>OX359249.1:51287545-51887545 GCA_947179485.1 Allacma fusca | reverse complement strand
CTTTATCGAGAGTTTTTGAGCTCAAGGGATGTAATAAGTTGTGAAAAATATGGAAGAGATAAGGAAATGGTAGAATGGAACAGTCTTTGACCATTGCCTCTCTCAATGTGTTAAAATAATATGTATATCTGGCAACGTACTATACTATGAATGGATGATATGGGCACCCTCTGTAGTAAAGTCTATGTAGTACAATACAAAAATCAATTATTATTGATATTTTGAAGATGCATCTGCATCTCGTGAATACAAATCTTACAGGTGCACGTCAAAATAACTTTTACACACATTTTTTTCGGTTGATAGGATCAAATACTTTACCATCAAGTAAGCAATATCCCAGTTGGAAGAGGCCTTTACCTTGGATATCTCAAATTAGCAAGTTCAGTCGATCTCCTCAAGATATTTGTTGCTGAAAAAACCCCAAACATGCTACCACATGCTAAAATACGTGATAATCCTCATGTCTCGGGGTAAGACTTTATTGATGTTTTGGTCAGTGGTATTTTTTCATGGAAAGATCTATACTTGCTCTTTTTACTTTCTTCTTGATTCTTGAATATTTTAAATTAATGATGATTATATGTACACTTAATAGTTAAAGAACTTAGCAGAACGGTTAAACAGTTTGAATTATGCTTTGATAATTTGCAATTTTATGAATTACTTTCAGGGAGGAATGGAAAATGATACAGAAGTTAGCAAAATCCAATTGTCTTGAAGCAACAAATATTTATGAAGCAACCAGTGGGAACGCAGGTGGTGATGGAAAGCCTTTCAAACCTGTAAACGCTGGAGAAGAAAGAACCGCTGGCAGATCTCCAATCAGTAACACGGTGACTGATATCCAGCAACTCTCTAATCAGTACGAAGCAGCAACGTGTGAAGACTCGGAGGCTCAAGACTTGTTTAGAACTCAAATAATAACAGCCTTGAAACGACTATTTGCTGTTCTAGAAATTGATTACGAGAATTCCAAAAATCACAGGTGCGAGCCTTAACATGGTCATACACGTAAAAGGATAATTAGTCAGAATATTCTTTGCAAAGGGTGGTTCAAAAGGAAGTGGCGAAAGTGAGGAAGCACTTTGACTGCAGTTTTTTCAAAGTAGACCTGGTCTTAATAAAACACATCAAAACATTGGGTTTGTAGTCAAATCAACTCATTTGAGTCTAACACAATCAGTTAAAGTCAAAATTTGTCCCGGGTAATTTGCACCAGGTCGGGAAAAATGTTTCTGTATTGAGGATATATCTAATTGTAAGGTACAGCCAACTACGTATTTATTTCCTTATGTTATGAACCTTGCAATCAGTTTAACGACATGTAAGTCACAGGGTTTTGTTTTTTCGCCACAACTGATATGCCTACATTCCAGAGCATAATAAACCAAACTGTTTCGAGTTTTAATTTGGTTTCACTTGTTTTTTTTAATGCGAATTTTAAACTCTAGAGTTTTTTGATATTTCGGCGTAGTACTTGCTACTAACTGAATACTGCTAGTACCGTGTATTTTGAGCCAATAAGTATTTTGACTAGTTACTTGTCCAGGATGGTTTAAAACGGTTACCCTAGTCCGCATAAGCTAGTGATTCATAAAAGACTTGTAGCAAATTTAGTTCTACAATTTTAAAAATTTGTTTTGTTGATCGATGTCAATATTTGGGGTCAAAGAGACCAAAACCGTTCAAAAAATTCCAAGTTTTTTAAGAATTTAAACTTTTGATAACATTTATTCCAACTAAAAATCTAAATTTGAAGCGGTTTGTAGCTCGACGAAGATGTTCCATCTGTTTTATGTTCAGTGTACCTGGGGAAATTAGTGTTGAAGACAAGTCGCATTCTTTTAAGCTAAGGATAGAGGGAGCTTTCTAGGTTACTGATAACAGTAGGTTTTGGACATGCACGATTCGGGCAGTTGTAATTTGAAGCCTGCAAAATTTACTACAAACTATCTTTTTTGGTTTCATGTATGTATTTAATAAATTTAGACAATTATTTTATTCTTATTCAATCCTTCTCATTCTTTCACAGATTATACAACGCGGAAGTAATCGAAGTGAGCAATTCGGTGTCTCTCTTGGTTGTTATGCCTTCTTTAGAAAATGTTTGTTTGGTGGCCGGACAATCAGATAAATTACTGCAGAGGCATGATCTCATACCGCTTCCAATTCAGGTAATATTTTTTCACTTTCGAATATGATTACTATATATTTCTGATCTTATATATTATCTGATTAATATTCAAAAACAAAAAATAAGGGGTTTTAAGTTGGAAATATTATCCGGATCGTTAATTCGTAGCATCAGTTCATAAATTCATCATTCGAACATATTCATAATCTTCGAAACATTATTCGGTAATTTGGAAATATGACCTTTAACGAACTATCAATAGTTGCGAAAGTAGATAATTTGTTATATAAGTATTTACTGGATGTTGGAATTTAGTACCGAGGTTTTAAAATAATCCCCTAAATTTATTTGGTGCCCCAGAGCTGCTTATTCGCTGTAGCACGGAATCTGTATGTATGTACATATGTAGTGTTGGCATTTTGAAAATTCCCTGAAATTCCCAAAATGTCAGCCCTATATCCGAAAAACCTTGGTATTTTCAGAATGGCCAACATTATATGTGTGTGCAGAGATACAGATATGATTCAGAAGGATAGGGTTATTGTGAGTCCGGCAGCGCCTGTGACCCGGTGACGGGTTTTGTATCCGGGTTAGAACCAAAACCGACCCGTGACTGGTTTAAAATATATATTTAGATATAAAAACAAGCCCCTGCGTGGCTTGTTTTCTACCCTAGAGCCAACGTTCAGATTGTGGGAATATTTGTCAAGACGGTGTTTTCGATTATCCCGTCTAAATTTAACGTTGTCAATTTCAATTGTTTTACAAATATTTAAATTTACCATAAGCTAATTAAATTTATTAAATCATAAAGTACTCATGGATGTCAATAATGGTAGAATTCAGAAGGTAATTCGAAATTTAACAAAAGAAAAAGCATTATTTATATACTTTACCGTCATTACATACAAAACATGTGATTTAATTAAATCAGGTCCTTGTTGCATTGTTGCCTTCTGATCCCAGCAACAAATATTTTAAATCCTTGAAATGCATTTGCGGTAGACAAGATTGCAGACGAAAAACATTCTTACTTATAACCATCATTCCCCACATAGTGTACAAAAACTGACCGACCCCTGAGCATTCGTTATATCGCGAGTCACCCTTAAGTTACATTTGGGTTTCGAAATTGAGACACGATACAAAGTATTTCATGCACACTTTTATTAGTTTCCATTGTCATCATAGATCATTATGGCTTTGGAAATTATATCTTACATATGTCCGGAGCTTTCCTTGCTACGTATTCGTATGAGTCTAACGTCTAGTAAATCTTATGTTTTACTTACAATTAGAGGAGGGAGTGTTAAGTGGAGTTCCTTATAATTTGTTCTTATTTGCAGGTGTTCGAAATGATTCACCTGAGCACATACCAAAAAGAGTTCATAAGTCGCTATGCTCGGCTCTCTGCTATACTGGAAATGGATACTATTCTTGCTCAGCACACGCAAAGGGAGGTTAGTACATCACAATATGTACATATGTACAGTATTCATTGATTCACTGTTAATAATAATAATGAATAATACTGAAAATGAAACCCTGAAAATAATTGTGAAGGTAAAATATACTACCAGGGGCTTCCTACTGTACTTTGTCTTTTGGTGTAGAATACATTTAATCTACAACTAGGCTTCGTTGGTTCACAGGCATTCTCAACGGTGGAGATGGCATCTGCAAAAAGTCGGATGAACCAGCTTCAGGATTTGCAAGTGAAGCTTGATTCCGCTTGGAAAGTGTCCCGATGGGTGATTGATGTCGTGACGAATTCCAGGGATAAATCTTTTGTTTTAGCTTCAGTGGATGCATTAGTCCAGAGAGATGCGAAAGCCAACTTGTCCGAGAGCATCCTGTCTGACAAGTATTTAGGTCGGAGTGAGGAACTTCAGCGTGGAAAGGTTTTTAGCAAGAGCGATCAGCAGCTATCAGTGGCCCCAGGAATCAAATTCTCTCGCAGTGACAACCATCTTTCCAACTTCGGTTATTCAGTTGAAACGAGCACTCAGAATACCGAAGGTTGCCCTGACATGAGTCCCAATAGTGCATTCCTACGATACGGTGCTCAAGCCACACGCAAGGTTAGTGTTCCTTCACCGAGTGAGGCGAACGGTGCTGCAATTCAAGCCAAAGTTCAGTTCAGTCCAAATATATATTCCTCTCATTCACAAAGTGACTCCACTATCTCAAACTCTGTTTTATTTGCCGACACGAATGCTTCGGAAACAATGTCAAGTTCGAGCCTTCACAACCTTTTTAGCCCGAGCAGTGGAAGTGCTGACAAAAGTTCGTACACTCAAAAATCTATACTTTCAACAGCTGAGCTCGCCAGTAGTAGCCAGGACGGGAAAATCGTGAAGGAAACTCAAATCAATCAAAGCACGAGTAGAAATCAAGGGAAAACAAACGTGGCTGGACCTCCCCCAGTGCCCCCACGTAGAACCAATCCTACACTAACTACGGAAACCCCACAGATATCCCAAGCTCAGAGTCAGGACCCGCTTCCCCTCCCACCATCAGTATTACAAACAAATCCAACTCCAAAGGAACTCCCTTTCGTTACTGTTAATGTTTTTGACTGTTCTGCCCAAGGTAACCAAGAGAGTACAACAATAGCTAGCACAATTACCAGTTCATCAGTGAATGTGGGGGGCGAGGTTCAAGCGTCTTCAAATTCTTCCTTGGTTAGGATCCAGGTATATGCAGCATATGACTGCGGATTAAGCGAAGGGACATCTGTCAAAATGCAGATCAGCAACCAGACAACTGCTCGACAAGTAGTTCATTTGTTGGTGAGTCAGCTTAATGCAGAAGTGAAAGCGAAAGGACTGGACAATCCTATTTACGAGCGAACTCAAGACTTTTGTTTAGTGTCTGTAATCGGAGCACGTGAAAGGTGCTTACGAAACGATTTCAGACCACTCATTTTACAAAACCCTTGGAAAACTGGGCGATTGTACGTGCGCAAAAAAACCGAAGCTTCTGCCGCTGTAAAGCTCAACACTCTGGATAAAGATTTTTCTGCTTCTACATAAAAAATATGTTTTTTTATGGAGTAACGAGACAATCTAAAACCAGCACAGGTTTAACAAAAAAATATAGACTACAAACAAGAGTGGGCAATACATATTTATTCTCTCTAGGAGTCAAGGGGGTTTAAGAAACGGTTCCCTCCCTCTAGCTCACATACGGGACAAATGATATTCAATTCTTTAAAAATCCCTCCAGAGGGGAACCTAACATGTAAGGCAAGGTTGAAACAAAGAAACAAATATTTACTCTTAAACGAATCCCCCTGAAATTTTGATACAACGCAGTGTGTCCACAACCTTGCTTCCTGTTTCTACTGGTCATACCATAATTCTCAGCGTATAGAACCTTGTGTGATACCTTCCTGGAAAGTCCATTAAATTTGCTACCAAAATACGTGAAAAAATATTTTCAAAAACGTTTGGGTTTCCAAAACAACCTGACATGATCTCAGTCCTTTTGGCAAGTGACAAAGTTCTGGCCACAATTTTTAATGCCGAAAATTTTGATCCGGTTTTTGAAACATTTGGAACAAGATTTGCTAATTCATGGGGAATGGAATATTTTTAACCGTTGTCCCTTCTGTGGGCTAGTGGGGCAGGGCAACCGTTTCTTGACACCCTGTACACGTATTATTTAATAGAAATAATGTTATAGGAAAGACTGTAAAGAAAACCTAGTTTGATTATTGGCGGAACTGTAAACTGCAATGATAATGGTAATGTGACTGTGAGTATACTTATAGAATTAGCGTCTCTAATGTGTATTTACCCTACTCATAAGCTATTGTCGGATCTTCATCATGACTACCTACCTCTATAGGCAGGCACTGTAAAGTGTCTGGCAATCCGTTAGCTCCTGGAAGTATCCCCACATGTTGTACACTTACATATGTCATGGTATGCTAGTGACTTGACAAAAATCATGTTTTCTAATCCTATATTGCTAAATCCTGAGCTCCATCGCTTGTGTGAAGGGTGTAAGAAAATATTTGTGACTCCGTCTAAACCAGGGATGTATCAGAACAAATTGAAGAATCGTAAATTTTTATGACGCCAGTATGCGCTAGATGGGGTATGGACGTGTGGAGTCTTGTGTCACACCTTGTAAGTATAAATATGATCTCTTGTGCTGGGCAGTTTCATTGAGACATGACAAATGTTTACAATTATGCAGAAAAGTTCCAGGGTTGGGAATTCCAGTATGGAAAATGTGGGTTGTGTCTCCACATACATACAGAGGTACACTTAAGCCGAGCTCTTGTTTCGGAGGTAGTAATGTAATCATCGTAAAATGAATTCAATAGAGGGACAAAATGATCCCCACCACATGCTCACTAAAACTGAATTGCGGAAGCATGTTGTGAAAGCTAGGCATAGTTTTTATTTTAGGAATTAGCAATGTATCAAGCCTTTAATAAAATATTTACACAAGATATACACTTCCGGTTTCGTCATGCTAAAGCCACGTAGCAAGATATTAAATATATAGGGCCAACGCAAGTGAGCTACTTAATGTGATTAAAGTATTAAGAGGTATTACTAGTATTACAATTGCATGTAATTTTGTGAACGCCAGGTGTATAATATGAAGCAATATTTTATTAGCGGAAAGACATTTATGCCTCATAACTTAATATTTGCACAGTATACATGTAACACTGAAAACGTCTTATGTAATAATTACAAATATCAGCATTGAAATATTTTGAAAGGGTCAACTAAGAGTAATTAACTTTGTAAAGATGTAATAGAATAATGACGTGTTACTAACTATGCTCAAGTAGCTCCAGTTTACTCAGGAACAAAGTGTACCTTTTCACTGTAATCCGAAGCAATGTTGGCATTTGTTGACACCTTAATAGACAATCACGTAGAGATAAACGTCAGGGCTGAAATAAAATTTTTTTCTACATATATTTTCCACAATTCTAAACATTGACAGTATGTTAGTTCTGCGTCGGGTGGTATTCATGCGTTCCAATATAATTTCAATCTCGGACCCACAGTTAAGTTAAACCAGTGCTCGGGACGCGTACAGGGATTACTCGGATAACCCGTTACGGGAATGGGTTGGAGCCGCGTACTACTTACAATTAGGTAGATACACTCCGATTAGCCAAACAATTTGAGTGCGAAAAGAGGTATGGGTGCTGGTACAACTATATTTCAAAATATGTTCGTACCCGGCGGGTATAGAGTTATTATTTACTCGTCATACCTGGCGCAAGTGCACCCGAGTATCTATTTCTGGAATCTGTATTTTGATGAACATCGTACCACCATCGGCATTAAGTTGGAGTCCGAATAACATTCTTAAATCGGACACTGTCGGCGTTTTTGCCATATCTCTGATTAATTTCCTATTCGTACCTTATTCGTTTTAGTATATCCAAGTATGTTACTTTTAGTAGTAGGGTTTCCTACGAAACATGTTTTTGAAACGTAATATGAACTAAACTCGTATCACAAAAATGTATCTGTGCGCATAAACTCCGGAATATTTTATGAGTTCATATACCAACATATTCTGTAGGTAAAAGGTGCTACAAAACATTCCTCAGAAGGTGAAATGGTATGAAATATTTTACTACACCATTTTTTTTTAGCAGAATCTCTTTCAGATTTTGAAATTTATATCTTCTCCAGAGCCCAAAAACTCTCGTTACAGCTGGGGTGAAAGGGTGTTGGTAAAACCATGAAGGGTCATGGATCATGTAAACCATGGAATCGAAACAAAGTTCCCTGATTTGTTCCCAGTGTTCACCCATGGAATCACAAAGTATTGCTACTCTTCCAATAATTTATTACAGTTTACCCCTAGGGAGAGAGTTTTGACAATAAATAATCGTATTCACAGATTGAAAGGAGGAATACCCAAGGAAAGATCGTGTTCAAATGTCAGGATAGCTGTGTTGCTAATGAAAAACGGATTGCCATTGAATGTGTATGCTGTACGGATTAAAAGAAATCATAGATCGACATAAAAATATCGGTATGCATTAGAATCCTATGTATCTGTGGACACAAGGCGACTGCTATGGAAAAAATGTTTATTGGATGATGGAAAACTAAGGCTTCCCTCGAAAACAAACACTGCTCATGGTAAACTATATGCTTACACCATGGAAACCAATGTTACCATTGATCAAATTGCTGAGCGCTAGATAAAATGGCTATAGATATACTCGTCCACAGGATGGTTTCATGTGGATGGCCAAGCTGTCAGTGGAAAAATACTAGGTTGTTAAAACAAAATATATAGGCTGTGACCGTGGATAAATCCTCGGGAATTGACTAGAAATGTTTCTGACTAAGGAAACCAATGGTTACTATTTGGAAACATGAATGTATACATATAAATATCATGGAAAAAAAACTTGGATGTCCGATCTAATTTTCCTGGACGTTCAGTGACTTTGTACCAATAACTTCGTCCTGGCAGGTTTCCACACTATGACTGTTGATCTTTCTTCAAAATATTGAAAATAAAGTTCTTGAAGAAAATGTTTACCCATGCATTTCAGGATAAGATACTTGGACGACATGTTTGCAATTGTTGAGGCTGATGCAAAATTATCCCTTCGTAATCAACTAAATAATGCTTACCATCCTAATATGAAATTTGCTACTGAGCAAGAAATGTGTTACCAACTTCCATTCATAAATGTAACTTTAAATCCTTTCATCAGTCTGCACACTCCTTTATCTTAACTAACAAGTCTTCACTTTTAAGAGCCCTTGACCTGGAAACTCGGTTGGTTACATATTTCAAGTCGACATTCGTGGGTGCAATTGAACTTGTAAGTCGAATGTTAACTTGAATTATTCAAGCTTTCTCCCTCAAGTTTCGAGTTCCGGTTCAAGGTAGCACTCAAGTCTTGATTGAAGCTTTTGAATTAGACAGGGTGCTCAATAGCTTTTCCGCAACTAGTTTTTCTAAGATCTAACCGAGCCACTCAATTGTAGAAGGTAGTTTTATTATTTACAGAATTTTATTATAGACAGGAAAACCAAGAATTCAAAGCTATTGGTCATCGGTAATTATTACAAAATGGATGACGAGGAAACAAAACCTACGATCAGTCTCTGGAAGGTTAGAGAAGGTATTGCGGATACTGTTACGTTGCGGAAGCAACGCGACCCTATTGTGAAATCGAGACGAAGTTTTGAAGCATTTCTGAGGACAAGAAGCAAAGAACATTAAAAATACTAATAACAAATGTTAATTCTGTATTTGCGCTCATGAGGAAATTCTGCGCAAATGAAACAAACAGTTTGATTTCTTTGATCGACGCGATGTCAATGGTTCTGCTTCACTGGAAGGTATGACAGTAACTATTTGCCTACAGGTGGCTGAGGTTAGTCATTTTTGATAGGCTGCTTTCAGCATTGGAGTTTCTAGTAGACGAAGATAATTGAAGGACGTAGTCCTGAACGCGTTTTAAAAATTATTGTATTTTTTTTCGTGATTTTTGCTGACGATTACCCTGAAAATCATGATAATAAATTGTAGAAAATCACCTATTTGAAATCTGCTATTAACCGTTTAACTGAATTCATTAATAGTGAAAATCGTTTTAGCCAATATCCGTACTTCCAAAAACCAAAAACAATTTTCCAAAAACTGTACGAAAGGAATATTTTTCGGTTTTGCATGTTTGGTTATAAGTTCACTACAATGACACATCAGACTTGAATCTAAAAGTACTCCTTATCCTGCATGCTAAAAACTTATATTATGTGTAATGTAAACAGCTCCCCCTTGCTGTATTATGCGCATGTTCAAGGCTTCCCCTGTCGGCAACATAAAACGATTCTGGTTTCTATAACGCATGAATCTCGTCCACAAGAAGCCTACAAAGCTCCTCCTAACTCTAATGCATGTATAAAATTCTGACTACCATTGCATAAAATGTTTGTACTGACCCTACCGCGTAAAGCTGCCCCATCGTTAACTTGAAAAAGGTCTCAGATACTTAACGCACAAAGCTGCGCCTTATCAAAACCTGAAAATCTTCTTCTGTTTGTAAAGCATAAAGCTTATGATACCGGTGTGTCACATGCTGACAATCTCCTATTATTAACGCATAAAGCTCCCCCTATTTGTATATTGAAAAGCTACACTTGCCCTCCCCTACCTAGAACTACACATTGGTCTGGTCCGGGTTTCGGGATCAGGCCAAACACCACGGTCCAGAAAACCATTGAGTGGCATTACTGACATTTTATTCAGTGATTTTATTTTATTTTATCACCCATGTTCCATGGGATTTCGTTTAACCATAAATTTATATTTTCCATACTTTGGACCATTAAAATCTCGGACCAGACCGGACTAGAACAATATTGGACCATCAAAAATTTGTCCGGAGCAGACAAGTGGGATTCCTATAAAGAAACCTCTATGAAGTCTGAACAGCTGAACGTTATCGCATGAAGCTCCCCGTATCGTAAACTATTATTTACTTACAATTAGTCTTGCTACATTAGACTTGCTTAGTTAACGTGCTACTTATTCTCCCTCATACAGATACTCTATTTGCTAGCATATGTTTCAGCCCTTTTAATGCACATTTCTTTTACACTTGCAAGCCCTCCGTGAAGATGCATGGCGTGTATTGGTTTTACGCGTGTACAGACCATCCCTTTGTTGTAATTTGTGCCAGGAAGACAAACTCCCCACCGCTAGATATTATTTTAATGTCCGTATCTTCCATTAGCAAGCATGCGTCGTCCTTATCATAAAATACTTCTTATGTGGATACATTGGTTGTATCAGTATGTACGTTTTCATTTCAGAATGATGATGTTCTTGTATAAACAATAATTTCCTCATAGTACAGGTTTTCCATGTTTTTCCTGGCACAGCATTGGTTCGCAATTCTACAAATGTTTTTCATTCCAATGTTATTTTTATTACATAATTTACATACATGGGCAGCAACGCCTGCTGCAAGTCGATTCAGGTTTTCCATTGGTGACCGCTTAAATGCCATTTTGAGAATAGCGTTCCATTTCAACAATCAAATGATCATCGTTCGTACCAATTTGCACTTGTTCTTGACAAATAAAATCCTCCATTAGTTCGGAAAAATGATTCAGTAAGGAATGAAGTCAAATTTTCAGCTGCAGCTTCCACTTAAATATGTATTCTTCAAATTTCAGCACACAACCGGGATGCCAGTTATAGCGCTATCATTAGAATGTTCTAAACTTCAACAATCCATTGACTCCAGTACTTGATTTGAATGGTTATGCAGGTCTTATTTTTAGTCCCGAAAATGTTTTACTCTCCAAATGCTCTTCTAAAAAGCTAGTTTAAACAACTTCAATTTGGTCTAGTGACCAAAATTAGCGAGAAGGAAGTGAATATTTTAGCAAGTATTTTGTATTTAAAATACTTTGGCTTCTGTTTGAGTACTTTGGATTGCAAACCATGCATTGTATTTTTATTTCAATAAAGCAATCGAAGTTATCTTACGTTGTATTTTGTATCTTTACTATGTTGTATAATGTATTCTATTTTGTATTTTGTCATCGCCGACCAAGTATTTAAAGCTTTGGTCTTTTAGTATGAGCAAGTAAGACTTGGAAAGTCATAGTAATTTTATTTATTGGTAACCATGTTTAACCAATGTCAGTTTTTCATTAGCAAACGTTTTTCAAACGTTGAGCTGTAGTCTCAACTTTGCCCTTGAGTGATTTCGGTTTTATAGGTTTAGCAATATTTTCCATATCCATCTAAATTTCCATGAGCATTCATGTTTTCTATAAGCATTAATAATTTCCATGTCCAGCATATTTAGCCAACAACAATTGGTATTTCAGTAGCTAACGTAGGCAAGATTTGTAAATTAACTTTCTTTCCATGGACATTCCTGTTTTCTATGGGTATTCAATCGATTAATATGCTTATATGTTGTAAAAATTCTCTCCCGTGAGCAAACTCTATTGTAAGAGTCCAAATACTTTGGGATTACATGAAAGAAAACGTGGAATGAATCATGCATCTTCTGTCGATTCCATGGTTTTCATGCTTAATGGAGCCTTCTGTGGGTTTTACCATCACTCGCCAAGAAAGTACAGTAAGACCACTATATAAAATGACCGACTATATAATCGTTTTCTGTTCATAGTGATCAATATTAGGACTCCTCGTCCCACCTCCTAGCTTTTAATATAGGAAATAGAAAACTCAAAGAATCCTCAAAGGTTGATTTTGAAATTCATTTGTGGAGATGATAGAATTAATTAAAAGCAAATAAGAAATAAGGTTGTTTGGTTTTGATCGATAATTTCTGTCCAGACCGAGGGGTCTAAAATTGCAGAAAATATAATGATGTGATAAAAGATCGACGTTCAAAAATTTTCATATATGAAAGTTGTTCTAAATAAAATGAAACCAAAAATGTGTAAACAATTGCAAGTACAACAACACTAATTATTAGAGATTATTATCTGGAGCACTTGTGATGTCTTCAAAACGGAAGGCATCACAAAAAATAGAAGAGATAAAGTATGTCTGTAAAAAACCATGTATGAAAACCGTATGGGTCAAAACTAAATGTAGCAAATTAATCATTGACTGTCCAATATAATTCTTCTTAATTAATATTCTTAATAAAGTGACCACTGACCCCTATAACAATTTTTTCGCCCCATCAGGTCCTTGTCTATTTCAGCCAATTTTTACAACCCCTAGGAAAACCAATATGTGTACAGGTTTTGCGAATTCGACATTTCTTGTGCTCCTTAAACTTAATTAGTTTCCGAGTTGTCTCCACTAGTTTACGCTATTTGGATCAGAATTCTAAACTTACGGATATAGTAGTGATTGAAAAGAGGGGGAGGAGGAAATCCGGATCCTTAAACTTTTTACAACACGAACCTGCCGCAAACCCGTTCTTTAAAGTTTTTACCATCCGAATACGCTGAAAACCCGTCCTTTGAAAATGTTTACCACCCGAACCCGTTGAAAACCTAGTGTTTACATTTTGAATATACGATTCCACTGACACCCCCGGTATACTCCTGCACTGTTTTCAAACGTGCATATTGTAAAAAAGTATTAATATTATGTTTACATACATCTTTTCAACACATATGTATATTATATCTGCTCAACCAAGGAATTCACAAATTTCAAATTGCAGCGCTACATTGGACATTTTAGACAAATTTTATGGGAAAATTTTTTCAGAGGTTACATTTAACGGGAGAAAAATTAAGCAAGTGCAGTACACAAGTGGCTATAAAAATGGTAGTTTTGTGGTACATTCCTTACAATTACAATTGTGTCATCTCTTTCAAATCTTTCTCTGTTTAAATAATTATTACATTTTGTTTGTCGACAATAGGGCCAAGCATAAAAATTCTTGTCTCAAGGACGAATTCCTGCAAACCCAGAAGTACACTCCTTCTTACACTGAGCCGCCACGTCAATATCCTTGACATATGAACAAGATCTTGTCCCTTTCTATGTGAACATAAATCTGAAAATTGTTCAAAGCCAATTTTGAAAAAATTTGCTGTGGTTACCAGAATGTAATTTTTCTGCGCAGTCATGGTGGAAATGGGTTCTTTACACTAACTTGAAACGGGCTTTGAAATGTTTCCTAAAAACTTACCGGATGCCAAATACTTGACTGATTAGAATCTACTATGAGGGGCCAATGTTCCTCAGTGGTAATTCTTATGTATCAAAGATTGCATGATGATGATTGCAAATATGAGTTTACTTAAATCCGGGTATATTCAGAGTCAGATTACGTTTCCTTCTCATATCACGCTAATTATGTATGAGTATCTTGTGGAAGGGGTTACACGGTTGCAGTCATAGGTAACTGGTAATACATGTCCCCGGTAATAATTTTAACTCGTGTCCAACTAATTCAAGTTACAGAGTGAAGAGGTTATTTTGCCTCCTCACCCACGGTATATCAAAACCATTTAAACTCTTCTGTGGTGTATACCTCAAGGGACTTTTCTAATACAATTTTATTTACTTTGTTTGTAAATGGGATTCGCTAAATACCATTAGGTGGCTTCTTTGTATTCCTGCTTGTTGTTTGCACATGATATTGTAATTTATGCAGATGATAAAGACTCAATCTACACGTGAATTTGGTATTGGGGAAATAGAGAATTGGTGCATTTAAAATAACTTTTACAAAACCAAATTCATGGTGTCTCCTAAATCCAATGACATATCAGTATTAACTATAGCAATAATTTATAATGGGCACCCTATGGAGTGAGTGGATGCATATAAGTACATGGTTATTCACTTATTGTTAGATTGTAATTTAAATTTTAATAGAAATTATGTATGTTAAGTAAAAACTACAGAGAGAAGTAATATTACTCTAAAAGCTAAAGACAATTGTCAATTGCAATATGTTTAAGCTTCTTGTACACGCACATCCATTCTCAAACATTGATTACAGTACATCTACTACATTCAAAACAGATAAATAATTACATTACTGCATTCCTTCCATAGATTGTAAGCACAGATTTATTAAAAGAAATAGCACATATAAAGCTCGCCTGCTCATCACTGAAGAAATGCAGAACTTATTATTAGAGAAATTTAATATGTGGTCGGTGAAGGAACGAATTCTGTAAATTTAATGAAACAAATGCAATAATGGTGGCATCCACTTTTTGGGGATAAGTTTGATGTGTGGTACAATCATATTTTTACGTATGAATTTAATACCTTAAATGCGTTTCACAGAAACACACTACAGTCAGCTACACAGAAATCTGTGGAAAATATATGAAATTCAGTAAAATTCATATGTGAAACAATCTACCTACTTCACTTCGCGATGCTACAATTCAAACAATACACTTTTATATCAAGGTAACAGATTGGATTTTATATGGATACACTTCTGCCGTGCTATAAAATAATACTATTATTTCGGACGGGTTTCAATCCCTAAATTTTTATTCCTGTGTACATTTGATCTTTTACTATTTAGCAGTATTGACGTTGTCAATGGGAATCATTAATTTGATGTATGATTTGACAATTCAGCCCAAATAAATAAATCAATGAATTAACACTAATGGAGCTAAACATCAACTAAAGAAATTTATTAATGATCCATGCATTTCATATTTTAATTAAAATTTAAATATCATGACTGCTGGGTTCCACGTATAGGTTCTAGGGGGACAACTAAAGTGTTTTTATAACTTCCTTACAATATTTTAAAATTCGATTTTCAATAGTTTCCACCTCATGGCACACCCAGGGTTTTGTTTGGAGTGTTATGACCTTCTACATGACACATAGGACCAGTTTTGGAGTAATAGTTCTGAGGTATTTGATTGAAGGTAGATAAAGAAAATGTATATACATTTGGGATGAATTTGATATACTAGGAGAATAGAGGAAGGAAAGGTATAATTTTATAAATAATTACATAAATACCTTTAAAGCCTTTTGGGGTGGGGAATTCTCGTGCGGTTTTGAGTTTTTCAGGATCAGGTAAAATGGAATATTTTGATCATTTGTATCATAGCATGGTTGTTTTTCATGGAACTTCATAAAACTTAATATCATTTAAAAATCTAGACACAAATTAGGTTGTGTAAAGCTAGTTCCTTTTATTATTTCTTCAGTTTTTTGTATTGGTGCAGCAAAATTTGAAAAATCTTTTGCTACGATCTTCAGATGTTCCTTATACAACTTAAGGACGCTGAGTATGGTAAGTCATTGTGTTCAATCATTTATTTTAGAAGCATTTCGTTCACTTGCTTGTTTGTCTTGGGCGACAGGGTTTATATTCTATGCGTATTTCGTTAATAGTTTCTGTATTATGTGGTTTTTTTCAGTTCATTCACAATGGGCTGACGATTGATTGTTCGATTAATTTGATTTTCAACTTTAGCAGCGAGTATCTCCTCACATATGTAGCTTTAATGAGTTCATAAATACTATTCGGGACGGAGCACACGAGTATTACCGTGGAATCGGGTGGTACAGCTTCCCAATCCTCCTTCTGAGCCTCAAGTGGCTTCTGCTTGTTTCTGGAAGGTTCGTGGTGATTTTGAAGATGTCCTTCAAATGCATCTCATGAATACTCGATGGGATTGATGCCTGGTGATTGATTGGACTAACGTTGTGGCTTTTACTTTGAAATTATTTCTTCACTGATTTTGTAGTGTGGTTCTGAACAACGTCCATTTGAAACATTAGTTAACCATTAATTTGTATTTCTATTATTCTGATTTTGCTTTATTACAGTATCATTGTGCACACTTCTGCCGTCACGTTTTTTATAATCTTTCTAAATCGCCTACTCCAAGAGTGAAAAAAAGGATCAGTGTAGTATGAAAACTAAAACTATACATATTAAGCTCAAGAATATGAAAGAGAAGATATTACAAGATCAGGTATCATCGACGACGACAGGGACCAGGTAACATTCGAGAGCTTAGAGAGCGATATCAAACAATAATTTATTTGGCTGTATCGCATAAATCACATAGATATCATATACAATCAATAAGAAATTCTACTTATCCAATAGGTCTGCTTGGCATGCAGGCTATTAAGAAGAGCCAGAGATTTTAATCCCAGCTACAAGGAAAAACTTGGAAGCGGTCATTAAATAACATCCAAAAGAGGTTCTACGTGCAAATACAGCAAAAGATCTAACAAATGTCAGATCACGCAAACTGCTTTGGTGTAAGCATTCTTCTCGTCTACTTCTGTTCGAAGTACCGTTACTAATTCAAGTCCAAAAAATAAACTTTAACAAATTACCAACCACCAAAACACTAATTCTTTGGAAGATTTTGTATGCACTTAAACACATCTTTCATGGTTAACAAGGAATTATCCTCGTGATGTTTGTTAACCACATTGTAGAAATTCGTAGAAGGCTGCCTAAATATATTTTTGGACACAGTTGGACAGACTGCTGGGCAAGACCCAAGTAGCTTAGGGCCATTAAAATTAGAGTCATTAAGATATATATGGGACGTGGGGAAAAAAGCAGCTGGGAAAATAATGCCGGAGGTAAATAAAAAATACCGATGCCTGGGGGGAAAGTCCACCAAAATTCATTTTATCCGTCTTATACAAGACTACAATAATTGTTACCATTGGTTCCACAGTCAATTTAAGTGTTACCGTATGAATCAAGCCTAAACGCCTAAAGAATGCTTAAAGCAACAGTGTGAGTTGATACAAACCATTGTATCTCCCAAAATGGAATAACTCGTGAAATATTTTTTCGTGTTTGTTGCAAATTTTATTGACTTTCTAGGAAACTTATAGATTTATACTGAAGAAGACTGTAACGAGAAAGAACCTCAGGCTGATGTCTTTTTGTACATCTAACGTTGTAAGAACACTCAATAGTTAAGTTTGCATAAAACCAGAAAATATCTAAAGATTGTGTTTATGCTCAAACCTGAAGAGGCCTAAAGCCAAAGTACAACCGATTTCCCTTTTATCCGCCAATTATTATCTAAGTATTCATTTTTAACCTATGAATTCAAGGACATTCAAATTTATTATATTTTAGCGCACTATGCTGATCATCATCATTAAACCATATTAAAGTTTGGACACAAAGTTCAAATTCAGTTCGATTTATGTAGACACTTTCAGTTCAGTTTAATTTTTAGTGTATGCAGCGATTGACAACTCACGTCATTAGAAATCTGCCTGTAATTCAGTTGAAGTTTTATGCAGTACATAAGTGTACCAATTGAATTTACTTCGATTTACAAATGTTACAACCATTAATTTTTCATCCTTTTTTCTGATCGTTTATTAAGCAGCTTGAAAAACTTGTGCCAATTTCATGATTACGGTTTTAAGCCTATATATTTTAGCTAAACATTTACTATTTCCCAATAAATATGTTTCGACAGTTCCAACGTCACATTCAGTTCAGCTGAATTGTTACTGGTAATTTTTTAAAGTACCATTTTAGTTCACATTCATTCATAATTATTAACTTGTATATTACGTTCACAAATTTCTTAAATATGTCCGGGTTCATTTCAATTTATTAGTTCTTGAACTGAATATCTGCGAGTGTACATTAGACTAACTATAATTCGTTGCAATCTTTTTTAGCATTTTCTTTTAATAGGTATAATAATTACTCTCTTGAGATTCTACTGAGTTAACCTAAATCCCAAGATAACGTTGACAATACTTTTCCGAATTTACTAACTACCAAAACTTGAGGACTAATTTGACAATTTATGAACATTTCCACAAATGAATTTGTAGGACGAAGTTTTTATAGAATCGTAAAATATTTTTTATTTATACATTTTTTTTCAGAAATGTCGAATAAAAATCAGAATGTTTGTAACAATTTTCAAATTTTCTGATAATCGGAACATTTTTGTGAATTTTTGTAATAACTGTCAGCTGCTTTTGGATAATTGAACCTTTAGTCAGCATTTTTAAAGAATATTCGGGTTATCTCCGATATCCCTATTATATTTCTCATTTTGTTCATGTTTTTATTGCAGGAACATTTGTAAGTTAAGGAATTAGGGGTGAGGTATTCAAAAATGTTGAAAACTTATTGTTAGATTAGTTAATAGGATTGGCACCGTCAATATAGTGATGGATTTGTTCAAATTTGTGAATGAAATATTTCTGTTTCCAATAGCATTTCTTATTGATTTACAAAACCCTGATTGATTCAGAAAATTTGAAATATTTTCGGTTGGGAAAATCTTAAAGGGAAGGGATTTTTTTTTTGCGAACAGGAATTTTAAAATTCGTTGATCTTTTTTTTGGCATGGATTTTCAAATTTGTTGACGTGTTTCAGATAAATGTGTTAGGCAAACAGGGACTGGTAGATTGGTTGACCTTATTTTACAGGGATTTGACAACTTGTAGGAAAATAGTTTTTTTCCAACAGTGATTTTGAAAATCGTTGACCTTTTTTCAGCAGGAATTTTTGAAATCGTCGAGGACCTCCATGCAGGGACATTGGGTTCAGCAGAGAAATTCAGAAATTATCTTCCAGGAAGATTTACAATAATCGTACCCCTGTATAATCTCAAACCTGAAATGTGTTTACATAACTACAATAATAACTATATTCAACAACTACTTTACTCGTCTGAGGCTTCTCCCCAACCATACGTTTCTGTAGATAGCTATTTGAAAGATTTAAGCAGGATTGAGCAGAAAAAATATTCTACTTTAAGAAACCAGTCATATTTAGGTATCACATTGCTTTTTATTTCTTCAAAACACTGAAGTGTTATGGAATTGAAATTTTATTTAGCACTTTACGAATGAAACAAGATAGATTTGAACACATTTAATTTTATATTTAGTGAGCCAGTTTCCAGCCGGAGAATGTAATCCGGAACCAGCGATGTAGTGTTACAAATTTTCCGCAAGAACTTTGCAGCAATTCTATCTCACGAACGTAACCTACCGCCCAGATTGGAGCACAGTAAATCAGAACCGAATTCACAAATGTTATAAAAATGTTTTTGATTTCGCCTATGTCTGACGTTTGAATCTCGTACAGCATGGAGTATAGATCATTTTGGGCTACTTTTGCATGTTTGAAAAAGTGCTCCTTTACTGAAGAAAAGTTGCCATTATACTTGAAGGGGACACCAAGGTATGTGTACGTCTCCATTATCTGTATTGGGTCTGTCCCCCAGAAGAAAGTAATGTTTCGAGAAATCTTCGACCCCTTCCTGAACACAACTTTGGTTTTGGTTAGGTTTACTTTGAGGTTGTTTTTCTCAAGGAAGGTTTTCAGGACAAGTATTTGATCTTGAAGACCTTGTACAGTTGCTGAAACTAAAATCAAGTCATCAGCATACATCAGGATTAATATCTCGACCAGTGCCACTTGAATACCTCGAGTCCCAGATAATTTCAGTATATTGGCAATTTCATCCAAGTACAGGTTGAAAAGTGTAGGACTGCATGAATCTCCCTGAAGCACTCCGTTGAGTATTTTAATATATTCGGTGAACCCTTCATTGGTGCGAATCTTTGTTTTAGCTTCAGCATAAAGTTCTTGTATCCTTGAAAGGCAATTCTCACTGATTCCAAGAGCCCGGAGTCGGTTCCATAGTTCAGCATGATTGAGTCAAAGGCCTGTGTGAGATCAACGAAAAGTTCAAATAGTTTCCCTTTTTTTACTGACAGTGATTTAACTATCATTCCATGCAGAGCAAAAACATGTTCAGCACAGCATCTCCCTCTTCTGTAGGGGGCCTGGTTTTCTGATAGGATATTATTGGAGTCATAAAGTCTGTTGATTCTTCCCGTGATTATGAACGTGTACAGTTTTGTAATTGTGTTGAGGAGACTAATAGGGCGATAGTTTTTAGCTTCATTCTGGTCACCCTTCTTGTGAATTGGGGCAGTAATTATTTCACTCCAGACTTGGGAAGACCGTGTTTATGTGCGTTGGTTAGTATGTTACTTAAGTATTCGGGGCTGACGACGTCTAAGTTTTTATACACTTGACTAGGAATCCCATCAGTTCCCACTGCTTTATTATTCGCCAGTTGTTTTTCCACAATGTATGCTTCAGCTGCACAGATCTGTTGATCCAGGATGTGACCGTCTTCTGGATTTTCTTAGGAATTGCAGTTTCGGTGTCATCTCTTTCTGGTACACTTTCAAACACTTTTCGAAAATGGTCTAGCCACTGTCCGTTGGAAATAGATTTACGGACATTTTTATACTTCCCAGTTCTAAACTTATTCATAGCTTTCCAAAATTCTACAGTATTTTTACAGCAATTTACACATTTTTGTAATTTCTCATAATACATTCGTCTTTTGGTATTGCACTCATTTTATATTTATTTTTCAGATTTTGGATTTTTTCAAGCACTGAAGTTATATTATTGTTGCCTCTTTTGAGTTTTCGTAAGGTTCTTATGCTAGCTTTGATTTCTTTTTTCATCATTTTGCAAGTTCGATCAAACCATTCTGGGCCATTGTTGATTTTTTGTTTTCCTTTACATAGCATCCCGCATACTTTTGCAGTGGCTCGGATAAGTTTGTTGAAAGCTTATATATTCGGGTTTTGTGAGCTAATATATTGTGGATGCAATGGTTGAAGTTGATTTTTAAATTCACCTGCAAGCTCGGGCTTCCAATGGATTTTATTGCACACTTGGATTGACGGAGTATCTGGTATCGGAAATATCTTGGTTGGTATAATGATATGATGATTGGAAGATGGTCTGATAGTTCATTTACAGTTGTATTTAGATCCGCTACTCGTTCACACAGTTTTTGAAAACATAGTGCCAGGTCAATGGTGCTGAACCCAACCGGACCAATGTAAGTTAATTCCCCTTGACAATCACCGTTACTTCATCCATTTATGGAAAAGTTCTTATAATTGCAGCAGTTTATGATGTGTTTGCCCCTTCCGTTGAATTTTCCATCATTGCTTTTGCGTTTAATATTTAAGTTTGTACTATGTGGAACAGCATAATCCCAAAGCCACACACGCGCATTCATATCTCCCATTATAATCAATTTGTCGCTTGTCACTGAGTTGCAAACATTCAAGAACCTCAACAGCGCTTCATTTTGGTCATTGTTTGGTGGTATGTAAGCGAAAATTATATGTACATGGTCATTTAGCTTTATAGTCGCCCAGTTGCTTGCTTTACACATTACTTTATGCTGTAGCGTTTTCTTCGTTCCGACTAATAGTCCACCACTGCTCCTGCCCTTTGTCATTTTAGCACTAATAAAAGTTGTCATATTCGTCAGGTATTTGAGATAAATTAAGTTTGTTTTTACCATGAATCCATGTTTCACTTAGACAAAATACGTCTGCGTCTTGGCTTAATAGATACATTAGTTTTCTATTGTTGTAATTACATAGTCCCTTACAATTCTAATAAAAAATATTACAATATTTATTTACATTATTTACACATGATGTGGGTTGTATAGTCTGGCCGTCATCTCATTGAGAGATTTGTCTCTCAGTCGTGTTCATCACTGTTATAGGGCCTGCCGAGGGGAAAGTTGTTACCGATTTTTGCACATAATTTCTTGCACTTTCTCTTGATTTCTTTGAGATCATTTATTTTTTAGTCATGTCTGGGGATATAAAAATTGAGGGTTTGCTTCTGATGAGAATTCGCCTGGCATTCAATACAGCTTGCTTATCACTAAAATTCATGAGGGACACTTTTATTGGACGAGATGTTGCGGGGTCCAGTGGAATACTTCCGATTCTTTTTGCGTCTTCAATGTGAAGATTTTCTAACTGAAGTGTATTTATCGCAAAGGAAGCAATGCTACGAATAAGGTTACTTTTACTTACGGTTTCATTTTCAATAAACCCGTAGAGAAAAATGCTGTTCTTTCGAATTACGCTCGCTAGTTTTCAATTTTGGACAGTAGCTCGACGTTTTCTGCTACCAGATCTGAATATTTCTGCTCAAGGTCATCGACACGTGCTTCCATTTCTTCTAGTCGATGCCCAATACTTTGTTCAATGCCTACTATTTTGGCCGTGAGTATTTTTGCTACTCAACTGGGTCTTGTCCTCATATCACTCTGAAATGACAGTAGTAGCTGTCGAAAAGTAATAGTAGGTTTTAATGATCTGGATCTGAGCCCCTTCAGTATGTGATTTGCAATAAACATAGCATTAACTGATTAAATTAATTTTGACAGTGTGTCGAAGTAATCATATATACTTCTGCAAATATCGTAATTATTTTGCTGCAGATTTGAATACCAATACATGTATCTTTCCACATCAGGTGAGAAAACAACATTTCTACGAGGTTCTGCTATTTCGCAGTCAAAAATAATATGAAGAAAGTTTTGGTTTGAGCAAAGTAAATGACATAATTGGCATGTGCTTGAATGGGTGAATGTCTTGTTGTTAATATATATGTGCTTGCTATTGAGACGGATTCGGGAGATCAAGGAAGCAATTCGGATAGGTAGAAGGCGATTCGTGTAATTTTTCTGTCCAAGGTCTGTTTTCAAGTGTTTGTAGTGCGGCATACTGATAGAGTTTGTTATTGAGTTGAGATCTTGACCCGTGCATCTTTATTCGTAAGATTTCGCGATGTCTTTAATATTTAGGCTACCTTCGTAGGAGTCTTGAATTCTCCAGATATCTTCATCTACCAGGTCTCCGAGTTCAGTTTTAAGTTGCTGTGCCCAATTTAATTCTCCACATCCCACTGTGTTCCATATATCTGCATAGCACGAGTTGAGTAATGGGTTGCAGGTGTCGAGTAGCTTTCTCCAGAGACGTAGTGATTGTTTAATTATAGCAACTCTCAGAGGACTTAAACCAAACTCTGCTCTGATAAAATAGTTCAGAGTTCCTTTGGATAATCTTAGTATTTTTTTTGAAGTAATACAATTGTATACTATCAATCATGTCGAGGTATCGTAATCCCCATATTTCATCACCGTATGAAACTACTGATATGACTATAGAGAGTCGAATAGCTTTATCGGTGTGTTTCCAAGATTTATTCCCCACGTGTTAAAATCTGCCATATAAATACCCTTAGCTATGGAGTATTTGGCAAAAATTACCTGTTTGAGCGAAATTAATACCTAGATATTTATAATCACTAACAATTTCTAGCTCCTTTTCTCTCCAGTTAAATTTCTCGGATCTTGGTCTTCTGTTGTTATTCTGGAATACAATCACTGGATTTACTAACATTTAGTATCAGTAAATTTGTCTTAAAATATTTTAAGTATCTGTCGAAGATCATGTCCATCATCAAAATTATTCATTTCTTTGACCCTTTTAGATAGTTCTACTTCCTCCTCTTCGTTACGACTTCTCGTACTGCTAGATTGTTGATGCTGAACTTCTTTATTATATGAGAGTTGCCCCACATTAATAGTGGATTTTAGTTTTTACAGGTGTCCGTCCTACAGTAGATATTTCTATTAGATAGTTGTTGCTTTTTGAACGTCAGAATTTAAGTGTTGTGGAAATATAGATTGAAGTGACTTATCTGCATAGGCCACCCGGCCAGCAAGGACGATACTTTGCGTGTTTTAGTGTTGTATATTAAACAGCTAGGGCGGGCCTTGGAAATGGTGAGTAAGCACTTAAGACTCCTTTTAGATTTGTGTCGTTCATGTGCGGTTGCTTTGCTTATCAACACTGCCTTCTATTTTTACGCACGTATGTGTTAAGGCTTTACGGGTATTTGTTCCTATCAACGACTTTACCGACTGTAGCACTTGGGGAGAATATTTAAAATTGAAAAATATAAAAAATTATGTGCAAGGAGAAATTTTATTATTAATGCAACTTGATTTCTAGATCTGCGAATATATTTTCTGTATAATGATATAAATTTCCTTTTACAAAACGCTAATGTATGCACTGTAATTCGAGTTGTTTTGGGAGCTCTTGTACCGTGCGTGTTGTTCCTATCAGCCCTCCAGCACTCTAGATCTATGCAGATACTCAGAAAATCTGCCAGACTATCCGGCATATCATCGACGTTAGTCGATACTCTGAAGATTCCAAGACGAATATACAATTTGTGTGCTCTAAATTGCTAACAGCAGCAGAAAGGCGAAGACAATTTTCACTTCCAGATTGCGAGTTCAAAATTTTCTGTACGTGTATTGAGTTGCAAATATGTTAGACCAACGGTATAGGGTCGAGTTTTGGCTGATGTGGAAAGAACCGTTTCATTCCAGTCCGCCCTTTATACAGAAAATCAAAATGGAATTGCTGCTGTGAAGGTAGGAAAATTGATGGAGAATTCTTAGAGAAGTATAGAATAGTCAGCAAATAAAGAATCAATAACGGAAAAATATTAACTTTCGTTCTTTTATTTTTGAGGATATTGACATATTTAAAAATGAAAATGCTAAAATTGTCTGACGATGAAGACCTTGAAAAAAAACGGCGTTTTGTCTATGGAGGAACACGCTGAGTTTGAAATAATAGAAAATTAGTTTATTGCATTCATTCAGGTTTAGCGGGTGACGTTATTTGACGACGATTAAAACTTGCGTTAACAGCATATTATAATTCTGTTTTTATGAACATAATCGTGCCCAGACTTTATACTCCAATGTTCAACGGTCTTTAATTTTAATAAGCAATTAGAAGTTATTATCGATTTAATTATTATTATTATATATACTTAAATATAGCCATATTAACAGATACTTGCTCGATTTGCCTTGCCTAAAATGTGGACAGTGTGTGTCATTGTGTCATTGACACTACACTCACACACTTAAGGAAGTCGTGGAGGGGGAAGTCATGAGAAAGATGATGATGGGGTCCAGAGAAAGACGAGGGCCATAACCTGCAAAAACCTAACATAAAATCAAGCGAATGTACTGTCGACGCAAATGGGAATGTGAGCTGGCCAATTAAGACCAGGTGTGTAACGCACGCCTCCCTTCTCTCCGATTTGCTCAAGCTCTCCGGGAAAACATTTATAATTTCTGGCGGGATAATGAACGTATATATGCACACGCAATGTAATTACCTTGTAGCTTGATTCTGTACACATTGTCAATGTTAGTAATTAATTAATGGCAATGCGCAGTGGTTTATTATGCTCTAATAATTTCGAGTACAATAATATAATATTTACATTATATTCGCAGTGATATCTGAGTGCTTAGTGACAAGTAATATTTCTGTAGCTGTGTATAATAATTAAAAATCACCACAACCTTTACACTGTCACAATTTTGAAGAGCGAGACAGTATGATGCTTATCTCATCAGTGCATCAATTATTGTACGTCCTTCCAATCTGCAGTAGATTATTGTTTTGGGAAGATGTAGGTAAATAGTCAGTAAGCCAAATCTGAGCTTACAGTACCAGAAAGCGGTAAAACAACATTTATAATTTTCCATTTGTCCACATTAAAATGCGCAAGCAAGCAATGTAACCTATATTACTAAGAATTAATAAGTTTAATTGTCATTTGTTAATCTTCAGGAAATAACTAAAATTATGTTAGTCATGCATTCATATCATCAAGTATTTTAGCATCATTTCAGTAATCGTCAGCATAATCATCATCATCATCATCATCGTCATTATCACTGGATTCATCATCAGCACGTAAATTAATAATAATTGGTTCCTGTATTTGTTGAAATTTCGTTCCACAAGATTATCCTTCTCCCACATTTCCTTTTCTAATTTAACAACATGCTTTACACAGGCATCTCATAAGTCTGGAGTAACTAGATTGACAACTTCTGCTGTTACTTCAAGAACATTTTTGATCCCGCCATGTGTGTTGTGCTTTCCTATTGATGATTTTACCCAACTCCACACCAATTCTATTGGATTTAGTTCGCAATGTGCCACAGGAAGCCACAACACCTTAATATTTTTGCCACTTCGCTCGGCAATTTCCTCGACCTGGAATTTCATAGCGACTGGAAATTGCTCGGAAAGTGATATTAGAGATTTTTTGGTCTGGCTAGAATTTGTGTGAATCTGAATGGAACGGAGTTCTAAGTTTGCGACAATGTCCTTTTTAAGCCAGTAATACTTAGGCATAACACTGTTGGGAACCTATATTCACAGCAGGGACACTCAGAAACATTTTTTAAACATATGCAGTATTTCGTATTTAATTGTGGGTTATGCTATGGCTATATAAACGTAAAACCCTTACACGAAGTCTATGATATGGTGCCTGGTCCAAAACTATCACAGAGTTAGGTGGAATTGAATCAACAAGTTTGACAAACCAATTCACATAATGCTCCCCATTCATTGAACTGTGATAGTCCTTACAATCTTTGTTGGAAATGAATATGTCTCCCACCCCTGGAACAAATCCGTGTTGGTTTCCGGCATGATTGATGATGACTCTTCCGGCTCCACCGTTGACTTTCCACCCTCCTGTTAATTCGTCGTTCAATTGAGTATAAAAATAAATGGCAATAATTCGCACATATGTTGTATATAAAAATGTTTTGTCAATAAACACTTTCCTGTGTAGCCCTGAAAATCTATCAACGTTTTGTTATGGGAACCGACGTCTTTAAATTGACGAAACTCCTGTTTGTCTAGTCGAAACAGCCAGCATTTTCCAGGAGCCTGGTCGAGATTTGCCCAAGTCTCGTCAATATAAATAATATTATAATTGTTTTCCCGGAATGACTTGACTGAGCGCAGATACTTTTCCCTATGGATTAAAATATCTTGACGTTCCAAGTACACCGGCTTTTTGTTCATCCGAGTAAACTTGAATTTGGCCTTTTTCATCCATTTCCGTAATGTGGACATTCCTACTCGGGGAAAATGCGGATT
Organism: Allacma fusca; assembly: GCA_947179485.1. Taxonomy (NCBI): domain Eukaryota; kingdom Metazoa; phylum Arthropoda; class Collembola; order Symphypleona; family Sminthuridae; genus Allacma; species Allacma fusca. Next base: position 51,860,075 of record OX359249.1, on the reverse strand, counting down.
TTCAAGGCATTTCTCCCAAATTAATTTAGTCGTGGGATACATCCGATTGCCGTAAAATTCTAATGTTACCCTCCTAATTTCAGCAATTGTGAAGGAATCGCACTCAATTAATTTGTTACCAATTTTGGGTCTTTTTGGAGCAACATTTTCTTGATTTTCTTCACATTTTTGCTTGGTTACTCTAGCCACAGTTGGATTACCAATGCTGAATATTTCTGCCACTTTATTATACGGTTTGTCATATTTTTTCCAATAATTACTGTTTGGAGGCACAACCGTCTGAATATCATGTTTGACCTTCTGCAAATACTCGTACACTTTATTCAAAATCAACCTTTCTCTTACTGTTAATTGCGATTTGATTGTCTTGTCCATTTTTGACGTTGTCCATTTAAGTATTTGTCACAATCCGATGACCTAAATACTCAGTACTTAAGCGATAAACCTCACACTGTCTCACTCGACTGTAGTGATTTATAATTATTATACACAGCTACAGAAATAATACTTGTCACTAAGCACTCAGATATCACTGCGAATATAATGTAAATATTATATTATTGTACTCGAAATTATTAGAGCATAATAAACCACTGCACATTGCCATTAATTAATTACTAACATTGACAATGTGTACAGAATCAAGCTACAAGGTAATTACATTGCGTGTGCATATATACGTTCATTATCCCGCCAGAAATTATAAATGTTTTCCCGGAGAGCTTGAGCCAATCGGAGAGAAGTGAGGCGTGCGTTACACACCTGGTCTTAATTGGCCAGCTCTCATTCTCATTTGCGTCAACAGTAAACCATTTCCTATTTAAATTCACCTTGTCGATTGGTGACTCCATCCTATCCTTATCGTAATCCTTATTCTAAAACAGATAAAAGACTTGACTTTGGGTACGTTCCATGGATTCCAGAAGGTCCTTGAGGGTATACAAAGGCCGGCTCGACCCTTCAATGCCTAGACTTGTTTAGAGTCTCAGTTCGTTAGTTGCTCACTAGTTAATTTTCCGGAAGAAACTCCTGGTTCCGTTTCCGATTGTAGTGTCTGGACTAGTTATAAAAATTCCACGGTCTAACGATGGAATCGCCAATCCATGTTTTAGGCTCTAATCCTACTCATCCGTAACCCTTTCCGGCGGTGGGCATTAATACCTTGTCTTGTCCGGTTATCTGTTAAAGAGTCTTGTAAAATAAAATTTCAAGTTTTTTTTCGAAATAATAATTAAATTATTTTCTTACTCGTATTCCTGGAGTCCCAGTGGATATTGTATGTGTTCTGATTAAGGTTTTATTTGATTTCTGTATTGTTTTGACGTGTCATATTTTGTGTCATTGGGTCAAGCCATAGATACTTATACCCTACCATAGCGTTAAATTTGTGCACCCTGAATATCCTAACTTAATCATTTATATGAATATAGTCTACCCTCTGGTGTTTCTAAATGAGAGTTGGGCAATAATTTATATACTTGAATAAGATTGAGTTTTCAATTTTATTAAAATATTTGTTTCCGAGGGCGACCATTTTTTGTGATTCCGGCCTTTTCGTGATTCCAGAACGAGCATGGATACTTATATAACCCAAGGACTTTAAAACGTAAATGCTTAATTATTATTTAAATACAGGGGTCATTTAAAAGTTTCACCCCCTTATGTTTTGCTGGAATTGAATTAATGTTTTAGTACTGGCGCCCTCACAGTGAGCAGGTATGCTGGGTATTTTCAGCTGGGTGGGCAAATAGTTCAGGGCATTTTAAATCGACATACCCTAGTGACATTACATGCCATTAAATGCCTTCAAAGTGTGGATTCCAAAGCATTATAATTAGAGCGGTTTTTACTCCAGCTTTGCAGAATATCAATTTATTATTGTTCTATGATTATTTCGCTAATTCTAATGGTTTCTTAAAGGCATCTTATAATAGTTGCTAGTCAAAGTAAAATCGCCTTCATAATGAATTGTCAAAATCGTACATAAATAAAATAAATATGCTAAAATAATTGTAATAATATCGTAATAGTTTTGAGATTTAAGATTTTGCTCCAAGTTTACTGCGCTGAACTCATATTTAATGCCTAATGATTGATTATCGTATGTTTAAGACTCCAGAAAGGCATGCGCTCAATTACTACATTACGTTATGTTTAAGTATTTCAAGTGCTTTTTACTAGTGCAACCTTATTTTATTAATCAAGACTGATTTATGGTTATAGTTTTTATTCTCCCGATCCCTAATGCCGTTAAAGCGAAATGCCCTTGCTTTTTGAGAGTTATGCTCAGTTCCTTATACTCCTATTCTTGCTTCTCAAACATGCTAAGTTGTTAACCTTGGTTTACATTGCAGGAAGTGTGTTCTATGAATTTGGAATCCATCATTAACTGGACAAGGTGGCGACAATGATTCTCAAGTCTGCTGGTTGCAAACCTGTCTCTTCAAAAGATTCAGCAATTGCTTTCACTTGTTACTTTGCGTGGACATATGACCTATTGGTTAATACTTGAGAACTCATAATTTACCACGAGATTAACTGTTTGTTTTGGGTGCTGGTGTTAACATCCTTAAATTTACTAACATATATGTTTTCAACGTTCAAGGTTGCAGAAATAATAGTGCGTGCCTCCGTGTCATTTTTCTTTTATGTTGTTTGAAGATTCACATTCATTGGTTCCTTGACGATTACGATGCCCGATCGTTTTCATATAACTTTTGGGTAAGGTGATGATATTTTACACAGGGGGTAAAACGTTTCGCTATTGACGTAAATCATTTGAACATTGGGGTAAAGGTTTGGATAGGTTAAAGCCTTTGGCTATGGGGGCAATGGTGTACAGTGGGGTAAATTTTTGGGTCCTGGGGTGATGGTTTACATAGGGTGGTAAACGTTTGGGTAGTGTGATGGTTTTCATAGGGCTTAAATCTTTGACTATTTCGGTACAGTCTTACATGGGGGGGGGGTCACGGTGTACAGGTGGGTAATGTTAAGTATAGTTAATAATTAAGAGTATTAGATGGTGATGTATTCGGTCGTTATGATTATGTAAATATACTATAAGGAAGGTAATAGGAAAATTAATACATAAATGTAAGAAATCCCAATAAGTAGGTCACGGACAAGTTGAGCGGGAAGTAAATCCTACGTATATGAATTAAGCGTTTAAACACGGAATGAAGGTAAGTTTGAGGGAAGGTTTGGATATTTACTCGATCAAAAGCACTTTCTCCTTTGAAGATCCCTCAAGTTGGAGAGAACTGAAACCCGTGAGCACTTGGTCGGATCAACTTAGTCGCTCTTTGCCCGCTCAGATATGTACGTTGAGAGCGACAGATTTCAATGGGAAAAGTTGAATCAACACAAAAGATGAAAGGAATGTAGGAGATTCAACTGCATGCGGAGATTTACAGAGGCGGAGGTTTTTGGAACTCAGAGTACGTGTAGACGGGATGTAGCCTTGATCAAGTGAGAGTGAAGATATCTAGGGTGTTTTACAACCTTTCACCCTCCCCCTTGCGGCTTGTTTATAGTCCAGCAGATATTTCATCTCATTTTCACTTCGCTTTATTTTTCACCACAATTTCATGACAAAATTTATTTCGCGCATTCACAGTTCGCGTCATCGTGACGTACAAATAGTGTCATAATGCTTACCAAATTTTCCTCCCAGGAAACCACAAATCAGATAAGGGAAAAATTTCCATGATTAGGAAATGTATTCATATTATTTAATTAATTCTAATTATTCCAGGGCATAATTGAAACTAAATGCTGCTCCTTTTGATAGTTTCAATGTTTAATTCCAAAAAGAAAACTGAGTGAAACTGTTCAAGTCAGTGTGGAATACAAACTCACGAAATTCCTGAAATTCCAAATGCAGTGAATTAAAAGTTGAGTGATCAAACGGGAAAACATTTCAAAATTTGTATGAATTTTATTTTGAGATAAAAGCTTTATTGGAAAGGAACTATATACTTTGCTTCACTTGTTTTAGCGATATAACCTCATAGGTTGACCCAGGTCATTGGGAATAATTTTGAAGAACCTGGAAAAGAGACTCTTGAATTGAGACAATCGATTGCTTTACCCCACCTGCTTAAATAGACTAGGGAGGGGTGGGGGAGAAAAAGAATTTGAAATACTCTGCACATTGAAAGAGAAAGCAGGTTTACGGAATTGCCTTGAGAAATGGTCAGACTGAGCTCAGAGACTGGACCATGACGATTAGGAATGTTTTGACAGGAGGAGATTCAGGTAAGACTAGGCGATTGAGACAAAAGGTCGATTAAAGCGGGATTTTGTAGCTGTTTGGGTACGAGTATTAAACGAGAGAGAAAGTTTCATCCCACCTGTCATCCTATCGATTTTCAATTCAATCTTATTTCAGTTTCCTCGCAGCCTTCTCAGACATCACACATTGCTTTGAGGGCTATTCACTGGCAGCAACTGACTCTCTTCTCTCAGTCCCTCTTCTTGGACTGGGAGTAGGAACACAACACCATCCCACATTATAAGCAACCAGTACATGCATAAGTTTCCTTTATTCAACTGAATTAAATTTTGACGCCACGGAGAATTCCTCCTACATGTCTCACAACCGCAATCAAACCATGCTCTGTGCAGGCACTGAGAACATACACACCGGGAGACACACCTGTCATCAGAGCCGGAACGATTCGACTATGCCGCAAGAGACAAGATATAATCTTATTCTATAGAGTCCACAGAAATTCCTAATTTATTAAACTCACACTAATTTCTACTTATCATACGCTGGATACTTTTCTGGACACATGAACTTTGTATTTGTAGATGTTGGTTTGAGAATTTGTTTATGGTCTCATCTGAAAGATCCCGACAAACTTACTTGTATTTTGCTAACTTTTCTTTTGAACCATTTAATTGTTTCCAGGACAAGAAATAGTTACAAAAATTTAAGAAAAATGAACGGGGCATTTTGATCATGTAGGGTTTGGGTTTAGAATCGGAAGTATAAAAAATTAGTCCAAGTAGGAATGTAATATTACATGAATGCTTCTTCAAGGTAAATACTAAGTCTCAGTCCCAAGAGTGAGCTGTTTACTTCATGCTCTTACACTTGAGTCACTGTGGTGAATATGAAAGATAATGAAACGCTGAGGTTACAAAATACTTCAGTTAAGATAAATACATATTAACATCAAGAAATGACTTGTGATATTGTTACGGATATATTATAAATAGAGTAGAATAAGCATAATCTAAGTCAGCAAATAGTTTAGAAGGTCGTAAGCAGAAGCTACGTGAGACCAAACGCTGACCTAACATAATCATAAGTAAAGGAAAGGAAATGATTCAGATTATTTAATAAACAATAAACTAAGAATAGGATAAGATTAGATTTAGATTAAGACACGTAGAAAAAGTACAAGTTCTAATCTCGACTTCAAGCAAGCAACATCAGAGGAGCCGCACCTAGAGTCCATTCCCTCCGGGATGGATCTCAACAGGTAGCAAGCGGGGTGACATGAAATCGGAGATTTCATGAAGAAGAGATTCAGACTTCAAATTCTATTTGTGTTAAATGTTAATTGTTCAGTGTAAATTGTATCAGTTTAGGAACAATAAATCGGATCAATAAATTATAAAAACGAACTACACACAGAATTCATTAGTTCCATTTATTCATGCGTTTCCAACAACATCGGATTCCAGGAATTCAGGGGATGGAACACCCGAACCTAGGCTACATTTCTATTACCCACACAACATCAATACCCGGGTAATACCATACATAACATGATGTTTCTGCCAGGCCTTCGGGTTTTTTGGTAAGGACCCGGAGGATCCGTAGGTCGGGGACCTGCGGATGACCCTGTGACAAAAGACCGAACTTTGTAGCAAGTAAGGTCGTTAGTCAAACAAAATTCATGAGATGGAAGTATGGGGTCCGAAACGGAGGTGATGTTTCATTTCTCTCCAGGGCCACCCGAAACTTCTCGTGAAAGGCAGTCATAACATGCAACAATGTTACCTCAAGAAAGAAAATTTGGCCATTATCATCACGCGCGGATTCAAATAACAGTTCAGAAGTCCTAGAGCGGCACTAGAAAAAGAACTATTTTGTGGCCAGAAATATTATTTTAAGTGACCAGTGAAATTGGGACTCTTTCCATCCGGAAAATTAGGGGAAGAGGACGTCCAATAAGGTAATACAATTTTTCTTTAAGGTTCATGAATTTCATGTTTAGGAGCATATTAATTTTGTCATGTAGTTACGACGCGTAGCTAATATTCAGGAGTAATTAACCAGAGTTTAGATACAAATCATATGTGTAAATTGGAAAAATTGCGCATATATGTATATGTATTTTGTGGTTTTCAGAGTACATAGTAGGTGTAGGTGCATTAAAGATTTTTCACCAAAATTAGCTTCTTCCAGTAAAATAAGTCTTCTTCTATCTTTTTAGACGCCTTAAGTGCCGTTGTGAGCGGAGGCATAAACAGTGTTCGTATTGTAAAGGGAACTATTCCGGCTGAAGGGCCGTTTCTGTGCGCAGTATAATAGTAATCTTTCTCTTCGTAAGTTTTAAGTTCTTAATTTCAAAAAGGCCGTTTTGAGCGTTGAAATTCTTTTAACTCTTCAAATTACTTTCCAAAGTTTTGGGAAACCCCAGGCTAGGGGATAGGAACCCAAAACACAATTAAAAGCTTTCAATTAATTAGGACATTTTTTTTATTAATACCAGACTCTCAAAATTAACTTTCCAAGCTAAGTTTAAAGCAAAATACGATCTATCTTTTCAGTAAATAACTCAAAAATAATCTTTCACTCTCTTCTTTCTCTACATCTTTCTCCTTCTAGTATAAGTACATTTGAAGGGCCGTTACTGAGCGCAAATGCCTTTAAAGTCTTTATCTCCAAATTACGTAATTAAGAGCCCCATGGCAAGGTGGCAAAACCCAATTAAAAACCCTTTCGCTGAAAATTACTTTCTTTACCTGATGTGTAGGTTTACACGGGTAACAATAGGACCTATCATAAACTTTTCACAAACTTCTTTTCTTCTTCCATCTTTCCATTTCTACCAGAAATGCCGTTTTGTGCGCTGGGTAATTAGGACATAATTTGTCATGGTTGTGGCAAATATTAGGATTTCAAAATCAATCCGGAAGGCCGAATGTGAGCACGGAGCATATCAGATTTCAGTTAGTCATTTTTGCAAATCAAAACCTATATAGCTCAGTTAGAGAGCATAGGTAGATCAGACCATCTAAAGACTATAGTATGTAAGGTGAGCAAAATTACTCGGGACGGCCGAATATGAGCACCGAGGCGATTAGGACAGTTTAATTAAGGTTTGAACAAAATTTAGTCCAAAGGGCCGAGGTACATTGAGCGTGGACACATTGGCATAGTATATAAGCATACATATAAGAAAATTCTCATCTACGTAGTTTTAGGGATTCAAGGGCCGAAATGTGAGCGGAATCATTGTTGTGTATAAGTTTTAGTATACGTAGAATCCGAGAGGCTAGGAAGATTATGAGGGACCTTATGGTTCAGTAGGGTTCGAGTCATTCCAAGCACGGAGGTGATCGGATGGAGTGCCGACAAAAGTACCGATAAGCCTGTGACCTACTAGAGGTAATCGGAGAGGCTATGATTGACGCACCGATATAGGTATATGTTTGTAATGTGCCCGAACTAGCGGATAGGTAACAGCAATGACTATTACTAGTAAGGAGGTCCATGGTTTAGTGGATAGGATAACAGGGGACATTCTAAAGCACGGAGGTTCACTTTAAAATCTATGTATGCGGTTTCCAGCTATGGCCATACATAGGGACTTTCATATTTATTACTTCTTCCATAGATGACTCATGGTTTTGAGTGCATCATAAGTTAGCCATTCTCGAAGGATTTTGCTAGAGTAGAGAGAATTGGCATAAGAAACCACAGGCTCATGGTTTTTGAGAGTTGGTTATAGGGATAGGAATTCAGTAAATTCTGGTGCTTTCAGTTTTTGCTGTCTACAACAGATACAAGCCTTGCTGATGGTAGGATCGGTTCAAGGAAGTTCTTAGGTACGAATTAGGACGCGAAACATATCCTTTGGGACAGAAGGGTAATTAGTAGCGAGGAATACAGTCCTTATTAATTCCGGGAATCATTATAGGAGTATTTAGGGAATTTAGGCAACACCGGCCCGAATGTGAGGAGTGTTGATTGACAAAAAGACTGATAATTTAAGGAGTTAGACGCAACTAGCCATTGCAAATAAGTTATTGTAAGAAGGTTAAGTTTTAAGGTGAGTAAGTTTAAGAGCGCTAAGTTTTAAGGAGGATAGGATCAAGGAGACTAAGTTTAGGGAAGGTTAAGTTTCAAAGGACACTAAGTTTTAAGGGGGAATAGGTCTTAAGGAGTTTAAGTCTAAAGAAAGTAAGTTTACGACAGTCTAGGTTTAAAAGGATTAAGTTTTAAAAGGAAATTAAGATTAGAAAGTTAGGTTTTAAGGAAATTCAGGTGGTAACACCAGGAGGTACTCATTGGAAACGTTAGGATTACAGAGATTAAGTTTTAAGACGATTCACAGCTAAGGTTAGGTACGTTCAGGGATTGAACATTTAGATTATAAGTACAGAAAATTTCTTTTCCAAGTCATCATCACCAATTGGCAACTAAGTTTAACAACTAGAGTTACATAAGCATAGGCATACAAGGCAAAAATTTTAGGAAACGGTTTAAGTTGAAATTTGGCATAAGTTTTAAGAAGGTTTTCAGGATTGAAATTGACAACAGAACTCTCACAACCGTCAAAACAAATTCATAAAACCAAACTCTACGAAACGCCTTAGCATTTTTCAGCCCATCAAGAAAAAGTTAGGACGTTTACAGGTATGGAACCCGAAAAGAACCAACATCCATCAAGAAGGGAACCACAACCTGCACCTTCAATACCATCTCGAAGGACTACGCGATCGGCAGGACCAGTGCCACAGAATGAAACAGGCTTGGAGGAGATCCTCGCCCGTAGGAAAGAGGAGAGGAAAGCAGCTAAAGCCAAAGCTAATACAGCAACGGCAGGTGTAGACCTCTCTTCAACGTCTTCAGCTTCAACATCTACAGTCATGGAAGAATCCGGCAGTACAACCCTGGCATTATCTGCACAAAGTCCATCGGGCTCGCAGGCCACGGGGCACGGAGATAATCCTGACAATAATGATGAGAGCATGGATGTGTTCTTGGACACGGTGTCAACACCTGTAACAGGTACGGCAACCAGTCCTAAACGAACACCAACAGTATCGACAGCACAAACACCAAAGTTTTCAAAAACAAAGGTGGTGCAAGGACAGAATCTCCATAGACTAGCGATGCAACGAGAATTACGCGACCTCGAGGTAACCAACCTGGAGGGCCAACAGGTCCAACAAGACCAGGAGGTTGAAACCACAGGCGAATTCATGCTAAATGCTAGAGGAGACATGGTTTTTGTCAGTCACGATGCTGACCCCACGATCAAGGAAATCCTGTCGCAATTCAATCAACCTGAGGAAAGACCAACTAGTAGCGCTGCCACGTCATCATTTGAAATCATCACGGATCCTGGAAGCAATCATACAAGCGTAGAGGAGGGCGAGCAAGGATTCGCAACTCCAGAAAGTGAGATAGAAGACGTGACCAATGAATCACCCAACAATGTGGTTGTCAGCAACTCGACAAACCCAGTTGGCAACGGAGACATTCCTCAAGACACGAGCATACAATCCCAACAGGATGTACAAAGTCAAGGAATGTGCAGCAAAGCTACTGGACAAACAGAACAACAGGTTAATCAGCAAAGCTCAACGGAATTGGATGATGTGGAGGATTCCAATAGACCAATTGCTATAGCAACAAGTACACCAGAGATTATCCAGCAAGGGAATCTCAGTACACACTCATCATTTAGGGACAATTTAGCAATAACTCAATCGGACGAGTCAACCGAACAGAGCGAACAAGGTGACTCACCAACAGGAGTGCCACGTACTAATAACAGTATAGGGAGTGATCGTGACCAGGTCACTACTCAATTAAATCAGCAGTTATCAAACTTAAGCATCAGTGACCACCGTAAGGCTTCACAGTCAAATACTACAGTTTCCCAACAACCAGACATACAACAACTTGTACGAGACAGGTTTCTATCAAGACCATCTCCAGGATTTTCCAATAGAGGAGACGTAGGCTTTCAAAGGACACTCAGCCGGGTGTCTGAGTCTACAGAACAGGAAGGCCCGGTCGAGGATCAGTTACCACCGATCAGAGAAGGGCAAGATAACATCCAAAGAGTGGAAGAAAATTTCGTACAATTAGTGACAGGTACAGGTGTGATAGTACCAGCAGGTTCGTTTCAACAATTAGTGACCACCGCAGGCTTCCAACGGAACTCAGTGGAAAATTTTCTGGTAGTTCGAGAATTGGAAGGACAACTGATAGAGGTGTATCACAGGTTAGCTCAAAATCTTTATACAGGTACAGTCCAGTGGACACATTTTTTCCTTAGATTAGCTGAAGTCACCCACAGACGGGACAATAACAGAGATCCGAATAGGGAAGAAAGGGAAGTGTTACGTACACGTGCCTTCGAGTACGGTCGGAACGTCAGGGACAACATTTTCATCCCCACAGACGTCATCCGAAACCTTTTAGAGCACCGGGTATTGTCGTTGAGAAGTCACCAGGCACACCAGGATAGCCAGATTTTCTTCAACGATACACCTAGGTACACAACCGTGATACAATCCGGACGACTTAGCGAAAATCTAGAATTTGGTCAACCACGACAAGAAAGACGAGTCAGCGACGAGAGTAGGCCAGGCCCAGAACAAGATTCAAATAACAACGGGACCACCCAACAAAGTATAATCGACTCCAGTGCTGACGACATCATTAGCAGGTACCTTAGGTACGACCAAAGAAACCCACCAGTAACACGGAATCCGGTTACGGGTTTATTAGAACCAGCATCTAGATCTACGCTAAGGACCATCTCAGGCGAACCTACAGTACAACCCGTTACGTCACGAAGGATTTCACCGGAAAGCCTGAATACCAGCTCAAGTTCAATCAACAAGGCTATAGCCCAGGCAATAGCCTCAGCGACACTTCAAGCAGGTTTAACAACCCCTCGAAATCGGAAGTTGAGTAACTCCGATCGTGACCATCTCAGACCAAGTAACCAGGTGACGAACAGTAACCAGGTAGATTACTCATCACCTAGGTCACAACTTTTCCAGAAATCGGTGAGAAGACACTACAGGGTAGATAGTGCTGAGGAGAACAGCAACTTAAACCCCAGGACCAGTCCACAAGGGATTGCGACACGTGAGAGACCAAGCAACAGCCGTGGCGAGACAGCCGCTCAGAAGGGTAGCCCAAGAGCACCCACTACATCACCTACAGTCCAGACAGGTAATCAGACGCCAACAGGGAGCTCTACGGCACAACCGAGAGTGACCCCGAGGTCCAGTAATTCCTGTCGCTCAACACCTGCAACAGGTGAAAGAGGGCAGTCAAGCCGACACAGCAACTCTCACGAAATAACACAGCAAATTAACCCAGTACACATCTCACCAACCAGTCAGAATAGACAGGTTTCAACGGAAAATACGCCAAGGAACCGACCAACTCAACCTAACTTGCAATTTAGACCACAACCCACCCAAGACGATTTAGAGACACCAACCGAGGAGGTCGAGACCACCCAAATTGGTAGTACATCACAGGCTAACGTTAAGAGGGATTTAACATCAACAAAATTGTACGTCAACACAGATTCCACCCAGGCAAACAATAACGACCAACTGGTACACCGAGTTTACCAGTCACCGGGAGGCCGAATCTACGTACACCCACCCGTGCACGCGTTGCGAGCACCGCCACTTGACGTTAGTGAGACAGCTTTAAGAACATTGGTGCAAGTAGGGAGACAAATAAGGGAACAGAATCCGTCATTAACTATTGCAAATACCATCAGAAATTCTGACACAGGTACTTACTATCAGGCATTTAGACCCCAAGACAGGTTTACCGTCTATCAATCACCGAGAGGCTCGTTATATAACAGCCTACCGATAGGACGCACAGGTATACACCGCCACAGTTTACGAGGTCGAGACATCCTGCAACGAGCAACCAACAACGACAGGACCATCATAGAAGGTGGAGAGCTTGTAACAGTACCACAACCACCACCTTCAGAACAAACATCTAGAAGCAACGAGTCGTACGTCCAAGGTGACACCTTAAGGTCACGGACAGCAACACCTGCATCTACGACACGTGCAGCAACGACTTTTGCAGTACCAGCTAGACCAACCGGAAGGTTCATAACCAGGTCAGCAAACCGACCAACGACACCGACAGCTCCAGCTGTCCCCGTCAGACCAAATTCAGCAGTAGCAGGACCATCTCGAGCAACAACAACTCCAACCACAAGTCAAGGTAAAGTCAGTTGGCTTGACGACTTACAATACGGAGTTAACATTTGGACAGGACCAAGTGGCAGAGTATACACCAGCGAGAACGAAGCAACCGAAGACGAGTTAGTACCAAGCAGAGTAACAGTAAGACAATACTCTAAGATCGCGAGACAACAAGACAGATTCAGAAACCAGGGGGTAGAGAACGAAGCAACTTGGACAGGTCAAGTGAGACGCCTGATCTACTATAACAGAAGGGACGGAATCATACAACGGAGGTTTAGACCAGCTAGAGATTCAAATTTTGAAGCGTTTGCAGCCACAAGAGCTGAACACGAAGAAATTGTTCTGAGTGAACACCCGATATTTACCTTCTGGAATATAATTACCCGAAGATCTTTAGACCCAGGACAGATCTCCAGCTACATCGCACCTAATTTCAGACTTTACCATCGACACATCAGTTTACCAAACGGCGTTCGCAGACAAAGGGTACCACCAGGCTTCTTGGAAGAAATTGAGAACGAACACGACCACCAAGAGGCAGTGAATAGATTAATTCACGACCCTAACGTAGAAATCTTGAGTGACACGTCCAGCGAGGAAGAAGAAGAGCAGGTAGTACAGAGAGACACTCCAAGACGTGAGAGTGGTCAGCATAACAGTACACAGTCTAGCGAGGAGACAGACCACATTTTTATTGGAGTTGACGAAGAGGACTTCATTATTCCAGAAGTACCAGGTCAATTTACCATAAGAATCTCTATAGACGACGCCTACGACGCAGCGTTCAGAGCAATCGAAAGAGACGAAGAGATACAAGAGGAAGTCCGATTTGTGGATAATACCGGAGAAACCCACTTCTTCCCAAGAATCCGACTCCGAGACCTTAGTCCGGAAACTCAAGTTGTACTCACTCAAGTCAGAAAGAGACGTAAACCCTTACGAGCACGCCGTCAAATTGGAAATAACCAACCCAGACCACCAGGCCCAGGACCAAGTGGATCAGGGAGAGGAAACCAGCCGAGAGGGGCTAATAACAACAATTCCCACAACCAGCGACCATCTCAATCAAGGTCAAACCCAGGTCGAAGAGGCTCAAGAGGAGGTAGACACATCGGAGGCAGACGGAGAGCAAGGAGCGACCCCGGAAGTTCCGGAGGAAGTAGCTCATCATCCAGCTCCAGTAGTAGCAACTCAAGTAACCCTCACGACTTTGAGGCCTTCGACAACTGGAGGAATAGACAGATTGTGAACAGAAATAATTTCTTTAACCAGGTCAACGTTAACATCATCAACCCATACGTACCACTCAATCGCAATCAGGGAATACGTATTGAGGAAGTTGCAGACCAAGAACAAGTACGAATAATTCCAAGGAGACATCTGGACGACGACATGACCGCCCTCATGTTTCCCAAAGTAGAATTCAAACCGGGTGTAGATGACCCAGAGACAAACACTGCAAAGCCTACAAGCGCAAGGCAGTCGGATCAGAGAGGCAATAGCACGAGTAGAGAGAGAAATAGAACAAACCGAGAGAGCCAAGAATATTCTGAAAAATCAGATACGAGCAGCAAACAGTCTAGCCAACAATTCAAACAACCCCCGGAACGAGAAGTCCTTGTAGAAAATTCTACAGAAGAGGACGAAGAGTTCCAGGAAGTCCCAGTGGAAGAAAACGGACAAGACTCTGTAGATACTCATACAGAAGTCATTAACATACCTGTAGAATTTTCTACAGAAGAGGACAGGTCATTGGATGTCATCACGAAAGACAGTCCCAGAAGGCCTGAGAGAATTAGAACAAATACGTCAAAGCACCGAGAGACATTCAGCGACCCTCAGAACCCGACGAGTACAAATCCAACAGGAACTTCAACAAGTTCAGGAGGAGATTCGGGAGTTAAAGAAGCAGGCGAAACACCTCAAGAAGGAAGCGCGGAAGAAACCGGAGAAAGTAGACGATACCCAACTCGTACCCGAAAAAGGACGAGAAGATTTGGATCAGTCTGAAAGCGAATGAACACAACCAGATATTTAACAACAATACCAAACTGTGTTAGTTTTGGTCAAAGCGAGATTGATCTCAAGATTGGAGACCGTATAAATCTCATTAGTTACCTCATACGACAAGGTCGAAGGAGAATCCGATACGTAGGTACGTACACAATCATTAAATCAGATTACTGCAAAGTATTTTATCTTCAACCAGATGTCAGAGAACAGAGGATCACGTGCATCCGGGTCTCGAACCAACGAGACTCCACGCCAAGACGCCCTACCCGCCGTCGACAGGGACGACGACGATCGACCACGTTATTGGACCCAATACGTGAGTCAAACTGAAGTGGAAATACCACAAGCAAAAATTTTACCAAACTCAGATACGGGACGACTGGAAGTTGTTCTCAGAGTAGACGGGAAGTTACCCCACAGGATTATCATCCAAGGACGAGATGGACGAGAAATCGTAACCCATTCAGTATTAATTGGAGCTCTCAGGAAACCTAGAGAGTTAACATTAGATTACCGCATATTACGACGAGAACCGCACTTTTGCGGGTCAATAAATTTTCCGGAGCAGCAGGTGGAAGTTGACAAAGGCGAACGAGCGCCAGATGATCTTGTTTACCTTTTTAAAGGACAAGAGTTTAATCCCACTCCCATACGACGACAGATCCCCATCTGTAGAACACGTAATAGACAGCCAGATGATCCATGGCTAGTCCAAAATTACAGGCAAGAAAAGGATGTGCCCGGACAAAAGAATCCAAGGGGAGATTATGAACATGACCCCTGGGCATTTACTCCAAGCCTTCAGTACGAACGAGGCAAGACAAGTCGAAGCTCATCCCGGAAAGTGATGGGAGCCGACCCCATTTGTGGAGTGACCCGAGTCAACATCCCCGACATCAGTGAATGGCTACCGCAACATGAAGAACAGGTCGAGGACGTAACCCATAGAATCAACAGACGTATTGATGACAACTATGGACCCGATCTGAGACGAGGGAACTTGGAGGACCGACGAAGGGAACCTCCGAGATTCGCAGCCTACTCGGCACATATGGTACCAGCCGGGAGAGGCCGCGGGCGGGCCATCACTACCGGAGAAAGTTCGAGCAGACACCACAGAAGCTCAAGAGAAAGTTCAAGGGAAAGACACAGCTCTAAAGACAGTAGGACCAGGAAGCGGGAGACAGAGTCGTCATCAGAAAGGAAGAAGCGACGGGAGGACGACAGGTCAAGGAGCCGCTATGACAGTCCAGCGCGGTCAAGGAGCAGGAGAGAGTCAACCCCACCACCCTCACCATTTCTATCACCAGCAGCGAAAGATTATAAGGATCGAATGGAGAGGGAGTCAATACTGACAGCACCCATAGCAGCTCCAGCTTCAAGCTACACAGCGGTCACAAAGATGCCGCCGCCAACAATACCGGTCAATAGTGAACCACCCAAACCACAGCGTGCAGTTTGCATCGCTCAAAGAGAAAGACCAGTGGAAGTACCTGTAGTGACTCCACCATCAGTAGCGGTGACATTATGGAGCGAGGAAACTGCCACGGACACAGCTACAACAGCGGACAGAGATACCGCCAATGAATCTTCTTCAGACTCAGAAGAGGAAGAGACAGTACCCATCCAAACCTGTAGTAGGAAAGGATGTAAAAGGGTACGACAAGTAATTGCAACAGACAGTGGACCAGTGGTACAACAGGAATGTGAACATCATGCAAAGAAACGTGCAAAGAAGGAGAAGAAGGTCAAGAAGGAGGCTCAGATGACCATCTTAGAGCTATTTGGACAGAACACAGCACCAGCCCAACCACCGGCGAAATGGCAGTCGAACATCCTAAAAATCGGAGAGGACTCCAGGAAAGCAGGGAAGCACGAGGAGATGGTAAACCGAATTAAAGATCTCGGGGAAATCATCCGCAACCTTGCCAGACAAAACGTCAATGCAGACAGTGCGAAAAAGCAGAAGGAAGGATTAATGAAAGAATTAGCACGCCACCGCCAAGAATGGATAAAGTGGAGAAATGACAACGACTTTCACTTGGTATGTGCTGAGTCAAAGATAGACCTTCAAACCAGAGAATTACCTCCAGCACATTTTGAACCAACGAACATTCCAACGTCAACAGCCACATCCGGAGAGCTAGAGCGTTTGCTCGCTCAGGAAAAGCGAAATGGTCCAGAAACTGCAAACCCAACAGGAATGGCAACGGAAATGCCACCCTCACCAGCACAAAACGTCGAAGTTGCAACATCCGAGCTATCTATAGCCGAACAACACAACGAACAGAGCAGTAGTTCAGAGGATTTTGAGGTGATCAGATCGAAGAGAAGACCCAAAGATCGAGAATCATCAATAACTTCAGATACAACGGAAATTGTTAATCACCACCAGCTTTCATTGGCTGATTTTGCCAATTCACCCCAGGACGGAACCGTCATACTCAGTGACGACGAGGAACCAAGACAGTCAACCTCATCAATTCAAACGCCACCTCACACGCCGGAGATGGGACGTGGAGGAGGAGGAAGACGAGGAGGACCCATACCTTACCTCGGTAACAGTTGGTTATCATTTTTATTAATGTTCGGTTTAATAACATCTGCTGTAGGACAATCCACCTTGAGAAAAGAATTGACGGGACACTACGGACCATATCCAACAACCAGGGCCTCACATTACCAGTGGTGGACCCGATTGGAAACCGAGAATCTAACCAGTCCAAGAGGCTTTGACTATGTCAGCCTAGACTTTGAAAACAAGGAAGACTCAGAGGAAATCGGACACTATGACCCTTACGGCCAACGGGATTGCCCACCTGTCGGAAATTCAGCCGTACGGTACCAAGGTTTCGGTTCAGCCACAGCGCACCGACTCTGGCAGAATGGAGTAGTACGAGGAGTAGCAGGAGCCGTAGGTATGTGTACCACGGGAATGGTCATAGTAGGAGTCTATACTAGTTCAATCCTAGACGCAGTCAGGAGATGGAATAAACCACTCAAAACAGTCAAAATACCACAGGACTGGGTACTAATTGAGTCCCAACTACCAGACCAACGACCCATCTGGATGATAATGCCCGTCAACGCCAGTGAGGAAAAAGAATTAGAAGATTTTCTTAAGAAAGATCCAACAGCAACAGAAATATCTCCGAATTTAATAGCATTACCAGGTGATATCCAAAGGAATGCTCATTACCTCAACGAAACTTCTGTAGCCAAAGTATGGAATCAAGCTTTAGGCAAGGAAGTGGAAGAGGAAGAATCCGAAAACGGGAGAGTGCGACGACATGCTCCTGAACCCACCTCGGAGGAAGAGGAACGAAGACAGAAAATTCGAGACCAACGGAAATTACCGCAAGCTATTTGGTTAATGTCACAAGCAATACGTGACGGTTACCATCTTACAACAAGAACTTTACAGTCAGTCGCAATGGACTTAATAACAAAACCAATTCAACTGCCACTACAAACCAAATATGAAATTTGGAAGGAATATGAAATACAATACGGGAAATTCATTGACAAAGTCATCCAAATTTTGGGACTCAAAACCATACATAAACGCACCAGGCGGAGTATCTTGGCAAAAGACCAGATAAATAACCTACAACGCCAGATGCAAAACAACCCTCACAGGATCACAAAAGGGGAAGACTATGTTCACCCCACCGAGGAAATTGCAATAGGTGAAGTCGTACACTTCGCACTAGCAACGACAATTACGGAAGCAAACTGGACGATAGTTTTGCTCATACCACACATATACAACGGAGTTGACCATCTCGAAGAAGAAGAACTCAAGGGATGGGAGACAAAGGCACACGCCAACGTCTCACAAACCCACCCACTCTTCCAGCGAACGTCGGAACGAGCAGCCAGAGAACGGCAGAGGCGAGATGCATTCGTAGGACCGACCAACGCATGGTCACCCGTCAGTTATAGCAAACAATTCTTAAAACAACAGCTACAGCTTATGCTGGCACGGATTGAGGAAGAGGAGGCTCACTCATCGTCAGGAAGACCTACAGGGATTATTCAACAGCTTGTACGATTTACTCTCAGAATGGTAATCTATATTGGCACGTCCGTCGGAATGGACTTCGGAGGGAACCAGGATCCAATACGGAAGAGTGACCCCGGAAGAAGCCACCCACGAAGGACAGAGGGAGCAGAAGGACCGGTTTTGGCTTCAGAAGAGGAACCGGCTGTGCCAACGGAACAAGCTATGGAAGCTCAAGAAGAAGGAGCCGGAACATCATTGAACGTAATCAAGGAAGAAGTCTTAGACGACGAAGAAAAGCCACCATTGGAACATCAAGTAGATAGTTCGTCCGACAATGAGACAGACAGTAAGTGGGTGCAGACCAGATGCGAATACTGCCCACTCAAACATGGCCATAAGCCACCCGTACGACCAAAGACCAAGTTAGCAGCACATGAAGCTTGGCAAAGACAAAAGGACATTCCGGTACAATACATCCGAAGGAGTAGACCCGAGTTGGACAGGTTGTATGGAAGAGACAACGCTCCAAACTGTACATTCCAGTATAGAGGACGACGACGAGGTCCAGAGCCAGAAATTGAACGACCCAGGGTTAGAGTATACTCACCCATTAGGACTGTAATATTTAACGATACAAGGGACAGACGAGGATCAAGGTCACCATCACCCGGACCATCCGCGATAGCAGGACAATCCATACCACCCATTGAAGATAACCTGAAGTCCAGACGAGCTAGACAACGTCAACGAAAAGTGGAGTTTAAGGAAGAACGCCAGGAAGACCCACCAGCTCCAGCACCGGAAGATCCACTGGCACAACCCGACTCACCTGATGTAAGATTCGTCGACTTAGCTCACGTATCATTTTACATAGGAGTCCGTGGATGGATGGTAGCACCAAGTTGGGAAGATGAGGATGCGGAAATAGTCATCTTTACCAACCCAAACAAGACACAGCTATACAGCCAACTGGATCCGGTACGACTTCAAGTGAAAAAGATGGTGGAAAGGGCCAATGACCCATTGGACCACTCACCACCGCCAAGATTTCCGGACCAAGTGATGGAAGATATATCCGGAGACGAACGCCACAGCCAGATAGAAGCGCAGTACTCCAGGAGAACGAACTACTTCAGTAACAACATGGACACCCGAGAAAGATCCACCATGTGTCCTCATTGTTACCAGAAATCTACCATCGACCCAGAGAGATTTCCAACATATAATATCTCACATCGTTCAACCAACAGTCCGGAGCAAAATTTAGTGAGATGGCTCAACAGAATGTACAGAGAGACATTTATCGAGAGACTTGACATCCACCAACAACCCACCCAACCACCTCAACTACGACTCGAGCAGTTACGAAGGGCGCTTAGCACTTTAAGCGAACCTAGAACAGATGCTCACGAATCAAATATAGAATACGCCGAACACCAGGCAGGAATAGACTACAACAATCACGGAGAATTAATCCGGGAAAGAAGGGCATTGCTGTATGATGCAATGGACCATCCCACAGATTATCGCAGACTAGACCCAAGGGAGCGAGACCTGCTCATCCTACACGGGCAAAGTCGAAGAAACGTACCAATGGAAAACACCCGTCTGGAAACGATGGCAGGAGACATGAACATCTCACCAGGGGAAATGATACCGAGACTTTGGACAACACTGTTCAATGGTCAAAGAGGTATTGATAATCACCAGGTACCAACATACCTAACATGTCGGGAACATCAAGGAGTAATGCAAGGGCTCACGGGAACCGAGCTACGCAGATTGATTACTCAGATGTGGTTTGACATAGGAACTCAGCCAACCTGGCGAGAGCAAGAAATATGGATAAATAGTTTCCTACTGAGAGGAGACGCCATCACCGGACGTGGAGAGAAAGCTTTACAACAACTAGCAAGTATACCAATACACATGCTAAGTTTTCAAGAATTCGCGAGTATGACCGAAAGGCTCATAACTCTTTATCATCAGGACGAGGCAATTCAGGAGTGGCGACAATTTGGAGCGACGAACCAAAGCGGCAGAAGTCAACCCAATCCAATAGACGACATAGAAGAAGAACTAGGACAATGGGAAGACTGGATATTCGCAATGAAACTAGCAGGGGAAGGCCAAAAGCCAACTACCCTATACGCTAGAAAACTAAAAGGAGGAGTAGCCACCCTAAGACAACCCCGGAGAACAGGTTCTTTCAGAGACCTAAACGAACTTGTCACGATACGAATCTGGCAAAGAGAACATTTTCACAGGATTCGGGAGCAAATTAGCAACCGTGGAGACGGACCAAGTTACAAACCATATCAATTATCGCCAAGAAATGAAAGACGACCAGGAATAACACCAATACATATGGTACCAAGCGCTATAGATCGATTCCAAACACCCCAATGGCGATCAGTTGTCATTGATGGAAGACCAGATGAACCCGATATAATAAATCTCATACGAACCCTCAGAGGTCGAACAGGAATCGAAATAGTTTTTCGAGACCTTGGACATGATTTTATTCAGGAAGAACTCAGGAGAGACCCAGTGACACAACAAAGAACCAGTTATCTTTCCATAACAAACCCTGTGGAGCATAGAAGACTAATGGATCAGTTATGGGAAAGATCAGAACGGGCAAGATGGGACCCGGAAATTTTATCCGAGAATAGATTCGCAGTTATATCATTCAGAACACTAGCGGAAGGAGAGGAGGAGACAGGCACCCTCAGAGGGCCGTCCGAGGAAGACGATTAGGACGTCACAGAGGATAATAACCTGACCATTCCATCCAGGTCATGGCATAATAAGAAGGAGAACTAGCGGGGAAAAGCAGAAGCCAAATTACCTGATGACGGAAGAAATTCCCGAAGGGAATGTAAAGTGTAGATTATTTCGCAAGAGATGATCTACGATAAAACATTTTTAAGATCTTATGTAGCATCAACCATTGGGATTACGGCGGATGTTACATAATGATCACCATAACAGAATAGTTAGAAAAGAAAAAACAAATAAAAATAAAATACAAAATAGAAAACAAAACAAAAATATTTCACTTACTAACACATTTCATAGAGTTCATAGGATAAAAATACTAACAAAAGATTATGTCACCGGAAGTGGGACATACGGATTACAACATTGGAATTAGGAAAAGAATTCTCTTTCGCAATCGGAAGATGAAAACATAAACAATATACTGATATAAATAAGAGACTCTTAAACCAGAGTACTCATTATAATCTCAACACCCACAGAGAGCTCAAATACTTGAGGTTACCCAGAAATACGGAACCAAAAATAGATACAAATTTTCCAAGGATGGAATACAAGTGGTATATTCTTTTGAGCCTTACAATAATTCTAATTGCAATGGACGTTTCCGAAACCAGGCCGATAGCACAACCAAGTCCAGAACCATGGCAAGGACCACTGATGGCAGCCCTAGGAACTCAAGTCGGAAAATGGTTCGCAAATTACATGGTACCAGCCATAACCGTCGGAAGCGGAGCTATCACAGCATCAGTGTTATCACAAAAGGACCCAATAGTACACATACTACACCACAAAGATGACGGGAAACTAGCCGTAGTGCAGTATGACCCGAACGACCCAAACGTAGAAGCCCAGAGAATCATGGAGAGGAATCAACAAATGGCTCTACTACAACCCCAACAACAACTTATACAACCCCAATTCATACAAAACCAACAGCCCACGATGCTGAAGGATAGCAGACCACCATGGATGGAGCAATTCAACGAAATTGATTGGAAATCCAATGAGGTTCCAACATCAGACACGGATTATACCGTAGTCATTATTAGTTCATTCGGTTGTATTACCACAGTAGTGATATTTATATTCACAGTAATACTGTACCGAATTCGAATGAAGAAAAGAAAA
This sequence comes from Allacma fusca, assembly GCA_947179485.1. Taxonomy (NCBI): domain Eukaryota; kingdom Metazoa; phylum Arthropoda; class Collembola; order Symphypleona; family Sminthuridae; genus Allacma; species Allacma fusca. Next base: position 51,837,685 of record OX359249.1, on the reverse strand, counting down.
ACAGATCAACAAAAACCGAATGAGAGAGAATTAGACAATGTTGCAGACACGCAGGCATTAGTCCAAAATTCTATAGAGCAGCTAGTCGGATGCAGAATTGTGAGGCCCAATACACAACAACAAGCCAGCCGACACACAACCAGAGCAACCGTACAACTATAACACCGACCCAACCGGGAAGGATCAACGCAAGAAAGAAAACAACGAAGAAAAATACACACAAAACCATAAAATTGTATGGAAAAATATTTAAAAACATTTAATAGTTATAAGATAGTATTAGCAAAATAATAGGATAAGTAGTTATAAGTAGAATAAGGTTAGGAAGAGAAAACACAGAAAATCAAGTTCATATACAACAAAAATATAAAAAATCAATATATCTTTCGTGTCTCGATGGATTCATTATCCATTTTCTTTCCAATTTCCTTTTCACCCCATTGATTCCAGTGATTAATATTTTATTGAATAACAACACTATCAAGTCAGGTTATGTTTTGAAAACAAAGATTTATTTGTTAACGAGACGAAATTGTTTCAAGATAAGGTTCAGTTCTAACAAAAATTTTAGGCAATATCATAATTCCTTGAGGCTTGTTCACTCAACAGCCAATGAGTGAGGATTGTAATGCCTTGTGACTTATTAGGTCATTCGACTCCATATGAGAAGAATAAAAATTAAATTTCCAACCTACTCATCGTTTGGGATGAGCGGGATACCAAATTTCCAGCAAAAATCAGAACCCCTGTATAAGCAAGTTCTCTACGATCAGGATCAGTTTACCTTTTAGCTTCAGTTTAACCAAATCTATTTAGCTAGATGTGCTAATATTTTAGGTACCTAGAAAACAGATTAAGTAAAACGAAAGTCCGAAGGATAGATTCTTTCAAAAGAATTTCTGTAACACAGGTTCTTTTACTAAATTATTTACTTGCAAAGTGTTTCGCATTTCAAATGATAGTTAGAAATAAATTTTGTCAAAATTATTGACATGAATGTGCCCAGATCAGAAGGATCCTAATGTCGTTTGAGAGCAAGGACCTTCACCTATTCCAAGGGCCTACATAAATGATCTAGGGACTAGAAGAATAAACAAAAATATACCACGAATAGGTAGGAGGAACTTTAAATAATAAAAATATAAAAAGTAAGAAAATTACAGTAATGGAGACATTATATGACATGATTAATATGTCATCGACGTAGGCGAGTGCTGTTTTGTATTCTAAATCGCAAAGTTTAAAGGCAACTAAGATCTACATTGCAAACAGTGTTGACATCTTTTTACAATCTTGAGTACATACATTTGACATTCACTCATGACAAATACTTTATACACGACAAAATCAAAGTTTACGGAATCGTTAAATTCACTTCGTTTATCCAGTACAAAGGATCAGTTTTAAATCTTAAAAGATCAAACGTCTTATTTTGCTTGTTACATTCCATAGTTTCCCAAGATAAATTGTGTTTTCTTAATATAATTTGTCCAACAATTCAGAAAGGAATTTTAAACAGAAAATTTAACTTACAAATTTGACACATTTCATCAAAATAGGATTTTTTACAGATCAAGGTATATATATATATATATATTTATGATTATCGCCAAAATACATTCCTATCTCAATTGAGGAAATAGCTCACGGTACAATATGATTTTATGTCTTATGGAGTAGTAAGAACCGCTTACAGAACTTCATGGAGCACGATGTTTTCACATTTGGTGAAATTGCCAACAGTTGTGCATGAGAAGGACATAATTCCTAATTTAGCCACCGAAAAACAACTCAAATATTTCACAGGCAAAAATAAAAAGATTCTTCAAACTTTCTGTAGAGACCTCAGGAGGTTTCAGCGTTGTTTTTTCAAATAATTGTGTTCAAGAGCGACACTACTGCGCTCAAGACCGTCACTTCAAACCGTTGATAGTGATATTGGATAATCACACATTTCCCCACAACGATTTGTCTGTGACACGTTAAATTGTTTCACAAGGAAACTCACGGGATTTTACAAGCTATAAATTAAAGATACCTTTAAAAATACATTAGGCCACTACCCTAGAAATAGCAATAACTGACAGTAATCACAAATTGTTGTAACAACTAGAATTGAGTATCAGAAAAATTAGAAATCAAATAAAAATAGAAACAAGGGAAAATGTTTCATATCTGCTTTCAAGTATTCTTGCCAGTTTTTACAAACAAATTCTTTTCACAACATAATATTTTAACGTATCTTTCGAGATTCGAATTCTTGTTTCGATATACTATAATTGTGTGTACAAAATTTTCAATTCTGCTACGATGTTTCTAATCTTAGATACGATAAATAACATTAGAAATCAAGCCAAATAACGACATATTCCATGTAAATAGTGTATATGTAAATGATGAAAGGATGAAAATGGTTGATTATCAGACGTAAGTATACAAACAGTAACACCATCAAATATTGTACAGCATTACAAAAGTATACATACATGATGATGAACATGTATGATAAATTGTATAAAATGCCTTAACAACAAATACCCATGAATACCATTACGACCTTGCTACAAAGTCAATATAACGACCACCATATAGCTACAAAGTAAGGTAACATAAATAACATTAGTATAATTACAAATAATATGAACTTGAACTTCGACAGATGACATTGTCGAGGTCGACAATTACCCAGAAGAGGAATGTTACGGATATATTATAAATAGAGTAGAATAAGCATAATCTAAGTCAGCAAATAGTTTAGAAGGTCGTAAGCAGAAGCTACGTGAGACCAAACGCTGACCTAACATAATCATAAGTAAAGGAAAGGAAATGATTCAGATTATTTAATAAACAATAAACTAAGAATAGGATAAGATTAGATTTAGATTAAGACACGTAGAAAAAGTACAAGTTCTAATCTCGACTTCAAGCAAGCAACATCAGAGGAGCCGCACCTAGAGTCCATTCCCTCCGGGATGGATCTCAACAGGTAGCAAGCGGGGTGACATGAAATCGGAGATTTCATGAAGAAGAGATTCAGACTTCAAATTCTATTTGTGTTAAATGTTAATTGTTCAGTGTAAATTGTATCAGTTTAGGAACAATAAATCGGATCAATAAATTATAAAAACGAACTACACACAGAATTCATTAGTTCCATTTATTCATGCGTTTCCAACAACATCGGATTCCAGGAATTCAGGGGATGGAACACCCGAACCTAGGCTACATTTCTATTACCCACACAACATCAATACCCGGGTAATACCATACATAACAATATCGATGCTTAGCGTTTAGATTGGAATTGATTGCTAATTTAGCCAGTTTAGCATGTATTAGAGAACGTGTAATACGAAGGAGAGGAGGAACGGGAGCGGGTAGAGAATTTTGCTTCTCATGAGAAGCACTGAATTGAGAGGAGTATAGTGAGAGAGTGAGAGAGAGAGAGAGAGCGAGAGAGAGCACGAAAGAAGAGTCTATAGTTGAGGACATACGTGCAAGTTTTTTCTTGCTTTTGTGGCGAAAGACGGGACCCTATTACTTACACACTTGAGTTGAAACACACAAGAATTTTCTTTGGGACTCCTTGCTCTTGCTCTCTCCTCGTCGACTCTTTACCATATGACAGAGTCGGAGTGTTTGGACATACATAAAAGGGGTGGGTCTGTAGGAGTACTGAGCAAGTCTGTGGTGCCCGGGTTTTAGTTTGCTAGAAACATTCATCAACTGAGGTTCTTCTTCTTACTCTCTACTCCGTCTGTCTCCATTCTCTGTCTCTCCCCTCTCAGAACACTTGTCTCTTCCAAAATCCTATACCGCTACTTCGTCCCAATCTCCAGACTCTCTGTCATGTGAAGTCGACGGACAAACAGCTCCAAATTACTTTCGACTCCCAATTTCCTACTTTCAACAAATCCAGCGAGGCCCCGACTCTCAGCACCCAAAGCACAAGTAAGTACAACTTTTCCGTCTATTTTCTCTTAAAATCCACTCTTCACCCGCAGTTCGGCTTTTGTATCTCAACCGAACATTTGAGGCGCCTTCCAGTGTCACCATTTCTCCAACACATTGTGCATTTCCTATTTCACGGTCCATATTTAAATTAAAAGTGAAATGAGTTCCTAATCATTTTCCAAGTTGTCTCCGACTTAACCAGTTCTTGGTTTCTCTCACGGTCGCTGGTTTGATCGCAAGAGAGTGTGCATGGACGGAAGGAAGACTCAAGTGTGTCAGAAGAAGGAATTGTTCAATATGTGTTCATAAAAGGTCAATTTGTTTAGAGTGGTGTAAGAGGAAGAGGAATGGGGGCTCTGGAATTTCCTCTCGTGAAAAAGAGAGAAAAGTCTGAGATTCAGTTATAGGACTTGTCTCTCGGAATCATCTCCATTCTCATGCCTTGTCCTGTGCCAAGAAACATTTGGCAGAAACATGCGTGAACACCTATGTAAGTCGAGAGCGGGTGGGAAAATGGAAAAACTCCACTTGTTTTCCATTAAAATCTGTTCAGAATTTGACCCCAGAGAACTAACTTGAGACGGGTTACTAGATAGGAGGAGAAACCTCTCCGGAAATTAAACAGGCACAGAAAGCACGTCCACTAATTTCCTTGACTTATTTCTCCAACAAGAAAATGTGTATCTCAGCTCTTTCATATGGAAATTTATTTTAATATCGCCGTCTCACAGTGGCTCTGGGGTCGGGAGTCTCCTCCTAAATAATCAAACGCTTACAACCAACAAATTAGACGTGCATTTCATCGAACCAGGCTACTTTCCCTAAATGCACAATAACATATTCACATCTTCCAGTATGTGTTTTTTCCTGACATTAAAAAATTCGTGCACGCTTCAGAAGCGGCACGAATCCTTTTAGACTTACTTCTCCTCCTCTCAATTAGCTGACGACTCATACAATGTACCCTCGGTTTGATAAAACACATTAACAGCTATAAAATTATGTATAAATACATATTACAAGAGATTTTTTCCATCCATCCATTCATCACAACATTTTTGCTAGGACGTGTTGGTATTTGTCCTTTAAACAGCATTAAATTAACTTGAAACCCCGTTTTAGAAGCTCCAGGCTTTCACTAATTTCAATTTCACTCTGACAGCTAGAGTTTATTTTATAATTCATTAACTTTCCCAGAACTGGATAAAGGAATCCTCCACACTAATGTCTAGCCAACCTGTTTAAACTTGACGAGAAAAATGGGAGAAAATGCTGGAAATTCATTGTTGGATGAAAATAATACGTGGGAATTTTGAGTAATGGAAATAAATTAAGGGAAATGATAATAAAAAGTGAGAAAGTAGGGAAAGTAGGGAAAGTGAGAGAAAGTATGGAAATAGGAACCAGAGTATAGGACAAATACAAGGGAAGAGAATAGGAACACTGATTGCTCATGTCCGACGACGACTGTTGCTCGTGCTCCTGATGCTCTTAAAATGTATAAACTAGGGGGATTAATTATTCAAAATGTTAATTTACACACATGAATTTATAACTTGGACGAGGACTCATTCCTCTTACAGTTTTATGCTTACATTTGACTGGGATATAGTTCTTGCAATGCGTTCGCTCTGGAGGATATGTGGGATGAAAATTCAAGGCACTCATATAGCTCCTTTCATATAGGGTTGGGGTTGGATACATACAACAAGGGGTATTATGGGAGTACTGAGAAACTTCTGGAGTTGTAGTTAGTTGTGTGGAAATTTCACATATGTCAGAGTGTAGCTTTAATGGAGTTTTCTGTGGTCCAGACTGGTTGCTGGAGCAGGGGACATGAGAATGATTACGGCCGTATTAAAAACAAGTGAAGCTGAGGAATATGCCAGGGGCTGTTTGTATGGAAAAGCATTGTAAAACATTTATGACACAGAGCTTTTAAATATCTCCATGAGGTATTTATTTGCTATCCTCAAAACACTAGGGCAGAGGACGAGCGGACTTACTCATTGCTTTCTGTCACAAGTTTTCTGAGAATGACTCTCCGAGCAATACCAAGTCTCATTCAATCTCTCTTCAAACACTGTTCCCACGACAATGGAACTCAAGCATTCATGCATGCTCTTGAAAATTATGGGTGTGTTTGTGCCTGTGTGGATCTCGTTCACATAATTCCCTGTATTTACCCGAGTTGCCTAGGGGTGGAAGAAATCCCAACCTGCGGATGCTGAATTATTTCATTAGAAAGTGATCGTGTCGGAGAAATCGCAAACAGACATTCACGTAAATAATAATTTCTTTGAATGGAACCTTTGAACTGGAAACCATCCCACAGAGATCCTTACTGTCCTGCCAACCAAGTCTAATTCCTTATTCCTTCACAACATTAATCCCAATGTACCAAATCCTTTAATGAGCAGCCCATAAAAACCGCGTTGCTTCTCACACAAATTACACTCCTATTGTTAGACATTACACAACCATATCATGTCCAGCAGCACCACTGTGTAACTGGTGAAATCTCTAGGAAATTAAGCTATAATCTTATTGTAACATCCCTACTGCACCTTTCTATAAAGCGTCTGTATTTCCATTTAGCAGATTGACAATATGAAGCACGAGTCAGTAGTCAGTATCCCATTTTTATGCCTACTGGATGAATATCACTAGATATTATCTACTGTATCATTCTAGAAAATAGCTATGTGTGAATGGGGCTTGCTTTAAATTGCAAAATATTGATAAAGGAGCAGATTGATCAAGCGCAGCTATCATCAAAGACAAAAAGCCAACCTACAATTTTCAGTGAGAGTAGAGTGAATAAACTAACGAGCTTTTTAACTCTCGTGCCATTATTTGCTAAATTGTTTTCTTCTTTCCAACGAGAAGAAACCTTTTGCTCTTGCTTTTCCGCAAATGATATTGGAAATTTAAATTCTATTAATAATTTTATTATTAAAGGACTGGTTAAGCAATAAATACAGTTATGTCAGAAACAAACTATTGACCAAGACCAGAACCTTGTTAGCTGCAGACACCGGCGTTTTGTCTGAGATGAGTGGCAGAATAGAGATTGATGTAGAAAATAATTATGTTCTGGACTTCAACGGTTGCTCGAAATAATTCATGTTTTTTTTTCGGGAACGAGATGATTCCCCATCTCAAAACTCACAGCGCTCAATGAAGGAGCCATTTATGAAAACTGGAATATTCCGAACAGTACGGATTGATTAGGATGAGGAGAAGGACTCATATTGAACTACTATAGATTTGAAAGCTGGCACAGTTGTTCACCGTCTTCTTTGTAAGAAGACATTTACTACTAAACTAAGAATGAGTATTTAACTGTAAATACGGGAGTTAAATGAACAGGTAAGAGTTGTTGGGAGGTGTCATGTTAATAATTAAGTTAGCATATTTATAGTGAAAGAGAGATGAAAGAAGTTGTGTGGGGTGTGCTTGGAGAAAGTGGTTACTGCCTCCAGGTTATCTCTCTCTCTCTCTCTCTCTCTCTCTTGTAACTCGGTTTCTCGTTAACTCACTGGAAACTCTTGCCTGTTTTCTCGCAGCGGTCTGTGCCGTAACTAAGTCTGTCTGTTGTAACCTAAGCGGAGTCAAATGTTGTGTGGAAACCGCTGATGAGTCTTGCCGAGATGTGGAAGCAACTCTGATATGCCTCTCATGTAGAATAGCAAATGTTGGAAAAATCTAAGTTGATTGTAAACTCCATAAGAACGTGAAGGAACCATGTTTAAGCGTGGTGGGCTCCACAGTTGACTGAACTTTTCCCCGAAAATACAGAATTTGAGTCAACTGGAGTAAGTTCCAGCCCCAGAATTAGTTTGTCAACTTTGAGGGAGACTCTGAAATGCTGTCATGGCTCTAAATTAAAGTCTCCTTGGTCGTGAAATAATACGCTATAAGTTGCAGCCTTATTTGGAAATTAAGACTGCACTCATTAAGCTTGGCGCGGGCTAAGCTTTTCTTAAAATGTGAAATATTTAGTGTAACTCAAGATTCAATTAGGGAGTTTGACCAACTTAGCAGAGCCAGGTTGTCACTCCCTTCGAGACCTTATCACACAAATGTAATCTACATACTTTCTCCCGCTCGCAAACTTTTCTCCTGCCCCTTTCCCCTCACTCTTACACACTCTAGGAGCAATGCTTACAAACTCAAGGGTATTTTCTCCAACTCCTATTACAAAACAAACTCTACATGGATAATCTCATCTGTTGGCTTCCACTTTTCAGTTACTTTCCTCTCATCGAATTTTCAAAGCTCCCGTTCTCCATTTTGACTTCAGCTCAACCCTAATTGTTCTCTTGATGTATCTATATCTATATGAATGTTACCTTGGCTGTCTCCAATAACATTTCCTTCATTCGTATAACATCCATGACTGTGTTGTTGTTTCTAGGAAAGGGATATTACCAGTAATAATAGTTAAACTAATAAATGGTTTATTAGCAAATAAATCAGTTTTAGACATGAATTTCCCGCAATGGATACTTTGAATGTACGACATTTAATAGTGTGTATTAGCTAATGACATAATTAATTATTATTAGATATAGGTAATTAGTTATGAAAGTTGAACTAACTGTGTAGAGAGGAAATTGTGGGGTCTCTAGATTCAAACCAGGGATAGTACGGTTGAAGAGAAAGGAGCTATTTTTATGACGCTGCCACCTCACCATTCCATCCTGTAGACTCAGAGTATTGAGAGGGAAATATTCGCAAGTGTGATTTAGATATTAATTATAAGGGAACAATAGGAAATCAATTAGGACGGAACAGTCAAAGAAGTGGTAATAGTTGAAGTAGTAAATACTTGACAAAATTAAAAAATAAATGCTCTTAATTTTTGGGAGGATCAATTTGCAAAGAGGTTGGGATGAAAAATTCAAGGAGGAGATACCGAAAGACGGGATGATAATTTCATGTGGAAAATTGAAAGGGAGCCCTCGTTAAGTTCCAGACCTGAATGAAGTTAGGCCAGGAGTGTCTCCTCCTCCTCTTTTGCGTCTCTCCGGAATCATTCTCACTCTGGGCTCTGGTGCGTAGAGTAGGATGTACATTGTGGCTAAGGACGGAGCAACTTGGTGAAAAATGTAGGTCGGTGCGTTTTTGGGATCAGTGGAAGAATATATATCTATACTATTTCCTCTTCACCATATTTCCATCTCACTTGAAATTTACACGTGGGGGTCCCATACTTTACTAAGCTTTTGATTTGTTATTTTTTTCAGGAAAAGAATTATTAGTCCATAAGTGGTTAGTTGAGGAGTAAATAGAATTTTCTCCCAATTCACTTCCCTAAACTAATTCCCGAATTTGAACAAATACCAATAATACTGTAATAGTAATTGTGAGATGTTTCCACCAAAACTCGTCGAGTGTCAAAGCTCACCCTTTCAGTTGCTTTCTTGCCACGCAATCTAGACATGTGCGAACTTACAGAGCACCTTGATCCATCTCTTTTCTCCGGTGAAAATCAATTGGAGAAAGCAGATTGGATGAAACTTGACTTTTAACCCCAATATTTTTTTCATGTGTACATGATTGATTGCATTTCATTTTCGGATTGATACACACGCCATCTTGGCTCCAATTCTTCTGCATAATTCACGCAGTGTGGAAAGTCTCAAGAATCCAGTTATTCCAATCTGACAGAGTTCTACGAATTACGCTTAGCAACCATCTCAGGGCAGTTCCTTGTTCGAGGCTTGAGGTAGGATTCGAATCTGAGTCAATTTTCTGATTTCCTTAGTCTAAACCGTCAACTTTCCAGAAATTTGTTATTCTTTTACTCATTTCTAATTAATTACATTTCTAAAAATCCTCCAACCTCTTCTGGATTTTTTTTGTGCAAATAATCTTCAAGAGGAATGTCTTTCCTTGTGCTCCGTGTTGAATTCTTACCAATAGATATTTAAATCATCAGGTTTGATTGGAGTAAAAATAAATTGTATTCTATTAGAGTAACTTTTTTTGCCCCTAACTTCAGATAAACCCACCCTTTTCCTCTTATAATTCTATATCTATTGTGTAATGATATTCAAAGCTACGATGTACTTAATTTGTAAGAATTAATGAGTATCAACTCTGCCTACTGTTCTTATGGCAATTTTAAATTGAGTTGCTCTTTATTGAACGTGTATCTATCTAATTTAATGAATGAGAGTAGCTATTGCTCTTATACCAACTTGATTGTAAGAAATGATAAAGTCAAACTAATCCTTGTATTAGTTAATTTCAAAGTAAAGAAAAGTTGATAATTTTGGTTGAGATTGTATAATCCAAATGGAACCCCGTAAGGGACAAAGTTTGGGAAGTGAAAGAGACAAGAGGAGAAAAGTGAGATTTGAGAGGGATGTAGTAAAGTTAAAGTTAATTTAGTAGTTTCAAAGTTTATTCAAATTGATGCGACCCGGAGCTGTAAATATAATTATTTTTTAGTGGAAGGTAGCGTGGAATATGAGCTGAGGATCGAGAGATAAAAACATTAATACGGAGGAAGGTTGAGTGGAGAGTAAATGGTTGTGCCTGCCTCTGCCTCAACAGAGTGAGCGTATGGTTGTCCTCCTCTTGCCTTTGACCGTAAACGAAACAGACATGCTGAGCCAGAATGTGAGAGCGTAGAAAAGTTATTAGAACAAATCATTAAATTCCGGAATGCTCTGGATGCCCGTATGTCTCCTCACATGTGAGAATGTCGTTCCTAAGTGTCATAACGACGAGGAGGGTTGATGTGCGTGCCTGTCACTTGTTCAAGAGGCCAGGATTGTCTCCGCACACTCGCTCCTCAACATAACAAGATTTCTTCGGGGCAATTGCCAAATACACCGGTAGACAAGACAGCTCAAAATCAAAAGTCCGGCTTCCTTCCCTGTCTCTGTGTCTCTTAATTTCGTTTTTCTCCTCCCTGTCAGTTCCTTCTTATTTTCTTAGTATCAATTTCTCCGCTTGTCTCACCTATCTGATTACTCCCAAACGCTCGTGACATACCCATGGATTTGAATGTTCGATTGTGGGCTTGAACATACCCATTACGCAGGAAAGTGGAGCCTTTAAGTCACAAAAGGATGACAGGCCACTCATAAGGGCTCGATCAAATTACGCGCTCTTATGAAACAAAATCAACTTGTCACATTCCCTTTGTACAATGCCCTTCTTAAGATCAACAAGAGGGATTTTCTACAGAGAAGCTGCTCCGTCACTTTTGCTTTCCCTATTCAATCCCAGGAATCAATGGGACCGAACTGAGTGTTGGGATAATTAAGACTCGTGCAAAGGAGAGCATCCAGGAAGCTTTATTTGGGGATTGGAGACTCGGGTGAAAGTCCTTCCCTTCCGATGGAACATCAGTACAAAGGGAGGAATTATTTTTGAAGACAACAAAAGTCACGATCCTTGCATTCATTTGGATTTTTTTTAATTTTATCATTGAACCAACATCTACAACTTCCCGGACACTTCTCACCCAAAATATCCATATTTACAGTAGACCATTTTCTGCCTTTCCTTGGGCATGAAGTCTCGAAACAGATGAAAGACAAAGTCTCGGCGCCGGCCTGGGGATTAGCACTGTTCTCTCCACATGACGTTCCATATGTTGTTCAATCGAAAGCAGAAGCCAGTTGGTAAGTGCAGGAGAAGGACATGGACTTCCTGGCATTTTTCACCACAAGAACTCCTTTGAGGTGAACCAATGTTCACAGTCCGCTGCTCTCCGTGGAGATTTAATTCTTTATCTTTCCAACGCCTAGCCCCATTATCCTCTTGGCTCTCTGAACGCTCTTTCCAATCAATTCACACAAGACTCGGACTAATCAGAGCATCTCAGGCTCAATCGCTCTCCAAAGCCCGATTAGTATTGACAGAGCGAGACAGAGACTGAGGCTTAATTCCTTTGGCAGGTGGAGCAGTTTTGTATTTTTATTGTTTTCCTTTTTTTTCTCTCTCTCTCTCTCTCTCTCTCTCTCTCTCTCTCTCTTCTCTCTGCACGTAGCAATTTTTGCACTTGAATGGGAATAAATCCGAGAAGTGGGGAAAGCATATTTGGTACCTACATTTTCTCTTCCCCCTGCTCATCTGTCCATTGTTGCTCTACTGGGAGATCCGACAGAAGATTTGTTGAAAATGTCTCCGCATGCGAGAGAGACATGGGAGAAAGTAGGTGGTTGTTGTGACAACGCAGGAGGGATGGCAAGAGAACACATGTTCTGGATTACAACTTGTCATCACTCATGGGTATTTTTGGTTAAAAATTTTACACTCACTGGGCAATATTGATTGAGTGAGATTCCTCGGGATACCTCCACTCCAATCCTTCCTCCGTAACACCAACTTCTCACTCTCATATAGTTCTCATGTCTTCTAACACCACTGGAGGAATCAAATGAAAATAGCGGGAGGACATGTCAAGAGAACGCTAGTCAGTCACAGATGAGGAACCAAATGCATCTCATCGTGTTTCCGACATTCTCTTGAGATGCAGAGGAGTCGTGGAACTTTATACCTACCTCTTGACCGATCATGCGAGGATTAAAATCTCTCTATCCACTAAGTCTGCTCAATCTTTTCCGCTGTGTCTTTGTCCATGGTCTCGGGGCTGGAAGGAACAGTACACGATAAAGGCGTGAGCAAATATTTTTTACCGTCAGGCTTTTCTCAACCAGGAACTTTTTAACCGAGCTACGGGCGGTGTAAGTAAAGGGAACTTTGTACAGCAGTATCTGTATCTACACTTGTTCCGTAATGTGGACACAAATAAAGTCAAATCTTTACCCGGTATTTTATTCTTAGCTGACAATACTCAGAGGGAAAAAAAGAGTTTGTTTTCACTTTTCTACCACGTCATCGCCAAATTTCCACTGGACAGAGAAAGTATTAGGACACGATAAGTAGGGAGATGTTTATTTATTAAGAATACCGATACTGAGCTAATGGCTCTTGATCACAATTGCTTGGAAATACTGTCAGGCGGGATCCTATTACTTTCACACTTGTGTGTTTCAACACACCAGAATTTTCTTTGGGACTCCTTGCTCTTGCTCTCGCTCTCTCCTCGTCGACTCTTTACCATATGACAGAGTCGGAGTGTTTGGACATACATAAAAGGGGTGGGTCTGTAGGAGTACTGAGCAAGTCTGTGGTGCCCGGGTTTTAGTTTGCTAGAAACATTCATCAACTGAGGTTCTTCTTCTTACTCTCTACTCCGTCTGTCTCCATTCTCTGTCTCTCCCCTCTCAGAACACTTGTCTCTTCCAAAATCCTATACCGCTACTTCGTCCCAATCTCCAGACTCTCTGTCATGTGAAGTCGACGGACAAACAGCTCCAAATTACTTTCGACTCCCAATTTCCTACTTTCAACAAATCCAGCGAGGCCCCGACTCTCAGCACCCAAAGCACAAGTAAGTACAACTTTTCCGTCTATTTTCTCTTAAAATCCACTCTTCACCCGCAGTTCGGCTTTTGTATCTCAACCGAACATTTGAGGCGCCTTCCAGTGTCACCCTTTCTCCAACACATTGTGCATTTCCTATTTCACGGTCCATATTTAAATTAAAAGTGAAATGAGTTCCTCAATGTTTTCCAAGTCGTCTCCGACTTAGCCAGTTTTGTTTCCCCCTTAACTGGGGGTCCCACCTGTAATGTTGTAGTCGACAATTTGTTGTACATGAGTGTCACAGTTTCACCAGTTTGGGAATGTGCAGGAATTTAAAGGATGACTATTATGAGCGACAGCCTCTTTTTTAACATTTCGTGAATACCTTACTAAAGGTAGTCACAAAGTAATAATTCTAAGGTAGAGGATTTTGAATTGGTTTGGTATGTAACTTACCTTGTCAAACGATATCTCCTAGTCATACGAATGTGGTGTCACACTTTCCAATATTGATCCTCATCCCTTTATTTGATGTTCATTTCTGTATTACATCAATGTACGTCTGCTGGCTGTACACATCCTCCTCGCTTACAATTATTTGTGTAGCTGCGGTAGGGATTCCTAATATTATCCTACATGTCATTTAAGGAGATAATAAAAGAGTAGGATCCGACACAGACCCTGGAGGCTCGCCAGTAAATGGAGCACTTGGAGTAGCATAAATATGAAATTTGAATAACGTAATTGTATATATGCACTCAACATTTAGATATACAATTAGGATTAATGTGTGTCCATAAATAATCAGTGTCGGGAATTAATTATACGAAATATTCGATATTTGGAGATGTATAATTATCTGTAGATATCTATCTACGTATGTATCTATTTATAAGGACATTCAGAAATTACTGTGCAGGAGTACCATTAAACTTAGAATAGTTAGCACTCCAAAAACCACTGGAGTAACCACAAAATTTGAAATAATAACTGAAAAAAGTTAATTATTAAATCACCTAAGCTTCAAGGTTCACCAAGTTTCTACGAATCATACAACGAACGAGTATGTCAGAGTGGTATAATAGAAGTTAGTATCCCTTCCCACTGTAGCCAGAACGCTAAACATTGAGGCTATGCTTATTTCAGCCTACAATATTAAAGTTACTGCCGTTCGTGGAACGGGCGGACTATCCCTACATAAAGAGAGTACATGACACGGTGAGCTTTTTCAACATTGATTTTAAGTTTGGGTAGCTTTTGTTACATCTTTCCAGCACGGACAAGGCAGGAACAAAACTAAGCAGAGAAAAGTGAAGGTCGTAAAGAATATTCCTTTTTGTCAGAATTTACAACTGGACAGGAAGATATTTTGTTGTTTCATTTTGAAATGATTTGACGCCAGGAATTGTATTTGTTAATATTATTGTTGCCCTGTAAATAATTAAATAAGTATTATCAACTTACTTTTATTTGTAATAATTGTGATCGGTAAGTCATTTAGGTTGGAATCACTGGCTGAGATTGATTGGATTAGACTTACTCAGAAGTAAAGAGAAAATCCTCCAAGTTGCACAGATCTTGTAAGATGACTTGAAACGTCAGGACGGAAAAATTAATCAACGGGCATTGCTCCTAAGTTAAATAAGTACAAGCTCTCCTTCATCATCAAATGCGTCGGGATTTTCATTAATTTATCCGTCTTCATTTGGTTCCATTGCGCTGGGAATATATGCGAGTGCCTAAGTTACAATTAGGAAGTAAGAGACTCGTTATAGGAAACAGCTCGGAGTATATGTATGAAGAGAGGGAGAAGAAAGAGCAAGTTAGAAAAAGCTAGACAAGGTTAACAGATGCGGATGGAGGAGAGGAGGAGATGAGGCATGAGAGATAGTCATGTAGTAAGACAGAGGGGGATCGGGGAGGGGAGGAATTTAATCATGACGAGTTAAGAGAATTGTATACTGAAAGCAGAGAAAATTAAATCCTATCGATCCTCCCGTCCAATAGTCTCAGGCGTTTCGGAAAAAATACAGAGAAAAATCTAAAACCAAAGCAGATTTACAGTTCCTGAATCGTCTCTCTCATCTCTCCTAGAAACAATTACTGGGATCACCACAGCCTTTTACACTTGTCATGTACTACAACCTTCACGGCACATTCCCCATTTCACGTACCCACACGCACCGCACCCACTCTGGACACGATTTCCCTCTCCAGTTCCCTCAACCAATTCCCTCTTTAAGCAACCCCCCCCCCACCCTCTGTCATTTCTACCAAGGTTTTTCAAAACCCCACTTTTCTAAAACCCTGTCTCAATTAGTCATGTGTCATGTCATGGAGATACACCCACTCCAGCCCTTCCCACTCATTAACACTCCACGCAAAATTTTTGATCAAGATTAACTCTCTAGCTCACAATCAGTCCATTTGTAAAAGTAATTAATTACTTGAAGTAGGGACTCCCAGGCAGTAGAAATTCAATAGAGCAAAAAGAAATACTTTCACTTGTTTTTTTCCGGGAGGGATGGAACGACCTTCTCTCCTCTCCCTGCACTAACCATGCATTAGGTTATATTAAAAATGCATGCTTTAAATCCGAGAGAACTTTATCCTGTTGCAAACAGAGTTCAAATCCCTGGGGTAGGATCTTCAGGATTTAATGAAAATTTCATGTAGCAAGCGCAAGGGTTAGTGAAGTATTTATTCCTGACCTATAGCTCCTACTTATAGGTTATTATCTCAGCATCTTGAGACACATGGAATTCCCCACATTGGTATGCATGTGGACATATCACGTATGTACATAAGTGACTCTTCCAGTTCTTCTGGAATCTTTTGTAAATAAATATTTTTCGCTCTGGTTTATCAAGCCATCCACTCTGCTTCCTGAGACATTCTCGTCTGTTAAGGGCTCAAGGAGTTCTACCAAAATACTTGAGACAGCACGGTCCACGTGATGGTTGTTCATTGGATTGATTCAAGGATACAGTTGAGACTGGAAAGTCACATTGCAGGGGACTCACTAAGCAGGTTGACTATAGACAATCATGACTACTCACAATCAGAGCATGGCTTTAATAATGTGTATCTGTATCCTTACGTCGGATGTTATTTTGTGGGGGTTGACTACAGATATAACAAGTCTTCAGTCTTTGGATCCCTCTCCACTCGTCAATATGTGGAGATGCGGATTTTGGTTCTTATCCCACAATATCTACATGTATGTATAGATATAATTAATTAATAAAAAGTTGGAGATGTGGACTAAACTTTCCTTGAATATTTCCTCTTGCTTTCTAATGAAGAGAGTGGGTATGTAAAATGAAAGAGTAACAAAGTAAATGTTAGCTCAGGATGACGGGGACTTATTTGAGATGTCTCAATCCCTCCATGCACTGATGTAATCCGAGCATGAAGGGAGGAAAGGAATACTGGAAGCCCATGACTGGGGTTGTAACATCGAGGAAACAGCCTTGAAAAGTATCTAGTTCCATCCAGAGTGTATTTAATGAAAATAATAGATTGTTATAAAATTTATCACAAGGCTTTCGGGTTTTCTAAGGAAATGAGTCCATTGATTAAGTGGATGTGTTCCAAACCCTAGGTTTCGGACGCTTGTATTACTATATGATGTACCTATAATTATTATTATTATTATTATTATTATTATTATACATTTAGAGCTTACCTTACGCCTTTATCGAATCACTTCTCAAATAAGAGTCGGCGTGACAGGTGCCATTAGCAGCCCCTATATTTGTTAAGCCATCATGGCATTACATTAGCCAAAATAGCATTTCATAGAAAGTAGTAGATAGTAAAATTGACAATATCTCATTTCACACTTTCATAAACATAATAATAATAATAATTTATATTTGGAAAAATTATTAAATCTTGGACGGGAGGGAAAATTGAGGTGGGAGTGTTGCGGGACGAAACTGTTCTCGCTGGGTGATGACGAGGTGGAAATGAGGACGCGAAGCTAACATGGATGATAACATGACCCACCTTGGTTAATCCTCCTCCAACATCTTCCTCCAGCGGAGCCTCCGATGGGTCCGATCTTTACAGCTCAATGGGTCTCCATCATTCCACAACACAACTGGTTGGATCCCCCTGCCTAGCGGGCTTCCTGTGGGGAAGAAATGATGGAGGCAGCTTAGAAGCTCTGAAAAGACGATTTGGTCCTTAACATAATAGCGCCAAAGGGGAATCGATATCGTTTATCGGAGCCCAGGGATCGTTCAATTGGAGTGGCCTCGAACAATCCCTTACAGACGTACATACATAGCTTGGAAATTGAAAGCAGTGTGAAAAAAATAATTTTTTTTCGGGGAAAATATGGATTTTCTGTAACGCAGTCCAGGGACATGGCTTTACAGAGACAGGTACACTTCTGGTCACACTCCCTGTATTACTCAGACAGGTCTAGTGCTTATAGTAGTAGGTGCCGGTTAGAAAGCTTCTCATTCCCTCACACTAACTTAGCCTCCATGAAATTACCTCATCTAAACTAGCAGTTCGTAAAGATTAATGGCCATGATCTCTTTCCTTGTTTTTATAAATATAATAATAATAATAATTTTCGATGGGGAAAGGTAGACATGGGATTAAACAAGTCACTAAGTAATGTCGAATAGTAAATGAGAAAGCGAAACTGGAGCATTACATGTGGATACAGTGTAATTATGTATAATACAGTACTTATGGTCGTAGGTATGTTTTATCCATAACTACAGATGGATAGATAGTGGGATATTTGTGTGTGTGTGTGTGTGTGTGAGTGTAAGTGAGTGTGTGTGTGTGTGTGTGAAAGGATGCTCCTGTGAGATGCGGGCAAGTACAGGTGGCGAGGTTGACAATCTGAGTCATGTTTAATTAGTTTCTCTCTCGCTTTGTCTTATTTTCACTGGTTTATAGTGCCCTGCTCCTCACTTGCCATGACAACGGGTGATTTGCATGTGCGGAAGATTTCCCCAATGAAGCTTACGTGTAATATGTAAAATGCGTGGACCGGATACGGGTACTTATTGATTGTGTGAGTAGACGGCGGGGACGGAGGGAAGACTCTGCTAAGAGATGGAGACAAATGGCGGAAGGATGAGATTGGGAAAGCGAACGTGGCTGCTTAGCTCCATTTAAAAACTAGATTCCAATTACGTATTTTACAAGAGTGTAGTAATTATTACAGCCCTGCTCCCACTCAACTCTTACACTTTTCTACCTTTCTATACCCTCCCTCTCAACAGCTTCTCCTCCAACAACTCATTCTTTCCTTCACGGAACCTCCACGCCAGTTAAGTAATCATTATTAAAGAGGAACCCACGGAGCCTTCCCTCCAATGAATACACTTTTATTGGATTTTTTTTTAAATAGTTTCCTCCATCACTTAAAAATCCTATCGACAAGACTCCATTGTCAAGGGATGAGTTGTAATATGGAGTATGATCATCATAACGTACTTTCTACTTAATTCAATGAACCACCAGCCCCGAGCTATCACTTTATCCTAATAAATACTTCCCACTCTCCTCCTTCCTCAACCGCAAAACTCTCTCCAACCAACTTCAAATCATTCTCAAGCACTAACCTTTAAACATCCTCCAAACTCCTACCTACATATGTATCTAGGTATGTACGTACATTGCATTACTCTTAATTCAATATCTACATACGCACCCACAAGTAGATAATCACATTTCCCTCTCGCTGTAAATCCATAACCATATTAGCCATAATAACCATAATAACCATAATAGTAGATACACAGTGTACAGACCCACAGACGCCCACAACATGTTTTTCTATCCCAGGCAAAACAACCCAATACAATATTTGAATCGGAGGTAGTAGATTAGCAATGTACGCACTAAAACACAAATTATTTCCCCCAGTAATTATATCAACAAGCCCTTTATTTGTTTTCACCTTTGTCCATTAGTCTCGGGGAAAGTTATCAAACATTTTAAATCTCAGTTCATTTTAAAATGTTAAAAACAATTAATTCCGCCCCAGATTCTATCCCAATAGCTCGTAATGACGTGAATGACAATCCTGCCATTCCAATACTTATTTAAAACGGGATGCACTCGTATGAAAGGACTTGTAATTTTAAGTCACTGGATTTTCTTAAGGATTGACCTACAACTAACATAAAATAAAACCTTCTCATAATTTTTCCCTGAAAAAGTAGCACAAAATGAGGATATACTTTGTATTTAAATTTCCTCCCCGTTACTTCCCTGGTGGACAGAGTCATACAAATAATAGGATTAATAAGCAAATCTAAAAATTAGCGGATTTCAGAAAATTCAAAATTTGTCAAAATCCTTCATTATTTAAAATTACTCTGCTATTTAGAAAGCATTCAAACAATTTGAAATTTAAATCCGGGATACTTTTGGGCGACTTTGTTGGGTCAGGGGCCATCCATTCCGTATTTTGAGGAACAGTGTTTGAAAGTACGTAGATACTTTGAGACCTCAGAATATTTAGTATTTTTAGTTCCTCAGGCCTTGAATAATTATGTATTTTGTTTTTTGTAATTACTTTCAAATGTTTTGTAGACAAATAGATTTTGGACTTATTGGTAGTGCTGTAAAAGTTTGAAAGTACGAAACGTTTTTGTATTTAAATGTAAGTAATAATTATTTAAATTTTGCTTAAAATGTCTTAGGAAATGAATTTGAATTAAAGTATTTTCCCTAAATCATGAAAACTACATGCATATGATATTGGACGTGTCATGTGCCATTACCAAACTGGAGCAGCAGTCCCAGAAATTGGTCTTAGCTAAAGTAAACCTCTCATAGGTATTTTATTTTACTTGGAATTTCTATTTTGACAAGGCAGAGCAAGGACAATGCTTAGCTTTGGTTGGGGACGTGTTAGAAGAATACTCCGCGGGACGTAGTACAAGTTAATGTTTACACACTTGCTTTTGGGCTCTCATGGGGAAAGTACAACTATTCACAATTATTACATATCTACAAACATGCTACGTGTAGCCCAGAATGTATTAATAATTACCTAATATGGAATAATAATGTGGTCCAGGCATTTATGTGAGACCGGGGGAATATTTACAAGGTTCGGAGTAGAGCATCCGTATATATCCAGAATATAGGTAGATATAGGGAGGCATTGGAGCCAGCATGTTGAAATAATGTGTGTGGAATTGTGTGCTGTAATATTGTTGGAGGGAAGGGAGAAGGAGCACCCCTCCAGTCCCAAAGGGAAGTAAAAAATAATTTGTGGAACAATAAAAACTCGAAAAGGCTGAAGAATTAATGAGAAAAAATCTGTTCGCAACGGGAAGTATAAGCTCTGGACTCGTGGAAAGCTTCAGTTACGTTTCTTGTTGGGGAATGAAAGGCTGGAGCCACTTGAGAGCTAACAAGTCTTTTCTATCAAACTAATTTCCTGAGAGTAAACATTTCCCAGTTAAGAAAAGTAAAATAGGGAGTTTAATAAAATAGGAAATTTAATAAACTCCCCTACCCGGCTCCCTCCCATCACAGCCAAAACGAGGGGATTTTAAACCGTATTAAGCAACTCATCTCCCGCCGTTTATTATCCATTCCCACTATGCTTTCCCTGGGATTTCCACCCAAATGACTCCAGTCTTGCCCGCTGATTTCCTCCGCAGGAGCAAAGTTCCGAGGGAATGCTTTCAAGTGATTCTATCTGTATGTGGGGATTGTATCTATCTTTAGAAGATCTTGTCGTGTCTGAATGTGTACGTGAGCTGGAGGAGCATGACTAGACTCAACTGACCTTCCTTTAAAACTAAAGAATAAATGGTAAATAGGTTTTTGAACGTTACGTACATGGAGGAGGAGAGATCGGATGGACTTAATTGGAAAAAGTTGGGAGAGAAAAAGAGGGACGGGTTTTTGGTGGCCATAAAGTTGTTCTCCATTTCCTGGGATTGTTTGCACGGTCCCCGTCTTTTCACTCACTGAGCATGGGATGTGAGGACAGGAAAAAATGGTTATTGCTCCACTTTGTTTACTCTATGTGGTTTATTCACTTTTATCTAATTTTATCTCTTTTATCTCCCAACATCTATCTCTCGCCTCGCTCAAATCACAGTCTGCTAAGAGTCTAGATTGAACTAACCCTAGCGAGTGAGTGTCTCTCCTTCTAATCCCAGGACTCAATCCCCCAACACAAACCTCACATGCTCTTGGCCAAGGAGTGAAACTGAACTATTCCAATAATTGAAATACACAATAAATCTTTACAAGAAGAACTAACTATCTGAAATAATGGACAACCTTTGAAGTTTCAAAGAATTTAATAACTAAAGTTAAATGGTGAAAAATCCAAAAGTCAATTGTGAACTCAATAATCCTCTCAAATGGCCTCATTTGCTATTACAAAGGGTTAGCTTATTGGGTTGTTCCGAGATTTGGCTCATACTCCGTGTATACTTCTCTCCGGATATTTGAATAAATAGGGATGCTCAGGATGGCCTGACAGGACTTTGAGGAGGAGTGGGCTTTAGCCTCTTAGCCGACACGGAGTAACCTTTGTAGTATCTATGTGTACATAGTGACGTAAGGACAAATCCTGGGAGCTCGGATGCTAAACGGAGTCCTACATACAGAACCCACTTATTCATACGATGTGCACAGTACACAGGGAAAGTAATAAAAGCCCTACAATCTGTACATACGTAAATAATGCTATAGGCCTGGGTGTAATTTCAAGTGTGGATTCATTTATTTTATTTGCACTTCAAGTCTCATGAATTTCCCCTGATTTATTTTCTATTTCCACCCCACAAGAGAGAGGAGAACCACCCGGGAGACACGGAGAAGATTGCTGTGAAATTCAAAATTGTCCGGGGAAAGTCATCACGTAATCATTTTGCTCGAATGCGACAAAAGTCATGGGAGAGGGAACTCTTTTTGATTTTATGATCGATACTTGAGCACGGGCCCAGAAAAAAAAAATTACTTGAGGGGAAAGGAATTTGGCTCACCATAAGGTGCCTAGAAAGAACCCACATGCTCCGCAGACACAATAAACCATAAATTATGGTTGATTTTGTGCGAATTGCCGGGTGAGAGAGCGAGTACTCAACGACAGCTGGTAATTTTGTATTTCAAAATAATGTTTACAGGCCTCAATGTGCACCGCGATTTTACTCTTCCCACCAATTCCCAGCTCCATGTTTACTCGACTACCACTTTCACTCCACCCATGTATTTAGAAATAATTATAAATAATTACCTATCTAGAATTATTATGCTTTTCATTTTCGGGGCCAATCCACGCTGTAAATAGCGTCGCAAAAACATAAATCAGTCTTATCTGTGGCAATAGATCCTTCCCTCCTCTCCCAAAATCCTACCAACGTCGAATAAATACAGTACTCATCTTAGCAGAAATCAACTCTCCAATTCCTCTCCCTCCACATTTCCAAATCAAAGAAGACACCACTTTCCCTCAGCAGTCTTGCCAGCTGTCCTTTTCCTTCAGGATTCCTCAATCCCGTCCACTCACCTCATCTCAATTTCACCTGATTTAAATTCTCTTTTCCCCTGACCTTCTCAAGCTCAGTTTTTCCTTCCGAGCCTCCGATGTCTGGATGGAAGTTCCACCTTTTGAGTTATAATTTCTAAGAGTCATGCTCGAGTCAATTGTGCTCGGGTGGGAATTCTCAAGGCATCTTCCATAAAGGCAACAATTTCTCTTTTCATATGCCTTTGTCAGCCTTAACTCCGGAGTTGGTATTCATTTCTGTGGAAACTTATGGCTGGGAGCAGTCTCGGTATGTACTCACAGTAGTCATTTGAGTCAGTCTCGTAATCATAACCGTTTGTGAGTGAGATTTCCGTGAAGAGGTAACCAGAGCCGTGGAAGGAGTCTCCCTTCCGTGGAAGAAGAAGAAAGACTAACTGTAGGTGGAAAAGTTGGGTGGAGGAGTGCTAATGGAATTATTTAAGAATAGAGAGTCACGTCAAATGCAAAGGAATTCCCTGTTGTGTTCTATCCCATTCCCCCTGTCCCACTCAGTAAAAAATGTCAAGTAAGTTCCCTTACCTAGACACTTGACGGCTACGAGCCTGAATATATTTCAGACCTTTATCTAATTCACCGGAACTAAGATATCACACCAGAAATCATTACCATTAATTTATCCTAGTCCAATTTATCTGGAGTGCTTTTAAGTGCTCGCTTTCCTCATCTCCTGCTTAGACCTCGTAAGAGGACGGGACTCAGCTGAGGTAGATCTCGGCATGTCTCACTATTTTACTTTTCTCAACTGGAAAATCCTTAGTTTCAGGAAATTAGTTTGATAGAAATTACTTGTTAGCTCTCAAGTGGCTCCAGCCTTTCATTCCCCAACAAGAAACGTTACTGAAGCTTTCCACGAGTTCCGAGCTCACTTCCTCTTCCCAACAGATTTTTTCTCATTAAATCCTTCGCCTTTTCCAGTTTTTATTATTCCACAAATTATTTTTTTTACTTCCCTTTCTTCTGGCTGGAGGGGTTCTCTCTCTCTCTCTCTCTCTCTCTCTCTCTCTATTCCCATCAACTAAGAGTATTACAAATCCGGACATAGTTTCAACATGCGAAGCTACAATCCCTGCGTATACCTATATTCTATTCCAAACAAAGATATTCTAAATTCTCATAATGTGGACCATGCATAGTAATTATACGTAATTATACGTATTATGTAATTATTATAATACATCGCTTCTTGTACTTAATGTACTAGGATTGACTTTGACTCGTTCTCACGGAGTATTATTTTATCACGTATCCAACCAAGTCGGCTAAAACAATATCGCCCACATCGCCCACACTCCAACATCGCTCCCCCTCCCCAATCTCAAAGCGTACTCATGCCTTTACAATAAGCCGGTTTTTCAGGAAGGAGGGATTTTGTCCAATTTTTAGATTTTCTAAAATTCGTTAGTTAGTAATTACATTGACTTATGATCATAATTACAGTATTTGTACGCCAGGCTTAACATTTACGACTGAGCTGATGGGGTGTGCTAAGGGTATTTACACGCATTGTATATAATTATCCCAATTTCGGACTATTCCTTTAGTCTTGCTTACAAATGCTACGTGTTTGTCTAATCTTTTCTCAAAAATGTAAAACTACCTTGACAAATCACAGGATTGCATGCAGGAAAGCGAGCTCATTTCAAGTACTTGTAAAGCCACTTATGTACATATGTAAGTATATTTTAAGAAAGCGACTCGGCCTATTGAATCCCACTAATTACATAATGAACCCCTGGAATGAGTTCGGTCTTTGAAGAACATAGGGATAGTTATACACAAGCTCACCTTCCAGGTTCCCAGGAGCACTCCTAGCACGTGTTAAAAAAGGTTTGAAAATCTCTGGCGTTCTGATAAAAGTGAAAGGATATCTAAAGCCTGGCCGACATTCTCTTTGAATGTTGGAGCAATGTTTGTATCTGTAGGTTGGATCTTACGTACTTCAAACTTCTATTTGTGTTATTGAACTAACTGAAAGCCCTACTGTCTGGGCTGAAAATCAATGTATGTATATGCTACTTTAAGTGCATACTCCTTTAACAGTGAGATAAACAAAGAGTGAAGGTTAAAGTCCACTTGATAATAATAAGTTAAAGGGGATAAAATCATCGAGAAAATCCAATCTGAACTGCAGTCTGATTGCCATGAGGCTTGAGACAACTGGTTCAGGTACTTGCACTTTTCCCCAGGAGTGCCCAACACTAAAAGCTAGTGTATTAAAAAAAAAGACCAAACGACGTGAAGAAAAAACAAGACGGCTTCTGGATCTTCTCTAAGACAAGGCGCTCTTCTTCCTCTCCTCTGTAAATTCGGCTTAAATCGAGGAACGGATATTCATATTTTTTAATTCTTTTTTTTTTACTCAGAAGAAAGATTCGAGTAGATTTTAAAGAGGATTAATGTCATTTACATATTCATCCCGATTGAATGCCTGGTCATATGTACATAACAACAGAGAAAGAGACGAAAATAATTCTGGGAGGTAATTTAAAGGCTTTACCCGTCTTTGTCCCGTTTAATATAATTATCTCAAATATAATTTCCTGTCTCAACTCCACAGGCGGAGTTCCATTGAGTGAGGAAAATGTGACTCCGTATTCTTTTGCAATAGCACTACTTTCATTTCACTACTGCTTCCCTGTTATTTAAATGCAGAGTGCGCACAATTGTCACTTAAATACAAATCCATATAACTCTAGATGACCGCATGCGTACAGATCCTCAGTTAGGATCACATATCTTTTTCCCAATCATTTATCCTTGGTTTTGACTAATGTCAACTAAAATGGAATCGTAATACTCTTGTCATTTTATAAGCATTAATACCAAATTGGTACGAATATCAAAATTTATATATTATATGTACATAATTACATGCCTTTGCGAATCCCTTGAAATTCTCACGAAACATTTTCCGATCCCACAAGGTCTTTCCGAATTTTCTACATTCATTTAAAAATATCAGTAGTATTTTCTTCCAAAGTTCATTTGTAAGCTCCCCAAAATTCTTCTTCTCCCAAATAAAAGGTCGACAAATTTATGGGATGTTTTGTCTCAAAACTTGATGAATTTTCATACGACCTACATTTCTTAATGCACTAAGCTTAACACAGCTTTTTTTTTCTTCTACTGGGGTTGTTGGATTTAAGTTAAAAAAAAACGCACCTATTACTCCCGAAATAGTCAAATGTCAAATAATATTTGGATTTTGAAAGTTAATATACATAAATGGCCCCAACACAATTGTGCGTCCACGGAATAGATACGGAAGGTTGAGAGACGAGTTTGGATTATACAAAGCAAGTGTCATTTGAAAGGCGTTAGAATGGATTTTTGTGTCTAGTATCTATTATTAATGGGAAATTGGACAAAAGCTAAGCCTTAAAGAACTAATTGTAAGTTGTAGCGTTTGTCATACAATCCTCTGGTTGAGTAATACGTTTTGTCATGTTTTCCAGACGTTACTCAATGGGATATGATTTCTGAAAGGAAAGACCAGGCGTAATCTTCTGAATGTTTCTTGTAATACATGAGGATTTAGAACAGGGACAAAGAAAAGGGACTGTCACGGATTTAATTTTATTAGACTGTCTCACACTGCTCCCAACTCATGTCCGATTACAGTATAAAGGCCAAATACACTTATTGTACGGAAGTAATTCCCTAGGTAGGTCCTGGGCTAAACTACAATTAAAATAGATGTACAGGGTCCTAGCAAAGTAGACCAGAGGTTACTTACGCTTCAAGAACCATGTACTGTACAGATATGTAGCCAGATTACTACTACAACACTTGAATGCTCTTCAATGAGGACGAGCTTTCCGTAGCTAAGCGTCTATCATCGTCAGGCCCACAATAGCAAGTGACAGATATTTCCCTAGTAGAGCAAACTCTACTTTTTCCAATCATTTTTTCATCCATTTTCCCAGTTTTGTAATAAATTTCGGAATCAAAGGTTTCCAGGAAGAATTGAAAAAAAAAACCCCTTGCTACGATTGGAGGATTAAGTCTTCTTTGATTTTCCTCAAAATTGTGTTGGGCTCTTTTGTAATGGATTTGGCTTCATCCCAATTGAGGAAATATTTTTGGTTGTTGTGTAGATATGACATAGAGATGATAGTTACTGACTTCTCCCGGTTTCATATATTTTGACGTAATCCGCCTCTTCCTGGATTCTTATTGTTGTTCTATCCCACGGGGGGGGTGGAATAGATTCGTGAGGTGCGTATGTGCAATTTTGATTTTGTAAGATGCGGAGTATGAAACCTGTGGTAGGGATAATGTGAAAGGTCAATAATTGGCTAGACGTCTCTATGCTTATGGAAAAAGAAGAGAATAATTTATCCCGTTTTCCATATGTGCTCCTCACATTTGCATGTGTATTTACACATGAGTCGTGCACACAATGGAAAATCTCCCTGGCTGATAATTAGGAAATCGATCATTTCCCCTTCCACTCTCTGGTGATAAATCAAAGTTTTATTTAGCTTGGGCAACTTCCCACTGATTTCTTCTGTGATTGGGTTTGGGAAACCATGTAATTATGTATGTAGAACGTCCGAGCCCTTTGTACACTTACATATGTAAGTGCATAATTACAAAGCACTGGAATAATTAGTTGGATTATTTTTCCCTCATGTGGCAACCCTCATCAAGTATTGACGGAGGAAATTTCAAAGCGCAAGGCTAAGTCCTCTTGTTCTACCAATACTCAAAGGATTCTTTTGTACAGATACACTCTTAATAATTATTCCAGAATTGATACTAAATCATACTTAAACATCTAGCCATTCCAGATAATTATTCCTGAGATATATACGTAATTCAATTCATCCTTCAGTAACTATCATCATTGACATCTGGTAAATGCAATGATGAGTGCTTCTTCTGAGGGGAACACAAAGAAAAATATCGGAGGAACCATTTTCCGATAGGGAGATCGCTAACTATACAAATAGATTTTTCTCACATGATTGGTGAAAAGGCCATGGGAGCTACATCAACCATCTACATATGTCTAGCTAATTCTGACATAGTCACCTTGTCCTAACAAACCTTCAGAGATGACCTCCCCTCTCAAAGGACAGAGCTCTGGAGAAACGAATATGTAATTAATTACATATGTGGGGGTTAATCCGAAGTAAAAGTTTTATTTGATCGATGATGATGGTGGGCTGAGGTGGTTTGGAATTTGGAGCAGGTACAAAAGAAAACTAGAAAGACTAAGAAAAAAGGTATGAGAGAAAGGGCGGGGGCATGTGGACGATTGAGCTGGAATGGTATTGGAGCGGGAGTACGTGAGTAGGGAATGTTGGAAAACAGGCTGAAAAATAAACAATAATTCACAATGTTGAGAGCCGGTGAAAGTCATATTCTCACGATTGAAGGAGCGGATTGAAATAAGTGAGATAATAAAGTGGAATGGTCATAACACAATGGTGCAAATATTACTAGGCAGAAGTCAGAATCAGAGGAACATTATCATTGATTTTACAAGGTTAGAACATGCTCTTTGTAAGAGCAGGAACAACTTGATGCTCCTCGGCAAGATGAGGCCTCACATCAAATACGGACATGTGTTACGTGCATACAGTATGTAGTTGAGATGTAAACTGGAATGAGTCTTTTTTTTTCAAATTCCTTTTATTTCGTAATAAATTCCTCCAAAGTAAGAGCCATTCATGGGTAACATCCTTCAGGTCAAGGGTCATGCGTACATTAAATAGGTCCCTCTGGAGCTTGTAATTCTCAATCGTTGGGAAGTGAGAAGTTTTTCGCTCTTCCTGTGAGCTGACATGTTAAATGTGTATTAAATCCCCACTTTACATCTGACCTGGATACGGGTCTTTCTATGCACTTATAGATACGGTATGTACAACTCTAAAATATTGCTATGTCTCTATTCTCCGTTAAATTAATGGACTCATGGACCCACAGAACAGATTAATGAGGACAAAAATAAACATATCATTCACACAGACTCACAGTGTATGAAGATGCTCAATGATGCTTTCTGAGTTATGTCTCCTCTTCCTTAGACGACTAATGAAGTTGGGAGTGGCTTTTGGGGTTGGGGAAGGTAATTTGAAATGGATTTGATGATCGGGGGAATTTCTCCTCCATTAGTCTGCTGATTGGATGGCGGTGGGAAGGCGTGCGGGAGTTTAGTAATAAAAAAAAAGGAATGGTAATTAGTTAAGACGTCATTGAATTGACAGTGTTGGGAGAGGAGAGTTGAGCATTCTGCTAATTATCACTCTTGAACAATCTCCTATTTTTTCCCTACATCCTTAAGTGGGAGTAATTTCATAACAGACCCCTATTGTCTCTCACTTGCTGTCTCCCATTGAGTTTCCACCAATTCGTCATTTGATTTTCTCCGTTCGTTGTAGTTTAGATTTAATGAAAATTGGAGCTGGAATTAGGAATAGAGAAAGGAGTTTATGAAGGGAGAGACGGAGAGAGAGAGACAGAGAGTGAACGTACGACGAGGAACTTTGTGTGAAGGGGTGAGCTCGCTGAGGTGAAAGTAATATTGCATTGTTCCTCTTTTGTTTCACTTGCGTGAGTATGTGCCAGAATGTTTAATGTGGGAGGAATATCTAGATATTGAAAAAGTGAAATAATTTCAGGTAAGATTGAAAGCCTTGGTTTACCTCCTTAAAGTTTCCGCACAATCATCACCTTTCAATGGTGATATATTTACAAAAATAAATTGACTTACGACGCAGACGCTCCTGAGTGAGTTCGGGAAGAGTATAATCCTTTGTCCGTCTGGTAAGTTTGGTTTGTAGGAATTCTCACAATAAAGGTTTTGCTCGACAAGCCGGATTAGGATTAATCAACTGTGGTCGTCAGAATTGGTCAACAAAGGATTTTGCTTATTTGCACATTTCTGAAGGAGCTCGTGGGAAGGAAGTGTTGTTGTTATGGTGGGAGTGATTTTCAGAGAAATTTCAATAGACCTTTAGTAATTACTGGAAATTGAGGAGAGGAGAAGCCCGTGGAGAAAGCGATATGAAGCCCCTTCCCCACTCATTCAAAACAATGATTGTCTTTGGGGAGAAAGTTAGTCATTAATTCCATGCTCCGTCTTAATAGACTGGCAATGAAAATTCCAGTCAAATTCCTTCCCACAGCTCTGAATCAATGGGCGATGGGGAAAAGAGTAAATTATTGAAAGATAGTTGCAAGTAATTATGAAAATTCAACATCTCCCCCCCCCCCACATTGAGCTTCTCTCCGAGGATTTCCTTGGCAATGAGGACTGAGCAAGGAGAAAGTAGCCTCTCAAACTGCGGGAATGGCTCATTGCAATTGAAGGAGATTAAAGGGAGAAAGCATTAATTGAATTCACATTGCATTGACTCTCGAGGAAGTGTTTGGAGAGGGAACAAGAGAGGAAATACAACTTGTCCCACCAACTTATCAAACCCATAGAAATTTCAATGTGAAGCTTAACTTGTGGCAAATCATCAACCTTGCATTCTCTCTCAGAACTTTCCCCTTCAAACAAGTCCTCCCACTAACCCAGCTCCCTACTAAAGTCCCTTCATTCTGTCAAGCCTCAAATTCTGGCTTCACATATTTTCAGCTTTTTCCCCCACCGCGAGAGATCCTCTCAAGTTTCCTTTCCTTGTAAGAATTACACAAGGAGATAAAATATTTTTCCATGCCCTTTATTTGGGACCTAAAAGGTTTGGGAATTTTCTTCCTCCCACCTCAACCATTTGAAATGACGTCATGGCAAATTTGGTCTAATGAATTCTGATCGATTAGAAAAGTCACTTCTGTACATAATGAATGACTTTTACATTGCGAGGGGGAAGGGAACTAATTGAGAAGTCTTACTTGTGTATAGTGTAAAAATATAATAATAATAATTATTGTACTTATACCTCACTTGTAACTAAAATCCACTTTATTGGACTTTTTCACGTAGCATCTCTCTCGCCCTTCCTGTAATTCGACTCGGGAAAATGATGCGAGAGTTGACGGAGGAAAGTTTTCTTGTCAAGGCCTTGAATTAAATGACACTCACTCAGTACAAGTAGATACGTAAGAGATGACAAAAGTTGACAAATATTGTTTTGTCAAAAGGGAGAGAAAATGGAACTTTTTGATATTTAGAGGTTTTTCGATCTTGTTTCCATGCATGGGAAATCGGTGATTAATTCAATTCTCAAGGACGCTCTCATGACAGATGCAAGTTTCTGGATATTTCGTGAAAAAAAAAAGTTTCATTGCAGGATAATTTTTGATGGGAGAGAGGTTGGAAGTTTAGAGAAAAAATGTTAAAAATGGTTGCCTTTGTGCTCAATTTGGTTAAAATAGCTTGAGGGAGAATGGGCTGACCTGACTTTTAGGATACTGCACATACGGCATTGTTTGTATGCATTGTGAGGAATTGGAAAGGAAATACTTTTCTACATTAATTGAGGGAGTTGAAAGAGGATCACGGGGAAATGAGCTCACAACAAAAAAAAAATGAAAATATTAATGACGATTCCTTGTTGTAAAAGTTTGGGAAGCGTTCCGTTGACTGGGTGGAGAGATAAAGTTCCAAGTTAATTCATGCATTATGATTCGGGGTGTGCTCTTTGAAAGGACCATATTTCCAGTATGCCATTTTATTTCCTCCCAGCATCTTGTGTACATTTCCAAACAGTCACAGATGTAGCCGAGTACTGAGAATCTAATTACGTTTTTCCTTTCCTCCGATCGATTTTCTCCTTTCTCTCTTTTCTCCACTGTTTCTCTCTCTCTCTCTCTCTCTCTCTCTCTCTCTCTCTCTCTCTCGTCTCTTCCCTTCCTGAATACCTCTTCACCTCTCTTCCCTTATCTGGCTTCCAGAATTTCTCATTTTGACATGAGAGGCGGTTTTACAGATCACAAGCGAATCAACGTGGGGACTCTGGAACAATGGAGACTTGCCCTACTGCCTTCTCCCCGAAATTTATCATGACATCTGTGCCGACACATTCAATGAGTGGCTATGAAAATGTCACTTCTGAGATTATCCAATTTAAACCTCCTGTCCTTTTTTCTCCCAGTATTTATGAAGATTGCCTTTCACACCGGCGAGCACAACTATCTATTTCTACTTTCACTCTGCCCCTTCCAACCACTTACACTCCCAACACGTCCGCTAATATCTTTCCCTGAGTACAAACCAGTCTCAGTATCTTATTTATGGCAACTTGGCTAAAGAATTATTATCAACTTCTCATAGACATTCATCTTAATTCAATACAATATCCCCAGCCAAGGAGCTGCAATCCCCTCAAGATCGCACAAGTGTGTATGTTGTAATTTCTATAATTATTATTATTAGGTTACATGTCGGCGGATTTTATAACACCAAATATCCTAATATGCATATTAATTATACATTAATCACATTTCACTCCACTTCCAAACCGATAGATACTTTAAAAGTTCAGCGTCTTAATAGGTGATGCATCAAAAGGGAGTATCAGGGGGTAATGTTGGAAATGAAGACTTTGCTCCTTTGGGGGGGGATCAAATGCTCCTTTTAAAATCCTCCAGGATAATCCGTTGTTTTAAAATTGAACGAGTTTGAAGTTTTTAATTGTAGATGGTAATATTTACCCCCAAGAGCATGTTAGTTAGCGGAAGTGGTACTCCGTGAATGCAGAGTTTAAATGTATTTGATGTAAGGATGGAAGGGACTGTGGCCCAAGAGAAAGAGTAAGGAAGGGTATCTGGTTCTCTTGGGAAATAATAATGGCTTATTTTTTGTGTTGGCATTACTATAGACATGTTTACATGGGTCTACGTCTGTTAAGGTTGGGCTACACTCATAATTATCGTTTCATTGGGCGGATCACTGCGAGGAGATACATCGCTGGTTTAATAATCTAATGGATTTTTTATGAGAAGGTTCGGAATTCCGTGGTTCTGCCCAGAGCAGATATTTTCTTAGCGCATCAATAATTCCTCGCCATATACTAACGTAGGGACATTTAGAGCAGACATTTTAAGTACTACATACGCCATCAAACGTCTACTACAACCGTCTAGGTTTCCAGCAACCGTTGTAACACTCTTCCTACAAGGCATACTTCCTGTCCCTCCTGCATTATTCCTACCTTCCACCAACTCCCTCCTTACTATTTCATTTCTAATTATTTTCTCTCATTTTCTCTCATTTTATAAGGTCTCGCTTCAGCCTCACTTCTTACCCTACTCTCCACTAAACTCATCTCTCAATCTGTCTGGAAATGTACTCTCTCAAAGCACCTTCTTAATTTGTAGTCTAATGATGTCTTCATAAGCATTGGAATGAAATGCCAATGTACATAGACTCAAGGCACAGTTTAAAATCAAATCTATGGAAAGATATTAATTAATTTCCATCTCAAATTCGCTGTCTCAATTTCCACTCTAATTCCTCCTCCCCAATAATAGATGTAACTTGCTGTATTAATAGGATCTTTCAATAATGATCTATACTCAATATGGTAGATACATAACGAGTTTTTATTATAGAGAGATTATACGGAAACTGTGTTCACGTTCATAATTGAAGTCTGAAGATGCTGCTAATATCTTCATTAATTACTGTGGCAATCTCCCTGGGGATTCTTGTAAGGTCTCAAGTGTTGATTGTGAAAGGTGTGACTTGGGATTGGAAACCCTGTAACGTATTGGTGGTGGTGGAGGAGAGGTTTGCGTGTGAAGTGAAATGCGAGGAAGAAATGGAAGTAGTGGTTGAGTGTGGCCTGAGGAAGGGTGGGAAGTTGGTGGGATGTAAGTGTTTTGGCGGAAAGGGGAAAGAGTGGACAGAACCCATGGGTTGAGAGGGAGTTAAAAGTGTGACAGGAGTGGGATGGTGGATTGACTAGGAACGAAATCAAAATCAGGGGCTAGAGAAAGACATAAAGCTCAATACTATATGCAAATATTTAAGGAGCGTTGATGTGACTAGAAAAACGTGTTTCATTCTCTCGAGGATATCAAATTATGTGGGGAAAGACAGAGAGTAATGCTTTTCATGGACAATTTTGGCAAGGGACAAATATTCCCATTTTATCCTTCCAATTTTCATGGCCCAATATTGACAGGGCTTCGATTACTTACACAAAGCTTGGCCCTATCCAGCCTCCCATTTCCAGAGGCGGCATCTCCTCCTTCACTCTTCAATAATGTACAGGACAAGCCGCTCCTGCCTTCCCGCCCCATCAACCAAAGGCCACACCGGATTCATCTCCAATCCCTTTTCTATCCTCACAGGAGTCTCTCAAGAGTAGTTCTAACATTTATTCTCCTCTTTCCTTTTCTACAAATGCACCCAACAAAAGTAGAACAACGCCAATAATTTACTCTGCATCCAGAAACTCTCTTTTGACATTTTTCTAGCGAGTCTTGTTTTTTAATATATTGAAAATTCGGTTGTTGTAAGGATCTAGAATGTGTTAATTAAATCCCAAATTGAATATCGTATTTTCATATGGGATTGTAAATAGGCTTTAAATACAGAATGGTACAGTTTACAAGGCTTTGCTTAATATTGTATCCCGTGGGTTTCCCGGGACAATTTAATGATCAAGTGGTCCTGCCTGGCAGGAAGGATCCGTGCTATCAGAGGCATCAAAATTTAGAATCCACTACCCTCAACGAACTCGAGAAACTCAAGGAAAATTTAAAACTGAATCCGTTAGGTGTTCACAATTGTTAAAACTCAAATTCCTTTTTGACCTGACAAAGTTATAACTATATATGTATCTACCTGTGACGCTATTTCATTTTTTGCTCTGGTTTTGTTTTTTTTTAGATATAATTACTAAGGAGTGACATTTGTTTAGTGATATTCTTGCAGAATAGAAACACACAGGGAAATTCGAGAGATGTTATACAGCACAATGCATGAGTAGCTCATTTCATTCATAAATATTTATTACACCATTTTTATTCCCTCTCAGTTCTACTATCTCAGTCCGATCTAGATGAAGATCCTCATGTACAGGCACAACCCAATCCAATCTTCCTTATCACCCTAAGCAACTTTACAGAACAGCTAGATATCCTCAACTTTAGGTCTACAGATACATACTTCACCCATGTTCACATACAATTCAAGTTAGGGTCTAGTTTGAATAAAATGTGATGGAAATTAGGTTCAGATGTTACGCACAATCAGCGTAAAACTAAAATCGATGTTACGTATAATTAACCAGTGGGACTCACCCCGTTCTAGGAACGGTCGTAGCAGACGACTAAAATTCGACAAGCTTCATTTCGTTTACCGCGCTACAACGTTGTGGGAATTCGTGGGATAAGCTAGGAGTGTTTAAATCTTACCCCCAGTTAGCGAAATCTCTCACCATTGCAGCGAGATGAAGTAAAAAATGAAGTGTGTAATAATTTTAGCCTACTGTTATGACATGACCCTTCGTAGAGAGGTTACAAGAGGTCGCCCCCTGGTGTTGATAGAACTCTTAATTCTAAAGGGTCTTCCTGTGCATAACAATAATATCTGTAGCTAGCGTAATAGTACCCGTAAATAAATTCTACCCCCATCCTTAAAGGTTCCCCTGAGCCGTTAACTCAATAGTTTCCCCTATCCAGGGAATCATTGATCAGCCAATGAAGCCCCCTCACCTCTAACCCAGAAAGCTCCGCCAATCCCTGACCTAATTATGAACAATGAAGCTCCCTCTTCATCACCTCAAGGACATCCCCCTGTCATAACCTAACTGCATTTATCCCCTATCTTTACAGCATAAAGTTCCCCCTATCACTAACGCATAAAGTTTCCCCTTATCCGTAGCACATAAAGTTCCCCCTATCACTAACGCATACAGTTCCCCCTTATCCCTAACACGGAATGTCCCCCCTTATCCCTAACCTATAAATTCCCATAGCCCTAATGCAAACGATTGTCCAAATTATTATCGGGAAAAATGAGACGGGCCCACTCACACACGCACGTCACCCGTATTTTATATTAATAAAGAAAAGATTTCCTTGAAATTTCCCTCCTGAGTTTCGTCCAGTTTCCAAGCCGGAGAAAAAAGCAAGGTCAATTTTGAATTTAATTTTTGTTTTCAAGATAGTAACCAAATGGACGATTGGAGTTTAAGCTGGGGTAAAGTTAAGGCTAAAATGCTATTTTTGACTAGAGATTTGGTTGAGCCGGAGAAAAGGGCTCAAGAAGGATTGAAAATGATGGAGAGGAAATTGGAATGAGGTGATGGGAGCGACAGTGCTGGTGACGCTTGGAGAAAACTTCCAAAGAGAAATAAATATTCGGAATAAATGGGGTTTACCAAATGCGTCTCAAGCATACAATTTCCCGCCTGCATACATTTAAATTTCAACTGATGCTAAAGTCCTGCCCAGGCCTTGTCTAGTCGAAATTTCCCCCAAGTTTTTCCACACACTGTCAATAGGAAGAGTTTAAGCGGACTTTCTTTTCCTACAGATATAATAATAGCTCCTTCCTCACACTTAAGTACACGTGGAGCACCATGCAGCCACATAAATATCAAATGTCACATGTCGCAAAGGTCCAAAACGCACTATTTCACTCATACACAACTAAACACACTCCTAGCTCTCCTTCCGTCTCACCCAAACCACCAGCTCCTTTTCCTTTAGCTCCTTTCCCTTTAGCTCCTTTCCCTTTAGCTCTTTTTCCTTTAACTTCTTCTCCTTTAACTTCTTCTCCTTTAACTTCTTCTCCTTTAGCTCCTTCCCTAGCTCTTTTTCCATTCCTCAACTCTTGTCCCGTTCCGCCTGTCTTACTCCAACCTTTCCACCCAGTCACCCAATTAATGTAACCCATTCTCAATTTCAAAATAATTATGCTGGGCTTCTGAGTTGGCCTATTTTATGTTGTAGTAGTAAGTTAGCTCCTGGCTTAATATTTTATAACTATTATAGCCAATTGTCCCATTTCGCATTTTCCCTTGACTTGGCTTCTTTGGGAATTGCCTCTGTTTCATTATTTCCGATAGTTGTCATGATTGCCCTTTGCTTTTGATTTGTCTGGTGGTTTGGAATATGTTATGGGGATTCCTTTCCTTTCCCCTATTACTTATGGACATGCTTTTGATATGGTTTTGAAAGGACTTGGATGGAGGCGGAGGGAATTGTAGGCCCTTGAGACGGAGGGATATTTTGAATGCAAAGTGTGAGAGGGGATTGATTTGGGGAAGAGTCCCTTGCGTGGACGATTGTGAGGGAAGAGCCCCTCCGAAGGAAAGAAAAGGGAGAGAGAAATGTCGTAAATCTTGTAATTATTTTTCAATTTTGCCGGTACTGAGTTGATGGTTATAGTACTGTAGGGTTGATTTAGTACTGGGGATGTGAAGCATTCCTAGCATTTCTCAACTCTTTGCCAGGATCGCCAGGAAAGGAATGGAACAAAGTAATTAATGGAAGGATTCTAGAGAAAGTGGAATTTACGAGAGAAAGTAAATATTGAAAGGAAAGAATAGGAGAAGAAAGGGAGAAAATAGTTGGAGAAAAAGGGAATCATTTCAACTGAACAATAAAGTAGCTTTCATTTCCTCACTGATCTGGCAATACTCGATATCATTTGAAGTCAGGCCCGAGTGGAATTGTGACTGTAAAGAGAACATTGTGAGGACTTCTCCTCAATGACTGGCAAATAGAGCTCCCTCGTGAGTAGCCTGTCTCAAAATACACACCTAGTCATCATGGAGGAGTAAATACAGGTCCGTAACCACAACACTCCCCCCAAAAAATACTTTCCCACATCCGCACATCCTCATCCCCCAAAGTCACCTCCATTTCTTCATTTGTTTACGAAACAACGGAGACAACTCTCCATTACTTAGACCAAGGAACCGTATCATTAATTGAGCTTCCTCCTCCTAATCATTCCCATCATTACACAACTCTCCTCTTTTCAACTTTTCCACCTATTTTCAACCCAATGTTTATCTCCCGTCACATCAAAACTTCACATATTTCATCCCATCCAACCTACAAGGCCCCGCTCACAGTTCCATACCTTCCCGCCTTCTTGTTTTTTTTATTTGCCGGGGCAAGCATACTCTGAAGCTCAAAGGGTGCCTTAACCGCACTTGTCTGTCGGCAACTCTGTCTCTCTCTCTCTCTCTCTCTTTTCAACAGCTGCTTATCGTAACTACTCTTCCTCACAACCATTCATCCTCCGCTTTTTTCTCTTACCCTACACAAATTAGATCCAGGGTCCTCCAAACCCTCTCGGTCTTCAGTGTTTTCCCTCCTCACATCACCAATCAGCTCTCAGGCCTTCAAGCCCCATATTTTTTACCACACTTCCCTCCAAATCTCCGCTTATTCACAACCAAAGTTCAACCCAAGTTTATTTAGTAATTACCTCCACAATTATGCATTTCATTCATTATGCAATTATTTATGTTTCTAATAATTTCCTATTTTTTTTTTGCATTAGATCATTGGTAATTTCCTATTTTTTTTTGCATTAGATAATTGCATTAGGTAATTTCCTATTACTTTCAAATCTTTGATGATCAGGAGAACAAGGGATTAATTATTGCTATTTGAAATATAATATTTCCCCGGTCAATGTTTTTCAAGGGGATGGTATTAAAAATTGGGACAACTAGAATCTTTGACAGGGAGTAGCTAGTTGTGGCTGATATGCCCAGTGAGAGTGTGAGAAGGGAAGAGTTTATAGAGTCCCTGTATGTTGATGGTACGGGGGTAAAGGAGAAGGTGTGGGGGAGTTGTAAACAATACGCATCAAATTTAACCCAAGGAATTTTATGTCAGATGCTGTCACTCTGTCGAAATTTGACGGGCTGCCTTTGGATAAACAAATGTGTAGATTTTCAAAGGTTCCGCCGCAGCTTGCTCAAAGGACTCAAGGGGAAAAGAGCAAGGATGATGGACCAAATGGACCACATGTAATTAGAATGATGAGTGTAACACTCATTACATTCCTCCTGAGTTTCTGTAAACTCTGGCGATACCCGAACATTTCTTGTAAAAACCCGTACGGATGGGAAATTTTGGGAGGAAAGAAAAAGTAATGGCCGAGGATGATGGGGAGGAGAATTTAAGTGGGGGTAGGGGTATGTAAGATTAAATCCTGAAATATTAATCGGAAACGTATGCATTTATAGGGGAGGAGGAAAGTTGGAGGTTTTTTTTTTCCTATCTACTCTATGATCTCCTGCATTATTGCACACGAGTCCCGTGGAAAGTTAAAAGCCAAGGCGATTCCCATGTACATGATGGAATAGTGTCCTCAAAATAGGATCAGGATAAAAAGTAAGGGAAATCAAAGGGAAAGTAGAAATAGCCCAGGGCTTTGTACCCAATATACAGTATTACTACGGTATAGAGTGAAACTGCAAAGTAATATTTTTTTCCTGGGATTAATTTTAATTTTAAATAGCGAGTCTTAAATCCATCCACTTGGTTGGGAAAGCAGGCTTAGGGATTTTTCCCTCACCTCCAATCTCAACTAAGTACGTCAAGGTGTTTGGTGGGAAGGTACTCTGATTCCATTCCACTCCCAGACCGAGTGCAAACAGGCAAGGAAAGCTTTATTTCCCCAAACATGGAGCTGGATACAGGGCGGTCAGGTCCATTTCACATCCATAACATTTACGTTTTGAAATATTTTTATAACTATCGGCTCTCCTAAGATTAACTGAAAACAGTTACAATTTCTCCTCCTCCGAATTTCCTTCAATTGTGCTCCTCCAGCAAACTTTCTCCAACTTTTCTCCGTCTTTCCCAGTCATGCCCACAATTTCTGCGTCAAGACCTATTAAATAGCTCCCTGGGAAATCTATACAATTTCCTACAAATGAGCTTCTAAGCATTTTCTGAAAATTACAATGATGTCCGAGTAATTAATAAAATTGTAATTTTAAAAGTTTTCCTCACGTTTTCCCCAAGTTTTCTTTACGTTTTTTTGACCCAGGTATATTTAAATGAGTTAAATTTTGGGAAATCTAGAACTAAATTTGGGAGAAAGAAGGAGAGTCAAATATTGTGTGTGACTGGATCATTGCCTTGTGTGGACTAGGGAGGGGGTGGAGTAAAATGATGACGGTTCCCCTGTA
Organism: Allacma fusca; assembly: GCA_947179485.1. NCBI lineage: Eukaryota > Metazoa > Arthropoda > Collembola > Symphypleona > Sminthuridae > Allacma > Allacma fusca. The sequence goes on along the minus strand of OX359249.1, from coordinate 51,797,725 downwards.
CGTCTGAACGTCGCTCGAACTTAAGTTACACCTATTCGTGCCTCTGTTCAAAGGGAAATTGGGCGATTTCATTTCTGGGGAATTTATTTCTCAAAAGATGTATCACTATTCCTCTAGAGCAGAGAGCTTTTGTGTAGCAATGAAGGAGTAACGACATGCTTTTCCGAAATTGCATCAATATGTTGAGCTAAGCAAGTGTGGGTGACAGTGATTCAAAGTCGGAATTTCTAGAGGATGGTGAGTCTCTCCGGATTACTCTCCCGCATCCTTTCTCTCGAGAAAGTTCTTCCTCTTTCCCATTGTACTCGTCTCGTACACAGGGGAAGGATACCTGTTGTGCCTATTTATATGTGTCACATTAATGGATGGCACTGTCCCCAGCCCAGACGTAACCCTTGGATCTCATCTGCTCTGCTCCTTGGTCAGCTCCACTCTGTGCTCAGTCCGAGACACATGTTTTGTCTACAAACTGATGTCCGTCCAGACCTGGACACATTTCCAACCAGATCAGATATTTTATTGGGACTTTATTGGCTCTTCTTATGTACGTAGCTCTGTATATACCACTAATCCAGATAGATAATCCAGATAGAAGCCTAGTCAAAGAGCCATCTTTTTTTAAAAATAACTTGAAATGAAAATGTCAACTGGCCTTAGAACACTCCCTCTCTCACTTGCTCCCAATGTACGAAAGGAAATTATATGATCAATAAATATGACGGAAGTCGGCAGATATTACTTGCATCATGTTTTGAAAAACTAGGGTTTATAATCTAAAAATAATGAGGTTTGATACTGATCCGTTCCGTTGAGGCCAGGCAGGGGAACCCGACGACATGATATTGTAGGGAAAAGAGACGACGGGAAGAATGCCATCACTGGAAGTGATTATTTGTGGGATCTCATCGGAGCGCTTGGAAGTGATGAAGGTGTGTGGCTGACGTGACTTCTCCCGCTTCTGACCCTTCCTGTCTCCTCAACTCTCGTAACAATTTTAATTACCTCACGTGTTCACTCTTCCATACACAATGCTCCTCATCCTCCACACCCTCATTCCGGACACTATCCATCCATCACAAAAACGCATATTATGCGGCCTTTCACGAACCTTTCCTCCTCGCACGCCTTTTAACCCACGTCCTTCCCTCTTTTCTATCCAAACAAACACCTTGTCTCTATGTAGTCTTACATACAAGTCTAGCAAATTTACAAGCAAGGCTTTCCTCAAAGAAGCTACTTTTTTACCAAAATGTCCTTTGGCCAAAGCCACTCTCACAGATCTATAACTAATTATTATAGAGAAAATTAGTGTTCGAGTCTTGGAGCAATAAACTCCAACTCTGGACAAGGTACAGTTATATAATATTTGGGGTTGTACTAATTACTAGTTTTGAAATGCCTCCTCAATACTTGATACATTGAGTCTAGTGGTTATACGGAGGTGTGGAATTAAATTGGAATAAGTTTGAAGGAAAGGGAAGAAGGGATGAGGTTAAGGTTGAAGGAGAAAGTCCAGTACGAGTGAAAGAGAATGAATGGGATGATTGTAGGGGAAAGTGTGCTTAGGTTTGTGGGATGGAATGCAGTGGGAGATACGGTCAAGGGACGCCAGTCTCTTGTAGTAACGGACCAATGAAGCAGAGTAGGGTCGTTTGAAAGGAAATGGGAGCAGTCTGGTTTGTATTTATGAAAGGAAATTAAAACATCATTTATCATTTCCTGCCATGAAACAAACACGAAGGGAAATATTGGAACCTCCATTCACCTTTCCCTTTCTGGTCGATACAAAGCATTTCCATGCATCAGGCCCTGCACCAATCAGAATGGGCTTGCGGATCCAATCATAGATATCGAGTCAATGTGCTCGTACATGCAGATTGTGCGGAGAAAGGATTTTAAAGCAGATCTCCATGTCTACTGTTATTTTGCCTCGCCCATTCTCCTGTCATTCATCTTCGTCTCATCCCCAGTTTAACCTATTTTCACCTTCCTCGCCAGTGTCTGCATAAAGGTATGACTACATACATATGTACATAACTACATTGTACAGATACTCCACACATTGCAGTACCTACTCGAACGGATTTCCATGAGAGCAGCTCGTGTGTTCCACACAAGCTCATCCAACTTTCTTTCCCTTTCTGATTTCCTATGTAACTCCTATCTTTTATTCTCTGTGTCTGTTCAAGCAGTCATACAAACACATAGTGGTGCACATCAGTTACTACGGATTTCCACCTAAAGACAATGTATTGTCAGCCGGAGCATGTACGTATTTACTCGTCCAGTCATGCATACACTCTATTTTTATGTACGTACATACATGCTGTACATAGCTACTGTGCACATGCATGCGTACAAAATTGTGCTAGTATGATTGTGCGCCTGTATTAGGGATGTCACTACCGATATACTGAAACGATCCTATCTGGAATTTCCCCACACAAATTATTTGTTAGGATATTTATCGGTATTTCATAACTTTGATTCGCTTGGCAGGGATGAATCGGTTCCGTTAGTTGTCTAAAATTTAATTTGATGGGTCTTCGCTTCAAGTTCCAAAAGTAATAACCATTTTGCATTCAAGTGCCCTACCCCTGTGATCCTTAGATGTAGAATGTAGCATTTTAAGCTATGGAACGTTGGAAAAATAAGTTTTGCACGAAGGATCACATCATACTTGATTACAGGGCTTACATAATTCGCTTGTGCAATGTCATAAGTGGGAACGTGCTCAGCCCTGTCTGATTATGCACACGCACTAAAGGATTTCATTAAAAATGAGGAAGGGAACTCTGACCTCAATCCTAGGTTGAAATGACATTGTTAAAGTGCTTAAAAACGTATTTATTCGAAAAACTTGTTTGCTGATTCGATTACTTTGTCGGGTTTTAGTTGTAGCGTAGTCACTACAACTCCATTCACGTGCACTCGAGCTTGGGTTCTCTCTTTCCCTCTGTTCAACACACAAATTAGTAGCACTACATTGTATTTTGCCTGTCACGCAATCATTTTTTACAATCATACGCGAGTTTGACTTCAAAACTGACGAAGTTAATATGATCCTGAGGAAAACAATGGTTAGGTAGGTACAGCAAGTGTTAAGCCCTATTTCCCCAGGTTTTAAGCCATGCACACAAACACAGTACGTGAACGTACAAATGTCAACTTTTTCAGTCTAAATGAAAGTGATGCGGTGGCTAAGTTTGTGCCTGAGATTTGTACATAATTAAAATAAATAAAGAATGAATAAAAACAATGTTTGATTATTTCAAATTGTTATTGTTCACGAAAAAAAAAACAAATACTGATTGGAAGAAATAAACTCGTGGAGACAGTTGCGATCTCTTGCCGTTCCAAGTCTTGGTCCACGAGATCAGGGTCCCCGTACAATCCAAATGCACGTGCGTCGTGCGGGAATTATTAAATCCGGCCTACATTATTTTCGCCGTAAATACCCAAAGTTGATCTTCGTTTTCCTGGGAAAACGAAAGCCTACACAGGATTTCTATGCGCGCCGTAGGATAATCCCTGACCAAAGGCTTTTCAATTGTATACTTTGGCACATGAAAGGAGTTCATTGTAAATCCAGAGCTCCTACTAAAAAGTGATATTAAATTGTGAGTATCATGAATTATCAGAGCAAGAAATAAGCAACAATCTGTATAATAATAATAATAATAATAAAAATAATAATAATAAAAATAATAATAATAATAATAAAAATAATAATAATAATAATAAAAATAATAATAATACAAATAATAATAATAATAATAAAAATAATAATAATAATAATAATAATAATACAAATAATAATAATAATAATAAAAATAATAATAATAATAGTAATATCCTGTTTGTTGTAACTAAATCTACCTTACAATTACAATGTTTGATTGAGTAGTTCTGTTGAATTCATACTTTGCTTTGAGTAGGGCTAATTTATAACCGTGAGACGAAGTTTGTATTGCACAAGATAAAGAGACGGAATTTGTATGATTTGAAATAATTTCCAAAAATGAATTATTTCATAGTTTATTTATTAGATTAGCTGTACTAAACATTAATGATTAGAATGAAATACAGCTATTTTAGAGGTTATGTTAAATGTGCTAGCATTGAATATTACGTCCAGAGACATATACAAATGAGCTACTCAGCGGTTGGCAGAATAAACAAATGCAAGCTAATCTTAGTGAGCAAGATATGCAAAGACGTCAAGGAAAAGTAGAGAATTCTACACGGAGAAGAACATCTGCATAAATGAAAAAAGCAAATATAGTTTGGACTAATGCAGCCTTAACATCTGCCATATCGTAAAGATTCCCCCCAAGACCCTTGCCAAACCTAAAACGCTCCTCGTATCCTTAATTGCTAATTCACGAAAAATACCTGAATTTAAATAATTTCTCCCAAACCCTACCTCATAAAGTTCTTCCTGTAAGTAACGTAAATAGCCGCACATATCCTTTATTAACCAAAGTGACATCTTCCATAGGCGCATAATTTTTCACCAATCTAAGTAACAACCCCCCCCCCAATCCCCCATCCGTAATGTTAATATTGGCCCTATCCATAACTTAAACAGTCCCCCTATCTGCAACCAAAATGCCCCTGCCCACGTCCGTAGCCTAAACAATGTCTCCGAATCAAGGCAGGAAAAACAGTGTGACGGGGGCACGGACGTCATCATCACATTATATAGTAAAGCTAAAGGTAGATATGTATATCCGCAACCTGCCTCTGTCCATAACCCAAAAAGCCTACAGACACACGGACGTCACCCGCATATTATAATAACAAACATTGCTTAGGCAAGTTAATAAAATTAGGCTTACGAAGCATACCAAAGATTCTTTATGTAACGTACGCAAACGTTAAACACTAAGAGGCACTAATTTTGTCTGTTGGCTGTCAACATTAATTTTATTACCGAGTAAACATTATGCTAAGAAATAATTTGGTTGTATGTTTCTTATGAGAAACCCATCCACAGTATCTACCCATGCTCATTGAAGGATGTAGCTCTGATACTATCTGACTCGCTCCTGTCCTGGGGAAACTGAGCTTCACTAATTGTAATTGTGCTAATGACATATATATACCTGACAATATTGAATCTCACAAGGAGTTTCCTATACTTTTCTATTTTCTATATTATTATTACTTCCTTTAACTATCAATCAGTTTACCTTGTAGAGTAGAGATTACAGTCTTCGATTGAAGACTCTAAAACGGTGAGTTATTAACTTGAGGAGTTCAATCATCGTCTCGTGACTGTCGGAGCTCATGACATTCCCTTCTTTATATAATTATATGTATATATATAATTATACATAATTATATATTTATATATGTACACTATAATTGTTTATTTAAGTCCTTACGGTTAGATTATACAACAAAGTATGTATGTATATTCCTCGTAATAGAGACTTTTCAATATTCCACTTAACATCCACATTCAATTAGTATTATTACTAAATCCTACATTTAGAATCAAGTAAGTACAGTATTTGGGAACTCAAACTTTTTATTTATTCCCAATTTTTATTCTAATTTTGTAATTTTTAGTTTTTAATTGAAGGAGAAAGGCAGAGAGTAAGTTCTCATAAATATCAATACTTGATCCTATTGCTTACAATAGTCGTAATAAACTACAATATTATTGTAAGGGGACTCTCGCAGTTCAAACAGGGGCTGAGAAAGAAAAAATCAACCGTCCATGAATTAAAAGAACTTATCCATCAAATATACGAAGCTCTCAAAATAGTAAATACGAAGCTCCCTGTAATGATTAAACTGCTTTCAAAAAGCCATTAGTGACGTTCTAGCTAATTGGGGTTCAAACTCAGAATCAGTTTAAAGTGTCCTTCCGGAGTGCTTACTTGAATGGGTGAGAATTTGAAAACTAAAGTACTGGTCAAGCATGAGTTGGAATGATATGGTGGTGGGATTACAATGCAAAGGTTGTACAATTATTGACTCATACAATAGAATAAAACGATTGGTTTGAAGTGTAGCTCCAGCTGGAAGTGGTCGTGTGGATGGATGAAGAGGATTCGGGGATGTACATACAGTATTTACTAGCATTGTTTATTTCGGGTCGAGATGATGCGATGACATTGTTGAGCCTGAGAAGAGGCTGTTGGCTTTGGGTTGTTTTGATGTTGAGATGGAATTCGAGAGGGAAATAGTGACGCCTTTTGTTCCTCGGGTGGCATGAATGGACACAAGTGTTCTCAGAGGAGATTTATGAAACGGGGTTTCCGCTAATCACTTATCATATCAGAAACCATTAATTGAGTCTCGGGTGGTTCCTGATCCTGCGGGCAAGTCCGGGCCTTTTCCCTTACGACACTGAAGCCGGCGTCACGTGTGATGAGTGGGGGAGGGATGAGCTGAGAGATGAAAAGGAGTAATTAAGCGTGGAGGTGCCAGGGAGAGGTAAAAGGAGGGAAGAAGACATGAAAAGGTCCTGTCCTCTCCAGAGCCTCTCCCACCTTTGTGGTCCGCTTCGAGGTGAAGAAGTGAAGAAGTGAAGAAGTGAAGAAGTGAAGAAGTGGGAGCATCAAAGTCCTCCACAGTTCCTCCGAGGACCCTCACAATCCAAAATGAATCTCATTTTCCATTTCGCATGAGAAACCAAGTGGGATGTGACTCCACCGATTCCCAAAACCTGTCTTTAAATATTTATGAGGAGCGTCTCACACCTTCTCCTCACCTTCCTATCTCCCTCCCAACGTCCCAACCAACCACATCTGTACAAATCCAATCATCAGCTCATGCTAATCCATTCCCTTGTCGATCCTGCATCAGCTCCACGAGACTTCTCCACCAACCTCATCTCATTTATCTCCTCAAATCATCCCGTCTTCATTTCCATTTAGTCATCCCTCTCTCCGCCCATGAAATACCAATAAGGGGACAAAGTTGTTCTGGAATCCCTTACACAGTACAACTGTACTGTCTTTGAATGCAATTAGTTTAATGGAAGTGAGAGGGGAGGATGACAAATCAATGTGCGGGGTAGGAGTTCTAGCCACATCACATTTTCACAACATTCCTTTCACCCATGGATTCGCAAACCCTAACATTGTCGTGTTTCGGGCGGATTCCAGAGTCCATGCTCAGAGCTTACTAATCTTTTGCTCTACCCTCATAGACAATTATTTTTGAATTTCTGACGAACTCTTGACTGGATTTCAATTATGAAGGACTCAAAGCCTATATCAGATCAAAATGCGCTGACGTGAATATTTCCATCCTTAAGAGCCCTGATACTTTGTAAGATCTGGTCCGTTTGTGTAAGAGATTTTTCCGCCTAGCTCTGTAGTTCCCATCGACAATACCACATGAAAACAGAGGGACATATTAAATATTTATATTTACTCATGTATTATGAGGAAGAAGAGAGGGAGCGTTTGTGGATGATGGAAAGTGGGTGAAAAATGCTGAAGGACGGGAGAATGCGGGTAGTAGAAATAGTGGATACTTGAAGGTGACATTAGGGATCATTCAAAATATAGAACCGAGACAGCGGGATCCTTACTGAGGGGAATGTACAATAACATTAGCTCAAAATTCCTTTAGGGCTTGTGTGCATTAATAACGTAATACCGTTACTCGGGAAACCTACAAAGGGAATTATACAATTTGCAATTCCTATTATACATCCCCGGTAAACTAAATCCGCCTTGTCATTTTTTTTTGTCGTAAGGAGAGATGCATTGGATTTATCTGTAGTATGGAATCTCGGCTGAGAGCTTATATAATAATAATAATAATTACATTTAATCAAAAGGATCTAGATAATTACCTACATTTACCACTGGGAGCAAAATAATCTACATGTGGTTCTCACTAATTGTAAGTAGAAAATTAACAAACAATATATTTGCAAAGAATACTTTCCACTATATCGTATCTACTTTCCCACACATTTCCCATTTACTCAAACTACCTGATGATCATTTTACTTTGAATGGGAAATGTCTCCAGATGTAATATTGGACAAGGCCTCGGTGGGAAATCCCCAAATGCACTCAGCCATCCTATCCACGAGACTGTGTTCTGGTCCTATTTGAAATGCTCACTTGTTGTTATGACATATAATCTCCGGGCAGAGAGTGTGAGGACCAGCGCCACGGCCAGATCCAAGGAATTGCCCCTCTGAGAAGCAGGGCTAACTACTGGTTGTTAGTGTTGCGACGGAGGGGATAGTTGGGCGTTGGAGGGATATGAGCGGAAGCGGAGTAGAAAGAGATAAGTCAAACGTTGGCGCCAAAGAGAGTCTCCTGGAAAAGTGAACAAAAGTAATGATGGGAGCGTGTAGAAGGTAAAGGAAGTCGGAATTGCACATTTAACGGGGAGTATTTCCGAAAGAATCCCTTAGGAGCTGAGATTTGTGAGGATGACGAGACAGTGGGGTCTGACGACGGATTATTTGGAGGAGTTGGAGTTTATATGCAAAGGGAAGTAGACATGGATGGCGGGGATTGGCGATAATAGTGAGGCAGTAATTACGAGGTGCTTAAGTAGACAGACCCTTAATGACAGGACCTCCGCTCATTTCCCAATGCGTCGTCCGCTTTTTCCTTCTTCAAGTCTTCCGCACGGATGGGATTCATTTATTGAGTCCAACATGCGAAGGCTTTCTTTCCATGCTAAGGGTCGTAGGATTATTTGTAGGATGAAGGATGCATTCGCTCAAGACGTCACGTGTCAATTTCCTCGCCTTTCCAGCTTCGCATGTTTATGCGTCCTCGGCAAAGGTCAGACATTTTTGGTCGGGGCACAATTTCAACTCATTTTCCCTTGTTTCTTCCTTTTGGCCCGAATCTCTCTTTTACACGCCAATCCCATCCAGTCCTTTATCCCAACAATTTCATCTCTCTTCAGCTCCAACAACGAACCCTCCTTGTTCTATACTTTCCTTTATTAAGAAACATACGGTAGGGAAGCAGTCATTCGTGTAGACTCCCTCTCCCTGCATCACTTTTAGCACTATAGTGGGAAGTATCCACATTAATAAAGCTGGAAGATCCCGAGGAAGAAAATATCTGGATGAGTAATTACTGGCAAAATTTTGATATGTGAAAACAACCTGGTCTAGCCTTCTTAGCGTGGGCGCTGTTTAAAGCCATTTAATAGCCACGGTTCTGAAAATGACTACAGGATATGAACTGATAAGTAGCACAGGCTCTGACTCCCTACACAAGTGTCCATTCTATAGGGTTCCAAGATAGGATTTTCCCAAATCTTATCCGACATAGGGAGCAATGATAAAAAAATTATTCATCTTTTCCAGATTTTTCAAAAATTCGTTTCATCCTGTTATCTGTAGGTCAAAAATTGTCGTTACATCGGTCAAGGAAACCTAACACTCACTGTCCTTAACTTTTATTACTATATCACAAAAAAACTCTAATAATATCCGGAGCTTTCAACAATAAAATTGAAGAACCTTTCCCAGACAACAGAATTGACTTTTTCCGGAATTTCGAATGACCCCAAAAATCTCTACATTTAAATCCGTGCTAGCTCGCGGGAGTCCACCTGGATGGAACGTCGAAGTTGTTTTGAGTCACAAATTCACCAAAAGCAACGCGAAGTAGAATGTGCTAAGATCTGAGGAAGTGACTTAAACCAATACCGAATCCATATCTTGAAAGACAAATGCAAGACAACACAGCCTCACATGGTTTCCATTAGTAATTATGGAATTAGTAGGCATAGTGAACATTGCTTGCGTTAAAAATATATAAAATTAATATTAAATGTATAAATACAAGGTGTAAAAATGTTATAAAACACATAACAGAAAAAAAGTCAAGTACCAAAATTTGGTGGGAACATTTGGAATATTTCAGCCTCAACTCTTAATAAAATAATAGGAAAAATGCTTATAAGGAAATCTCTCGGGGTGGATAGCGCGGATTGAAATGAAACTTTGTGTGAGAATAGGACCTTGGTCAAATAACCAAACCCACAAAAACGTTTGGGCCATTTCACACTAGTTCTGTCCCCAGGCTACGCGAATCCGTCTCAGTTTAAAATTTGCATATTACTAAATCCCAAAAGATATTTCCATTTTCAAATCTCGAGGTATAAACTTTGCATTGGATAAAATGTGTCCCAAAAGATTCAATGACCTGTGATTGATCACAATATGTCACAAAGGCTTCAATGAACTGGAAATGGTCATATTGTGGTCCAATTGTGTCAGTGACCTGGGAAATGCTTAGGATGTTAAATCTGCTAAGAAATTTCTATTTTCATATTTCGAGATACATATAGATTTCAATATCTGAGGTCAAATTCATCCAATCATTCCAAAATTGGCAAGCAATGTGGAGTCTCATACATTTACTATTCCTACGTAGAAAAGTGACGGAGTTGTAATTCTTAGAAATGAGGCTTGGAAAGACCTTGTAAACCAGATATTGCAGATCTTGTCAGGAGTTATACTAATTGCAAGTGATGTATTAGGTACATAATGTAATTATGCGTATATTTGCGAAATGGAACGTAGAGATTAAGTGCAAATTTAATGCTTATATGTAATTAATTATATCTGCAGCTCCACGGAAATCCTGCGTGCTGAACACGAAAAATGTTAGAAAACATTAACAAAGAAATTACTGAAACTTCTAGAGGTCAAGCTCATCCAATCAGTCCAACCTTGGAAAATAATGTTTCTTATGCAGTTTCTTGCGCAATTACTGTTCGTATTAATAAAAGCAGGAAATATTCTACTGAACCTTACTAAGTGTAGCGTTCGAACAATACAGAACGGTAAAAATATAATTACCGTAGGTATTTCAAAATTAATTAAATTGTGCAATTATTCAGTTTCTATAATATTATCATTATGGCTTGTACAAGTAATTGAAGTTCAAAATTGTTCTACAACCCAGTAATAAATAAAGTTTAGTAGCGGATCCAAATTCCGGACTTGAAACATAACAGAACAGAATTAAAAAATTACCTACCGGCCATACATACGATTACGAGTACAGAAGTCAACCGGTCAAGGTAAAAGACTAAAAGCAAGCCTTAAAAAGTGTAAGCACCATAGAATATGTTAAAAATCCTCGTATTTTCCCATAATTCGTTGTAATAGGATTACTTCGTTAAAATTTAGTTGTTTACAATAATTAATTACCTTTATTGTCCATTAAATTTCCATTTACTCAACAAATAGAATTTCAGTTTCGCTAAAATTATAAACCCCAATTTTGGGTAAAATGTTTTCCAAAATTTTTTAAACTTGTTTCTTTGCCTAGATAATCTATAATAATTATTATTATTACCTAGATAACCTAGAAGAAGGAGCAAAGTCAGGATTTTTTGATGATTCCCAGTACTACAAATTTTTGTACCTAGTCAATTTTGTAGCCTGGGGTCGTAACTAGTGGGAACTGGCCCAAACGTTTTTGCGGATTTGGGTATTGGACCAAGATCCTATGCTCATTTTGATCCGCGCTTTCCACTCCAAGAGGTTCCCTTCTTGAATAGAGTTGTTTTTGTATGCATAATAGAAATCAGCCTTCGTAAAAGTAATTATTAAACAAGGTAGTTTCATTATAACGCTCATTTTTTAATGACTATAAATAATATGACTACGAATAGTTTTGGATTACTACAAAATCTTGAAACCAAAAGCAACGTGATCATTTAAGTGTGATGAGAAAAACTGAACTTATAATAAGGCTCATACAGGTATTATACATACATAGGTCGATTTTGGTTAGTTAGAAACCGTGATGCGTCCTTTAACAGTGGTTTTAATTGGTAAATGTTTCATTTACATATATACAGATCATGTATGTCAAGTTTCATTGAAGTTGTCCCTTGGGAGAACCTCGAAAAAAGTACAATGTTTTGTAAATTGTAGTTAGGAGACACTATGCTCAGCAACAGCCTCAAAAAGTTTTTTATAATTGGAAAAATTTAGTTAGCCCTTAAGTAGTCACAAGAAACGAAAATTCGTGAATAGAGGCATTGTCATGACATTGACTTTAAGCCCATAATCGTTAAATTTGATCAAATGGTTAAGCTAATGTTGCAGAAAGTATGTTTTTGATACGCGAGTGAAAGCATATACACAATTGGTTTTTTACAGCCTCGAGGTGACTGTTAACAAATATCGAAAACAACTCGAAAAAGTTGCCGACCCCTCACTCATCATCTATTTTTGTTCACACTTAGTTTCTAAAATCAAATATGTTTATTAATTGACAAAGTTTATCTCCTGAGTCCGTCAAGGTTGTCTGTTGCTGATTTTTTAGTTGTTTTAGTTTTGTTTTTTCAAGGTTCAAGGTTTTGAAAGTAGTAAATCAAAAATAAATCCAATCCAGATCATTGTAAAATACTGGAAAAGTGATGTCCAGTAAAGTTTTGCCATATTGTATTTTGTACCGTCAAGTACCAAGTTCTAAGACAATTAAACTCACTGTTTGATTATTTAAGTCTAGGATTTGTAAAAATCGGAAATTTAAATTCATATAATTAATTACTTGTCATTTACTTTCCAAGGGTCAGCGTTGCGTTAAAATGTCTCTTGCCTTCTTTATATTATTCCAGTTTGCTGGACAGTTTAATTAAAATCCCTAAATTTGACCATACAATAGTGGCAATAAAAACGGAATGGATGTCCGCTTTTTGGAATAGAAAGCTGGAGCTCAGCTCATTTCAGCCATCTCGAACAATTTGAATCTGCGCATGAAGGGAAGATGTATCTACCTGTAGAGATGTAAGTTAGATTTCCCGTATCCAACATGCATCTAACTTGTGATGACACATGTAATATTTCTACATAATCGAAAATACATTGTGCAATCTGATATGCTTAATTATGTTCCTTACATGAGGACCACCTTCATCACAGTCATGTATTACTTTCACGCCAGCCACGGGGATGGTTTTACCAGTAGAAAGCCCTGCTTCACATGGGCAGTTACTTGGAGTGGCTATCGAGTGCACACGTCGCGAGCCCTGCTGAATCTTAAAGAATGTGAATTCAATGTTATTGACACGTATCACTGATCATGATCGGGAAAAGCTAATACACCATCACATTCAAGTAGATTTCCCAGCCCCCTCCACATAATCAGACAATCGCCATTGAAATCGTACAGCTTTTAAAGCCTATTCCTCTTAATGTATGGTGTCACGACGTGGTTAAGTTCAAAACATGTTTATCCTCCTTTGGCTCTATTACCCTTAGGTATCTGCATAACACCGTCCCGGAAATTAAACCCAGGACTCTGATGCGACTTAGTCCAAGGCTTAGTTACACTATAGCTCTGGGTCAGTCCCACTCCCCGGAGCTCTACTTCACGGGATTTAGAGCTTTTTATAGATTTCACTTCTAATACTCTGTTTTCACTCCGGCAGCATTCCCTTTGTTGCCTTTTCCATTACAGAGCTCCAATGTGGTTGAAATCACCACAATAGAAGCATTTACCCCAGTCAACCTATGTTTCGTGCCCTCAAAAGCGATGGTTAGTGTATCATGCCGTCCGTCTTGGAAGTCTTTGTAACAATCTTACAACTGGTTAGAATTCCTCAGGGACACCGTATAGTCACACTGTCTTATTATTAGATTTGACTATTGTATAATTATTGACTTACTTGTAATTTAAGAAAATTGTTGTTGTTGTTGTATAATTACTATACCTATAGGTATACCAGGGACAGGGGAAATTTGGTTAAGTTAGGAACACACCTTTTTGAGCAGTTAACATTGAAGTATAAGGTGAGCTTTTTAGATGAGAGGAAGGGAATCTTTTTTGTAATAATTATGTCATTGGAGCCCACTCAGTAACAATAGGAGAGTTAAACTATAACAATAACTAGGTTAAAGTATTTCTCATTTTGTATCTTCCTTGCGGGGAACTCTTGTATTTCGTAGTTTGTAGTTTGGAATTAAATGCTGCTCCTGGTTCTTGTATTTTGTGTATATTTCCTGCAAATGCACTTTGGTTGGACACCTCTGTGAAGAAGGGGGCTTACATCAATTGCTCATACTCTACACAAACAAGGGAATCAACCATGAGGTAATCACTACTCCGGTTGGTGGCAATTCTTGTGTGGATTTCAAAGAAATCTCATTGACCTATACGTTAATATGTGTTCCAGAAAATGGAGGAAAGTCAGGGTGTTTTAGGATTATTTCCAGTAAGTTATCGGATTAGTCCTATTTTGAGAATTGTGGCCTCACCACAGAACAAAATAGGAAGAAATGTTGCGAGAAATTGAGGTTCAGGGGAGGGAATGATGAAGATGCGGATGAGGAGAATATTGATCTCTTCCAATTTTAAGGGAATCCGGCCGTGATAAAATCAAATACAACACAAGCATAGTAAATTGTATTGGAAAAGAAATTTACCAAGGAAATTACCTTTTTTACAGATGACTCGTAAACTTTTGTCGCAACCCTGCCTCTTGCAGCTTTGATTTTTGGCGTGTGTGAACGTGTGAACTGGGACTTGATACTTGGTTGATGGTGCACACACGGCGCTCTATTTCTATAGAATTCAATGTTTGGGAATAATCTTTTTAAACCAACCTGGATTTCCCTCCCTATTATGAGCAAACTTGTAAAATATTCGCGGCGTTCTCATAGGAAGAGAGTGTGTGTGAGAGAGAGAGAGAGAGAGAGAGAGTGGACTGTGTCGTTTTTCGGTGTAGGCTTTTGTTCGGTGGGTCGTCCCGAGGTTCTGGCGACGGGTAAATTTGGGAACATACATAAATAATGCCTCTGTGTTACTTCAGGACGTCATCGGAACAAGCGTTTTTTGTATCAAGGTATTTTGGGAAGGCACGTAATCTTCTGTTGGACAAAAAATTGTCCCCAGCAGAAGCTGTGAATGATTTCCCTTTCAATTATCCATTAGGACGGTAATTTGAAAACTTGTTAGAGCTACCAGATATTATGTAATATAAGACAATGTCTGAAAGCTATCCTTAAATTTTACCTCTGACAAGGGATTTCTCCAAACTTTGCAATATAGGATTTAAAACCAACTTATTAGGCTTTGGAATATTTGGAACTTTCCCCTTCCTCCATTTGGACGTTGTTTTATCTCTGATCATTCTGGAATCAACTTGAGCTTAGAGTTCGCAACGGCCTATCTATGTAGTGTCCTTCAAAAAATGCTGATTAAGCATGTACTTGAGGACCGTAATTCCAGTGGCACTTGTCTCTAGTCTCCACCTCAGCTGACTACTTTTAAATTGGACACTGACCAAGTATGTGGTTGATTGCATTTTTCTGTTTCTGTTCTGCGTGAATTCTGTAGTGTCTTTATCTCTTTGACGCTCAAATAGAGACGAGTGATACTAACCGGAGCTTTATTCCCATTTATTGTCAATTTGTGCACTTATAGACTTGGAACTGTTTTCGAACTGATTCATACCGATCAAGTCCAGAGGATCCAGAATTAATCAAAGTTGTTTTCCCTCAAATATGTTGCCTTATAATTAGTAATTTTATTACTCAATCTGAACTTTGGAAGCTTTGGTTTTGAGGGGGAAGTAAGTATTTGGTCTATTTAGATTGTTCCCTCGAAATTAAAAGTGTAGCATGCATAAGAGACATTGAGGTTAAAAGGAAGTGAAATAGACAGGATAATATAGTTAATTAATAAATTGTGGAAGCAATAAAAATTGATTGGTAAGGAATGGAGAGAGCTTCATGGAAAGCGAGAGTCGTCCCAGAGACTGAGCCAACCGCCCTTTCCCTCTCCAAAGTGAATTTAACATGGGGCGTAATTGCTCCATGTATAGTTTTGTTAGTGGACCTAATGGGAACATCAGTTGGAGAAAGTTAAAATGTTCTCAGCTCAAGAGACAATGGGTTGTGGGGAGTTGTAGTAACTGCCGATCATCAAGTTGCAGAGCTACTGAGGAGAGATGAAATGACATTTGCATCCAGCAAAACTTCTGTGAGAAGTAGGTGAAGATATTCTTTGGGATACATTGAGGAGTGTTAAGAGAGAAATAATCGTTAAATTATAAATTACGAGTCTCATCACAAGGTAATCATTCGGGCTAAATAATGTTCAAAGATTTTCACATTAACTGTTCGGTCGTGGTTTCCCTCTCGGGTCTAGTTCTTCCCAGCCTCGCAGGTTCCTCCAGTCGACCAATATATGCCACAGATTTTGAGGTGTTTATAGGTTTCGTGAGAGTTATGGGCTACGGAAGCCTTCTTCCACGATCCCAGCAATGTGAGCATAAGGTTCGGGATCTATCCCTCCATCCCATACATCCCATACATCCCATACATCCCATACATCCCATACATCCCATACATCCCATACATCCCATACATCCCATACATCCCATACATCCCATACATCCCATACATCCCATACATCCCATACATCCCATACATCCCATACATCCCATACATCCCATACATCCCATACATCCCATACATCCCATACATCCCATACATCCCATACATCCCATACATCCCATACATCCCATACATCCCATACATCCGCAAGGGTAATTGACCCACTTTCTCTAAATATAACCGCTGATCTTCATATCTCCTTTTCAACAGGGCGCCACAAAGTATCTCTCATTTCCCTCTACAGCCAAAGTAAACACTCTCACCCACAGCCATCACAGTTCAGAGAAAATCAAATTAATCGTTAATAATTGCAAACAATTCACTTTCCTCAAGTCCAATTCGTGTAACTGTGAAGAGGAAGATTTTTCTGGGTCTCCATATTTGGGCTATACAGTTGGGTGGTGAACTAGAAGCTACCTTTTCTTTAATGCAATATGCTGCATATTATTTGACACGATTCATCCGCAGACTCTGGTAATTTAAGACACGCTGCTGGGTTTTGATTTTCATGAGAGACTATATGTATCTATCTAGATATGTAATTATGTGACGGAAGGTTTGAAGGAAAGACTGTAAAAAGGATTCATTAATATGTGAGGAAAAGTTATTGAGAGGTAGTTGGTTAGAGCCACTTACAAAGAAGATATGTAAATAGGGAGGACTGCGTATGGAGAAAGTACAGGAAGTATCTATAAATACAGGTACTTAGTCCCATACTAGAGAAAAAAGGATGAACTAAGCTTTGAGATTTTTGGAAAGGAGATGAAATGAAGATGGGAAGGATAGGTGCAGGAAAGTTATGGAGAGAGAGAGATAATGAGAAGTTGGGTTGGGAAACATCGCCATTAAAATGTTCGGAGGTCTTGTTTGCTGGGAGGGAAGGAGTGGAGAAAAGTCACCTCAATTAAAAGTCCATTGAGAGGAGGTCTTAGTAATAAGGATTGAAAATACTCTACAAGTATTTTCAATGGAAAAGACAAGCAGAGTGTTCACAAATAACCCATGACGTGCTGGGATGGGGAGTGCGGACAGTATCTCTGTATTGTTTGTGTAACGAGGCTAAGGGAGCTAAAAGTCTGGAGAATAATAAGTAGATACGATACTCTAAGAGCTAATCAAAGGAGGTGGGACTGGCGGGGATCTGCCAAAAGAAAATAACAAGTAAGTGGAAATGTTTAGATGAACAATCCCAAAGTCTCCGACCTGATTTCTTCCTTTGCTCCTCTCCAAAGGGAGTCTAAGTGGTTGAATTCCTACCAAAATATTTGAATCTCTCTCCATGCTTGAAAGTACCATCAGTCATTACGTCTACGTCCTCCTGGATATGTCTACCCGGGGCAAACTGTATGTTAGAATCAGGTCAAGACCCAAATATGTCTATATCTCCTACTCGGATGCCTCTAATTTTATAAATACAGGAACCTCGAAAGCCCCTCCTTGTAGCACCAACTCCATGCACCAATGTACTTTGCGAGTCCAAATTACCGAGGCAAATGAAAGCAGTGTGGCGCAAAATACAACCGGCTTTCAAAGATTGAAGAAAGCTACAAGCAGAACGTAATGAGCCTAAGTGAATACCTGTGTACTTCTATACATCTACAGACTGGAACTTTGTTCGGAAGTCATTTTAAATCAACATGAGTCTATCTGTAGCATGTGCGGAGTACGCGCAAACCATCCCATGAAATCAAATTAGCTCAAACTTCCATTTTCATTCCCTTTTTTAAATTATTTTACTTTCCTTCTTTCCCATCCAGTTTTCTCCCTCTCTCTCTCTCTCTCTCTCTCTACTTAATGCTATTTCTTTTGTAGATAAACTTTCCCTCTATCAAATTTCCCCCTCCTCTTATTTATAGAAATTCTTTTAAATCGAAATTTGAATTTTTCACAAAAAATTCTCTGTTCCTTGCAATTTGTCTTCAGCTCGATTCCTTATCCTCCTCTCCTCCTTTCCCATTTTTATGAACTTTCCTCAGCTAGTTTCTCGGAATCCAATCTCTTCCAATCCTCAAATTTTAATCTCGGCCTCAACATCCATTTCTGAAAATTTCCCCACGTTCTTGAGTCTATACAAACGACAGTGGGCTTCCCTCCAGAGCTGTCCCATTTTGTAAGTACAAACATCTGTCGTTACGTTCCCCAGGACCGTACTACGTGGATGCGTCTCCCAGTTACAAACACACACTTCCACATATGAAACTTGAATGAAGCTCTGTACTTTGGGCATGATTAGTAGCCTGGAAGGAACGGATTAACTAACATAACATGCTACGCTTACACGGACTGTCGTATCCATACTGCAACACATGACAAGGAAATTGCGATTTCGGAATATGTTATGTGGACATGGCGAGACGTGAGAGTTGCAATCTGTACGACTGCAAGTCTTGCCTTTTATTTCTTCGCATTCCCCCCCATTTGTATTGCATAAACCCACATAAGAAATTCATGAAAAATATTTTAATACAAGAGGGCTGGGGAAAATCGCAAGAGAGCAAAAACTCCCAAAGAAAGGAAATGTGGTGCAATTTTCTTACTTTTCCTTCCCATTTCCCCCTATTTTCTCTTGTTTTATCACGCTCATTTTTGAAGAATTTACTTGGAAATTGCTAAGGGACGTCGGAATGTGTGCATAAAAGAGATGAAAAATTGGAGGGACATTAAGGAAGGTGGAAATTTTGGCAGAGGGAGAGAGAGAGAGAGAACTAGAGAGAGAGAGAGAGAGAGAGAGAGAAAGTGGACTGGTGATTGAGGTGAAGAAAGGTTGGGTGGGAAATGAATAATATATATGACTTGGAATACTTATGTGGTTTTGTAGGTGAAAAAGAAGAGGAGGAGGAAGGAGGCAGAAAGAAGTGGAAGGGAGAAAGTGAGGTAATCCTACAGAATGGCGGAGTACCTAATGGTGGGAGATAATTACAGCGACGCACACAACAACACCAACTACACTGAGTATGGCGAAAACATGGAGTCTCCCACATGGGCCAGCATGCTTGTGCAAATCCTCTATGCTATAGTGTGCATTGTGGGCTTAGGAGGGAATACTCTCGTCATCTATGTAGTTGTCCGCTTCTCAAAAATGCAAACTGTCACGAATCTCTATATCGTCAATCTCGCCATTGCAGATGAATTGTTCCTCATCGGCGTCCCATTCCTTATCAGCACCATGAATCTTGGCTACTGGCCCTTTGGAAAAATCGCTTGCAAGGCTTTCTACACCTCCACATCAATTAATCAAATTACTTCTTCCATGTTTCTCCTCATCATGTCAGCGGATCGGTGAGTTCGGATCAATTCCATTTTGCTCAATTTTCTCTTTTTTTTCATCACCTCACTACAATCGCTATCCCCCTCATTCCTCCTCATATTACCTCTGTCTTCCACTCATTCCTTTCTCCTCTTCTGCATTCCCAATCCTTTTCCATTCGTTAGGCAAATCTTCCTCCTCCCAGACCTCATAGCTAATGCAAGAAGCAGAGAACCTTTAGGATATTTCCTACCACAAATTCAGCCGACTTTTTCCATTCAACATAGCCTTGGCATCCTCACTGGTTACCATCCCAAGGAAGGGGATCCGGAGAAAGCGAAAACTTTATAATTTCACTGAATGACTAACCTCAAATGCTTTTCATACTGTTTTCAATGTAAAGAAAAGTTTAATGAGCACTTTTCCACCCACATTATAGTATTAGCAAATTCCCTCAGAATTATCTTCTTTATTACAACTATATTGCATATGACACCAATGTTGCATCAGCTGAAATCTAGTGAATTCATTTATTACTGCTGAAAGTTACGTCACTCACGTTGTGGGCTACGACAGGATCACATCATTCAAGCCATTCAGTATACTATCGATGCGTGACAGATATGTTCATCAATATAATTATATCTTTAAAAGTAAATCCAGCAAGTGTTAAAGGATTTTCCAAGTGATAGGGCTACATGTTGGTAGTAAAAAGAGGTTTGATCTTATAAGCCACCATACACTACTCAGCAGCGTACAGAATGACTTTAACATTTAAATGGTATCCAATCAACTGTAGGTAATTACATATCCCCTAGATCAATGTACATAGTGATATTTGATGTTGTATGCGTTGACATCAGAGCTGGGCCAACCTAAATAATGTTTTTCTATTGAGCTTCGGGCCCATGCAGGAAAAATTTGAGGCTAGGGGACCAGCCAAATTTACAATGGGTGAAAGTGATTTCTCTCCTAAAATTTACTGCTCACTAAAATTGCATGCAAGGTTGTACGCCAGCTATGAAAGCTCCAAAAGCCCTCGGTAATTGTTCCTGTACAGTGACACATATGTAGCTCATTGAGGGTGCTTTAGTTTTAGATACACGTACCTTACAATAATAATTAGTGACTTGGAGATAATGAAAGGGTATAAACCGGAGACATTCCCAATAGCATAATTTGATGATGATGATGAAAGGATTTTTTAAAGCTTCGATCTCTCTTTTAAACGCGCCCCTTCTAACTTACGCGTACCAATTACCACAAAGGCTAACAGGCTTATATAATAATACTGTATTTATTGACCGATATAGCATAAGCACTTACTTTCATTTTGGGGTTTCTATTCAAGGAGTAATTTGTTGAAAGTTATAGGTATTAGTAAGTAAATTTAGAGGCATTTGTAATTATTATAAATAGAGCAGTGTTTTAAATTAGTAATGCTTCGATAAAGTAAAGTTTTCCGTTTCTTTCCGCCTGCCCCCTTTTATGTTGGTAATTACTGAATTATTATTGTTGTCTGAGGGTTTCATTTTTCCCATACTCTTTATCAGAATTTTATACTTAAGTTTTCGCTGTAAAATAGGATTTTGTTGTACTGAAAAAATTACAGAGTGAGGCATGGGTTGCTGGAAAAGAGGTTTCATGAAATTTCCATGGACTCCTCATGACTGGTCACCCGTGGTTGGGATTTTATGCGTGTCGGTTTTATGCCTACAGAAAAATTGTTTGGAAGAAGGGTTTAACAACTTGAAGTTTAACAGAAAAAATTAATTCACAGGTGTACATTTGTATGTTGGCCCAGACCCCAGTACTGGCTGATATGGATAATTATAATTACATTAGAATAGAATATGATAGTAGTTTTGAGTACCAAGAGAAAACTGAGGGCAGTGCCCTTGGCTTTTAATTTTAAATACAATTTAGGTCATAAATCAAAGCTTGTTGACTCTGGTTTTCCCTTTATTTGATTTATAATAGACGTAATATAATTATCAATTGAATAATTCAAGACTTCTCTTGCATGTTTTAATTGACATGCTTGCTCTATAACTGAAAGTGAACTTTGTGCAAGAAACTACTGCGCTGTTCCGTAAATTGCTCATCCAGGGTTCGCTGGGTTTGTTTGTACGATTTATGTACGTGATTTTTATGACAAATGTTACTTTTGAGGGAATACATGATGTATTTTGATGTAAAGGTAAAATTGTATTAGGATAATGTCCTTCTTTTTGAACTCTGTCAAAGTAGGGCTGTTCAAGAGCCAGCGAATATGAATACCTTGTGATGAAAAAAAAACTCATGGGAGACGAATAAGTGTTATTTAATTTACTACTGTAATTTAATGTGAGGCATATTTGAAAGAGAAGCGTAGACAGTCGCTTACGTCCCGTCACAGTAGCAATGTGAATTGTGAAAGGTAGATACATGGATGTATGTCAACGTGTCAAAGTAGAGAAAATAGATGGAAATTCTTGACATGTGAATTCGAGGGAGTTTAATATATTGTAATAATATTTTGAGAGAGTCGGGGAAAAGGGAATAGAAAGTTTCGGTTCACTTAATCCTCCTTGGTCGAATAAATTCGTTTAAACTCAAAAATGGTCTGGAAAGAATCCTTGGATTCTTAATATAATGCTGATGATGAGCATTTCCCCTGCTCCCTCTCATTCACAAAACATGTTGTCATAACAAGAATAGCTCATGGAAATCAAACTTTTGTCATCCTGTGAACCATCGAGAAAGAAACTTTTGTTATCGTAAGCACTTTTTCCGTTTTCCCCTTTCCCTCCGAGTTAGTCCCTCCTTGTGCGTGTCTACTGAGAAAGTTTTTTTCCCTGGAGAACCTTCCGTGAGCTATTTTCCATGGCAAGTCTGAGGACTGTATAATTTGTGGTAGAAGAGGACCATTCCGAAGTTTCTTCCCTCCTTCATAATTCCCTCAGCATTGTATCTTGTTCATTGGGCCAATCACATCTTGATGTCAGTTCGTTCCTTGGATCTCACATCGCAATGTTCCCCTCGCTTTAATTTAACTTCTTCCAGTTCAACAGTTTTTCCTTCGACAGTGCGCTGCGAATAAGAGAAAATAAACAATAATAATATTACCAATAAAATTAATAATATAAATAACTAAAGAAATTAAATAAAAGAGGGGATCTTTTCTTACTAATACTGTAATTGTTATAATTATCTTTCTCTGGGTATGAGCATGAAAGTGCCCAACTGTTTTCTTTGACTTATTTACTCTTCAAATATGGAACTGCTGATAAAGATCCATTTCAAAAACTTTTCTTTCTTGGATTTTTTTGACTCTCCCTTTCCTGCTTTTCATATTTCCTGAAAATCCGTTTCAGTGTCTCAGCTAGAAAACATTTCAGTGTACAGCCCCCGTTCAATGCACCTCCTGCCTATGCTCAAGGGTCGTTAGATCGTAAACCTGTCATACAAATCAAAACTATCATTGTGGCGAATATGTACTGGGACGCATGAACAAAATGATATGATGATGATATACGTATCTATCTATAGATATATGCAGGGAACAGGGAATTCTATAACGAGGATGTTCTTTACAGCCAATTTTTCTCTGGCTATAAAACTACTGCTGCTCTGTTTGTCCTCTCTCCCTCCACTCATTTCTTCATTCACTCACAATATCTTATCTGGGAACTGAGGGGGTATCTCCAGTCTCCAGTACCATTGAACCTATGCAATTATGCAGATATAGATACACGAGAGAGAGAGAGAGAGAGAGAGAGAAAGAGTAAACAGAGTATTGTCAAGTTCGTTTGGACTTACTCGTGGATGTATCTCCCCATGAATTGATGTCAACAATACTTTTCTTGTCCATATCTTCCTCAACTCCATCCAATCATTCAAGTATTATCCATCCAAAGTCAAATACTCCACGTTCAATATGATACATAGGGTTCACCATACGGCCAAGCTACTCCAGGGAAACATTGATTATTGTTCATAGATCCTCATGTATACTCACTTACTACATTCTATGTTATTACTAGATACATGTACCATTTGTTAGACAAGCTTAGACATACAGTCAATAGTTAAATAGTAATTTGATGCTGAGGGAAAATGATCTACGTCCATATTTAATCAAAAGTAAAAATAATAGATTCCATATCTTTGGCTTACGTGGTTAAAAAGTAAAAAGATCATTTCAAGGCTGTTCCTCCACCTTATTGAGTCATTCCTTTTGCTTAGACTTCTTACAAATTTTATTTCATTTGGATTTTTGAATTTTTGACCCCTACCCCTATAAACCATGTTGTTTGTAAGTGTATATCTCAATTTGAAGGTACATCAAGTTCTATTCCCCTGACCTCTTCTCCCGGGTGACCCATAACGTTATTAAGTTTGACCTGGTCTGTCAGTATATGGCATACTATAATGATCCTGTAGATACTGAGCTAGAAACTTTACTTAAACTAAATCTAACATTTTTGCTGAGCCAAAATAGAGGTACTTGATTCCCAAATGCTGATGCCAGAAGTCATAAATCTATATATGGATATTACTATCTACTTATATTTTTTCCTTCATACAGTACACTCACCATATATGAGAAGCACTAAACGATGCTTTTGACTCTGTATTGACATTGAAGTGCTCTCAGATGGATATGAAAGTGCCCACATATTTTTATCCCTGCAAAGCAAATGCTCATGTCTAGATATACCTAAGGGGGTTCGATAGAGATGATGTTCTGTGTAATAAATATTAGGAATGAAATTCATACAATTTAATAACTTTTCAAAACCTGTGTGGAGATAGTGACCATTCAACATTCGTAGGTACGTTGTCGTTCAAAAGTTTTCATGGATTTTCAGTAAAGGCTAATGAGCTGCTTTTGTTTAAAAAGGAAAGTAACAATTATTACAGTTTGCTTTTAGTAACAATGCATGCAGACCATTTTATTTTAAATCGAAAATGCATTTAACTATTCCTCTTCAACGACGTGTGTTCATAAGTACAGTTATTGTTAAAATATTTCAGTAATTTCTCAGTTCAGATTTGGCTTAATTTGTAACGAGTTACGCTAAAGACAAGCCCTTTCTCACATTGGCTTAAGTACTTTCTCTGCTCGTGCATTTCGCGGCGAAAGCGACAACGTCGAAGTGGGAATCGTACGAGTTTTTGTACTTGCTTGCCATCCACGTCAAACTCAATAAGTTATTGAATATTGTCGGAATATTTGCACGAGACGGTCGAAACCGCGCTTAAAAATTAAAGTACGGTCTTACTGGAATATAATCCGATAGTTCAAATACGTAGTATGGACTTTACTAGTAACAAAAAGACAATTATTATGAACTTATTTTTATTTTTGTGGTTTTTGTTTACAAATAGGCATTTTGAGTTGCATGACTTTTTTTAAATCTTTTTTATCGGGTTCAGTTCCACGAAAGTTTAAAATTCAGTTTATCAATTTTTTCAATTGAAAATCTTCAAAGATTTTCTTTAGATATTTATTCAGGTCGATTTTTTGGCCTTGGCCCTTACAACCTTTTTGAGCTTTTACATGAATTCTTGAATTGTAGGGAAACTTTTCCCCACTTATAGTTATATAAAATTAAATAAAGTAAAATGCCATTGTTTAGCGTCACTTATTCACAACCATTCATAAGGTTTAATTGCAGCTGTCTAATCTTAGTTGCATAACACCAGCAAGCATACAAATTTACATAATCCTGGTCTGTTGAGTCTTCCTTGAACATAGCTGTTATGAAGTTGTTTCTGTTACAGTTTCTGATGTCTTGTTTTAGGAGATTCACACAGATATAATTAAATATCATCTGATGGAATCAAAATTGTTTATTGTTACGTACTTGAGTCACTATTATTTTAAATTAATACTCATTCAAAAGATCATAAGGAATACCTGGCCGTTAGTAATCTTTGAGCTCATTAGCCGATTGCACAACCACGTAGCATGTATGGAAAAATAGCAGTCGTTTGCACATGGCCTATTTGAATAAAATACACAAGGTAGGTAAATTACCATAAATAAATGAGTAAACAAATTAGATAAGGGAGAACAAATTTGTACTCCATAACTGATCTCCTATAATGCTGGACAAAGGACACAGTATTACATTTCAAATAGGGAATTAGATTTTGAGAGTACAACAAACTATAGGACCATGTCATAAATTTCGAATCAATACTGTTGTTTGACTATTAGGAGCAATAATTATTACGCAGAATATTGACTAAGCAAACGAATGAGAATATATTAGAAAAGTTATAAAATCTAGAGCCAAACAAACAGAGTACAGTCTCGCCAAGAATATCACTCACTCATCATATCGCTTACACATGATCACTACTAAACTATAAATACATATCTACATGTAGCATTTCACGATTCAGCTGGTACGATAGTATAACCCAAAATCCTCATAGAATTCTGTATTCAAATTTA
Source organism: Allacma fusca (assembly GCA_947179485.1). Classification (NCBI taxonomy): domain Eukaryota; kingdom Metazoa; phylum Arthropoda; class Collembola; order Symphypleona; family Sminthuridae; genus Allacma; species Allacma fusca. The sequence continues at coordinate 51,771,658 of OX359249.1, read as the reverse complement.
TCATCATACTTTCCCTCAGTATTAAAACTAAATAACGTAAAAACACGATGAGTTTACATACAAGAATCAAGTCATTTCATACATCTGAGAATTCAATGAAATGAGGACTGGTCCCTTAGCCTCTCATAGATTTTTATTCTAAGCGGGTTCAAAACTCAAAAAATATTTTTCACCGTGCCATTTTTATAAGTACTGGTAAAAGCCCTGTGCTTCACAGGGACAATTACTTGAAGAGCTGGTAGTGTGATTGTAGAAATTAAAAGCCAAACATCTTACTAATCATGCCCAGTCGTAGAGACTTGTTGTACGAATAAATCGTGCGCACTTATATAAGAGTAGCGCTTTAAATAAACGGACAGGTTGTGCTCGTTAATAATAAGGAGTACTTGGCATGCCACCTTTTGGGCGTTTTGTGAGGCCTGTGAACTATGAACGCGCGGAACTTTAAATAAACGGAGAGAAAGTGCCCTTTAATAATAAGGACTAGTTTAAATTGGTTAATCAACTTTTAAAGGAATATTCGGTTATATGCTATACCATGTTTTTACTACAAGGAATATTTGACTTTGAAAAATCCAAAATCTTTATGCTGTTGAGCATGTGAATGAAATAGGTAGATTTATTAATGATCGATTTGGCCTTTGCCCTGACAACCCGCTCATTACAGCATTAATTACAAAGAATAAATTGTATAATTACGTATTTTTTAAATTTGTAGAGAAAATAAATAAATTAAAACATAGAATTAATAAGCGCTAAGATGTGACTGCAGAAACGTATTGCGGTATAGGTAAAACAGGTTGCTTGCTATAAAAAGGGCCATCAGAAACCTACACATCTTTTCCCGTTATTCATGACATAAGATGATTAGGTGAGTGCAGGTATATTACATCAAGTACCGATTACGAAGTGAGCATTGAAGGTCATAGCTAAATCTTTATTGAGCATGTGAATGCTCACGTTAACTCTGGCACTGTTTTGGATTTTGAAACTTGGGCTTCCTCACAAACAATGGGAATTGTGTACGTAATGTATTCTTAAGTGGATGTAGAGTAGCGGGAGGAACTGTTTGATTATGGAAGAAATTGTATCCATGGAATTCACTACACGTCTTTCATTCCAATGAAAAAAACCTACTGGGAACGAGGAGGAACAGGAAGGGGGGAATGGGAAAGAACAACATGTAGAAAATATAGCGAAAAAAGAATTTACTTTATTGATTTCACATTGCGACAGAGAGGGAAGGGAATACGCTCAATAATATCATCGTCTGCTCTCGTCGAACCCTACACATGTCTGATTATTCACCACCTCCCGAATTACACAACTTTCTTTTAATTTCTGCGGTTGGGAGAATCTACCTTTCTCCTTTTGCCAACAACTCCCTCTGTAAGGAGCATCTCCACCTCAAGCCCAGTCTCCCACTGCATTGTCAGGAGTGAGAGGAGAGTTTTATGGAACGATCGAAGAAAAAAGAAAAGGTGTGCGTACCATGTAATTTAATTGGATGAGGGAAGTGGGCACTGGTAAAGGAACCGAGATTGTAGATTTCATGGGAGAGTGATATTTCTTTGAAATGTCTCTCAGGTTATTAAAAACAAGATCGTGACATTCTTTGCATTTGTACACGGACAATCCTATTTTATTTGAATTACAGTCAACTCTCTCTGTTTTGTGTTCCGTCGAAAGAGGGTCCCTTATAAGCTCATACGGGAAATATTACTCCATGAAAGTATAAACTAGATAATAGGATTTCCTCCTTACAATATGTACAGTACTATTTGTATAAGATTTAAAGCAGTAAACTAGAATCTAGGAAAAAATTGTGTAAAGGAGTGTCTTCAAGAAGGGGACACGTCGCCCCCTGTGACCCCGCGCGGGTCACACTCACCTTTACTCCAAATAATTACCCGAACGAAACCATAGTCCGAATAATCACAGAAGAAAAATATTTTCTCCAACATTTTCTAATAGCAAAGAGATATGGATAATACTAAACGAACTCGTTTTTAGACTGGATACACTAATAATTGTTAGTACAACTGTTTGTCCATGAAGTTGTAATTATTGAAAAACGAAAAAGGTTTAGTATAAATCTGTGGATAAAATGTACATGCATTCTTACAATCTTAAAATCGGATATTTTTTTCGGAAATATTTTATAAAGATATTGTACCCTCTGTGATCCTTTTCAAGCTTGATCCCTTACAGGGAGTTTTTTCCCCAATAGGAATCCCTTGTAAAGCGTATCTTATTGTACTTGTGTTTGGAAGAACATTTTCCAGGGACCCAGCAAATCCTTCCTTTATAGGCAGTTTGCCACTATAGAACACTCTCTTAGAGCAAGAGCTGACTGTATTTCATTGCAAACTGAATCCCTGGAATCTCTAATCCATCCTTTTTCTCTCCGGGCAGTTTCAAAGCCTACCAAATGCATCCCTACACATAAAACTCGACACCACTCAAGACAAGTGCACTCACTTCAAGGCACATCAACTACATCTAGTTTCTCTCACAGATCCACATCATTCCTCACTTCCTTTCCGTCCTTTCATCTCTCCTTCCTCTTCCAATACTTCCTCCCCAAAATTACCGGCTACCAGAATCATTCCCAACCCAGGTTCTGTCTGTATCCTTCCCTATCCGGTTTCCCTCAACGTCTTCCACAACATTCAATTTCCCTACCCAACACATCACGTACCTTTCTCAACATGGAAAGACTCACTCTTTTTCCATTTCCAATAACTCAATTCCATATTTTTTCCATCCGTCAAAAAATATTTACCTTTAGCAATTTAGACGCTCCCAGGATCAGCATAAATAAGCAACTGTGGCGGAGGGAAACTTATCGGGAGGCAGTCATTTCCTACAAATGCTCCAAGTGAGTTGTAAAGTAAACACTTGCGGGGAGGCTGAGAAGCAAAGGTGAAGGTTTCAGGAGCAGGAGCATGTATCCCTAAGGACAGATTGGTTTATATCTGTATTATTTAATTATACAAGACTGACAGCCCCACCAAGCAGGTCACGGGGATGGCTTGATGTTTACCTCAAATTTGCGTGCAGGTTGCCAGGAATTTTTAAAATTTTGAATGTCACGCAAGTTTTCACGATTCGCTCGTGCATTATATGACAGCATGTTTTCAGCCACCCCTTTCCTGAGTATTTTCTCGGTTCCAAGGAGTCTGCAACTGTACAATAATTATACATATCCAGGATTTTATTTCTTTTCAAATTCAAAGGAACTTTTTTCCGATGAAGGTTGTTTCGAAAAGTGAATCGAAATTTGTTGACGGGAGTTCTGCAGCCTTGATTTCTTCCCAGGCTTTTGAATAAAAAGGAATATTATCGTTGTTTATCAACTTCAATTATTTATTTGGATGATTAATCATGCACGCGCTGCATCTTTCAAGGGATGCCTATATGGAAGAGTGCTGGGGTCGTTGTAACAAAATTCCCACGGGGTCCTGTGTCCGACTGCCCACTTACCAAATGCACTTTCACAAATGAAAATTCTTACCTGCAATAATGGTGGTCCTCCAACACTCATGCAGTCAGATATAGTACTACGTTTACCTTGCCCCAAATCAAATTAACTGCCAGTCAAAGAAATTAAACTTTGTCAAATGATTTTAAATGTTTATTTTCAAACACAAAATAGTTTAAAAATAGTTTAAAATTAAACTTATCTACTATTAAGCTTTCCATAATTTATTATTATCTATATACCTATAACTCGTTAAATCAAATTAACTCGACTCCTTCTCAATCTTAATCAGCATTATATAGTAAGGGAAAATACTGACAACTGTAAAAACAATGTTTCAACACCAGCAGTCATTTATAAATGACAAAGTCTGCTTCAATCCACAGATTTCTTTCAAAACTTTAAACATACATGAGTAATTGTGAAGAAAAAAAACTTAAAATCCTCAAACCTAAAACTTCGTAGCTAATGATGAAATTGATAAATGCATTGTTTCCCTGATTTACAATATTCGTGCCAGGCCGTCTCATCCGCGTTGGCGGATGTCTTGATTGCTAGTTGAATGCTACTTCCTTCTTTAATTTCTCATATTGGTAGTAATTAGACAATGGTGATCCTTTTCAAACCACAAACATCAAACACTATTTGTAAATAATTGTGAGTCTTATGCAACAGCTGACTTGTTTTTAATTTTAAACGCACATGTCTTCCATGCTTCTCATTAGGCATTTTTGAAGACCGTTTAGTTTGACCAAAATAAATGGGCTAGCAAAAACATTACTAATTATTTTATATTTTACATTGGTCTGATGTTTGTCTGTAACTTTGGAACTTTAAAAAAATATTCGAATTGTTTTCCCCCTGGAGAATAATTCCCCAAACTTCCGTCGTTGTAATCCAGCAAGATTATTTGGGAAATCTCCATAGTCAAGGTATTGGGTAATTATTCTTCAATATTCATGTTCCCTGGAGCGCTTTTATTCAGGGCTATTTTCAGTTTTAGAGTAAGTTACATATGTCATTAGCCCAGTCCAGCAAACCTGAGAACCTCAGAAAATATAATCGACAGGGACTAACTCACAAAGCCAACTCCCATCCACAGAATGGGAAAGAAAGCCCTCTGTTCTGTGCGCACTCATATTACCAAAATATTTGGACTCGTAACTAACATATTTGGAATTAGTTAGGGAGAGAGGAAGAGAGAGAGAGAGAGAGAGAGGAGAAAACAAGAGGAAGGGAATTGTCTAAAATGTGCATACAACTGCATGACTCACTCGATCCCTGCATCCGCATAAACAATGGTTTAGGGTGAGTATAGTTTCCTTAGGAAAAGATAATGCGAACACTATTTTGTTGACTGGAAATGAATTTCTGGGAACTCGGGCCAATAAGAGAAAGGAGAGAAATGAGAAAGGTCCCGTCTACTGGAGACATGGAAAAGGTATTGGGGAGGGAAAGGAGTGGGGGTATTCCAAAACATAGAATGGCAATCAGTGAGGGTCGGGACTATGAGAAAGATGCGTGCAATTGACATTATTTGAGTGGTACACGTCTAGGTAATTTCCCAACTCGGAGGGAGGTAGGGAGAGTGGATTGTGGGTGAGAAGTTCAGTGAAATGAGCTCACAGAGTGGGGCATGTGTTTGACTTGGTTTTAAAATCACTCCTACAGACCAGAGTTTCAAGATGAACTTTCAAGTTCGTCAAATTCCCAACGAGTCTTGAGGAAAGGGCCAGGGATTTTCTCCCTTTGTAAATATGAACCAGCTCTGTATTTGGAGACAAAACTGAAATATTTGTGTCCTGATGGTTACAGGTACCTCGCCGTTTGCCATCCCATTCGAGCACCCAAATGGAGAACACCTTTGATAGCCAAATTAGTGGCCCTCACAGCTTGGACTCTCTCGGCTTTGATCATGGTGCCCACCTTCATGTACGCCAATACCTTGGAGATCAATAATAAGGTAAGCAAAACTTTTCCCATCTCAAATCCACACCAACTAATTCTAAGCTCACATACTAAACACACTCATTACCTAATTGTAATGAAACTTTCCCCAAGAACTTTGTTTACCGTGTGAGATTGACGACTCGGCTGAGCTCCCGACAGCCTTTTCCTCCTGTCTTCACACAATTACCACCTTTTGCATCTTCACTCACAATTCCACTTTTTTCTATTTTCCCCTTATCGTCAGAGTTCCTCCCATGGACGAGTGCCTATAGATACTTACTGTCGAGTCATTTTGAAAGTTTCATGTAGTAATTAGGTCCAGGTGAGCTTGTTCCCCCCCCCCTCCCCCTCCATTGCTACCATTGGTAGCTCAATTCCACGCTAACTTTCATATTTTAGCGCGGGACCAGGTGTCATGTATGAACATCAACTGCACTCCAGGGCCAACCTTAGCCGTATGAAGTCACAGAGTAGATTAAGGGAACACTTACAGTGTACAAAGTAACCACCTATGATTATTCCATGAATTTCCAACTCTCGTACAATATCCAATCAGCGGCTCGAAGGACGGAGCTCGCTCACCTGCACCTAATTGCTAAATGGAACTTTCAAAATGACTCGACAGTAATTACTTTAGTTTCAAATTCCAGTGCAAGCAAGGCCCCTGGTGTCTGAGTAAAATTGAAGATTTAATTCCCTCTGAGCTCAAGTAATTCCTCTACTAATAACAATTCTAGTCAAACAGAAATGTGTAGGAATATCTTGTTATAATGATGTCCTTTAAAACGGAATTCTAACTATGCCGGACACATTTGTCCAACCTCTCTCCCCCCCCTCCCCAAACGTTTCTACATAAACATTGGAAAATTATATGCTCAGCCGCTTATAGCGGAAATATTTATTACTGAATAGTCGCTATACCGGACCATTAAATCCGTGCCTTCGGATCGGATGTAGCTTCAGCAGACGTCCACTAAAACAAAAAATGTCCTCACTAAAATCTTGAAAACGTTTATTCAATTGGAGCTGCTATGTACAGGAGCAGAAATTTCTTGAGCGTGTTTTATTCATGTATTTTCTTTTTGCTTGTATGTAGTCTTTGAATATTGACGAAACTAGTCATGCCTCACCTGAGAAAACGAAAAACTTTGGGCATTGGGCAAAGCGTTTCTATAGGTTGTTGCGAAAACTTTGTCTGCCCTAGCCCGTAGAAGGGACAACGATAAAAATAATATTGGATTTCCCCAATTTCACATGTTTTCTTCCACATTTAGAACTTGTTCAATATTGCCGCTCAAGCTCACGAAATAGCTCTCAAGGAAATGACACAAAATCAGGATTTGGAAACTATTTAAATAATAAAATGGATTTTCAACTATGAGTTTAATGTAATTATTTACAACCACCATTTGAGGCTTATTTGGATGAATTTTTCTGGGTGTATGAAAAGGACCAAGATGTAGGAATTTTCAAGGGAGGGGCTACTTTACAGAAGAGGTTACTTTGAAACCTACTATTAAAACCGTGTAGCTTACTCATCCCCAATAACTAACAAGAAGTACACGGGGGTTCTTCAGTGGTGGAATTAATTTCAAAATTATAGCCGGAATTGTTTTTAAAATTAAAAAAAAACATTTATTAGATGTGCTCAAGTAAACGTAAGAATTCCCAGAAATGGAAAGTTGTCCGAGTACATTTTCTAAGAAGAGTGAGCACTATGATGAAATAGAATTGCAAATAAAATACATACATTTGATTTGATGATGAAATTCATATTTGGAAATCCTTGACCCACATTGAGCTAGGTTATGAGTATTCTTGGTGTGTTGTGTTACATGGGAAGGATAGGTCTGGCTGGGAAGGGAATTTCCATCAAAAGCATGATAATTAAATACAGAATGGCTCCCTATTCCTTGAGTAATATTGATTTGAGAATTTTCTGTGGAACAGACCAACTGCAACATTTTCTGGCCGGAATCGGATCTTATGGCTGGCTCAACTATTTTTATAATCTACTCCTTCTTCTTGGGCTTCTTCATCCCTTTCATCCTAATCCTCATCTTTTACATTCTTGTCATCCGTCGTCTCCGTACCGTCGGTCCAAAGAGACGCGCTTCTCATCAGTCAAACTCTAAATCAGTTACCATCGAATCATCCTGTCAACGAAATCGAGATCGGAAGAAATCGCATCGAAAAGTTACCAAACTTGTACTCACAGTCATCACAGTTTATTTTGTTTGCTGGTTCCCTTTCTGGGTTACTCAGGTAATTCTCAAAACTTTCTCTGGGAGCAAAGGCCTAAAAACCCATCAACCGTCTCAAGCAATTCCATCAACCAATCTCTCTCTCTCTCTCTCTCTCTCTCTCTCTCCGCTCGAGGAATGTTCATGTATATTTATATAAGTCAATACCTTATGGTTGCCTATGTATGCATATTATTCCACCCATTTCCACAAGGTTCGCTCAGTTCCCTACAAAAAGCAGCCTCTTCCATATCATCAAAAGAGCTCTTTCATGTACATACATATGCATGTTCTGAGCTAAAAAGAAAAAGAAGCATGCACAAAGAATTTTACCTTCGTAATGGAGTAAAATGTGATTTGGTGAAAACAAATGCATATATGTCAGATTCTATGACTCTTTATTATTAATGGTTTTTACAATTTTAAATTATTTCCTTCCAATCTCGTGATTAGGTGTAGAACGTAAATATACATACGTGCAGGTATCGGGGTCAGCTGAAAGTTTACTGGTCCCTATTGGACATTTTATTCCGCTCGTTTCTTTTTGCAATTACCTCATTTTGGTTGTAAACAATTGTATTCATGGAGCTATCTCATACTCGCTAGTCATATAATGTAACGATTTTGTAGGATCCTCATGGATTCGAATAACAAAACAGAAAGTATTTTAGAACTCCTAGTTTATTTCATAAGTCCAGTAACTCGTTTTCAGTTGAACTTGTTTTCCCATGAGGGACTCCCAAAGTTTCAAAAGCCAAAACAGTATCGAAAGTGAAACCAGTTTCCCTTGAAATTTCACACGTTGAATCCTATAAAGATTTTCTATTCTCAAAGTTTGGCTAGCTATTTGCATGTCATACGACGTGTAGTTGTTGGCCATCTTTTCCCTGTTTATATTTCTTGTGTGGAACAATAATATTATTGGATTCCACACATCGGGCATAACCAACCTCTGGAATTATCTCTCCCTCAATATCCTTAAAATCATATTTGGAGAGATTATAAAACTAGACCAATGGTTTAACTTGAGCTAACATGATTACGTCACCTATTTACCGTCCCATGCAAAGTCTGTTTACCACTAAGTATTTGGAGAAAACTCACCGAGATTTATATTCACGGTTGAAGTAACGTAATACTGTATTACATGTGATTTTTTTTTTTAGAAATATCAAAGATATCTTTAAGCCAAGTGAAAGACTCAAGAGGATTTTGTAGATTTGATAACTGGAACTTCATTGTATACTGTAAACTTTCATTTTAGAGATATAAGAGGTCATACATACGTCACGGATACAATGTATAATGTACAAAGCACATTTAGGCTCACATTGTATGTTCAGTACATTTTTGATTCTGTTCCTGGAACCTGACAGGGGCAACATAATTTTTCTCTTTGAAAAAAGCTCCAATTTCTCATTTGGAGGGCAAGTAAGACTTGTGACAACATTGAGGAGAATTAGCAGATGGAATATTATAGAATATATGTACAAGTATAAATTACCTACAGACAGTTATGTATTTTTCCTATTTATATACAACTGAGTGCCTTTGGAAATTGAATGATTACGGTAATAGCTGTTTCTATGTGAGGATGAGCGTGTTTAGAAAACATCTTGGAGGGAAAATGTGGGAATGGGAAGAGAATGTGTGTTTACATACATCTAATTATTGCATGAGTAATCCCGAGAATAGAATCATGTGAGATGGTGTTTCTATGCGTGCTGAGCGTAGATACATATGTACATATGTATGTACATACGTCGGGATAACAAGGAGTATACACAGACAAGGTTACATGGGCGGTTTGTGGAATGACGGGAATAATGTGCGAGGGCTGGAGACGCGGAATAGTGTGTGTAATCTCCAGAGTTTAGGGTTGAGTGCATAAGCCATAATCAATATTTCTTAATCTCGGTCGCACACAACCATCCTACAAAATAAATCGCAATAATAAATAAACAACCCTGGATTTCTTTGAGAATTTCTCTTCTCTTTCAGTGATGGAGCTAAGCCTGAAAATCACTCTTTTAAGTCTCTCTGGGACATGGGTCTTTTAGGAAAGTTGTGTCTGAAGGGAATCCATTGGTAAAACAAGTTAAAAAGACATTTGCTCTGGATTTCCCCCCTCTCGTTCTCAGCACAATTATTACTCAAATCAAGTCCCATTACTCTCCAGCTTATGAGATTGAAGTGACAAGTTTGGGGAAAAGTTAAAGTTGGAGGAAGGTAGTGGGCATCATTTCAACCCCTTCCTCAAAAATATTCACATCAAAGTCGGAGCTTAAATTAAAAACGAATTTGACCCTGAACAGCATTCAATTGATGGGATGAAAATTAAAACTGAAAGCGATACTTACATCCCTTTGACCATCACGTCTTCTCCTCTCCTTCCATTCATTTCAATCTCTCTCTCTCTCTCTCTCTCTCTCTCCCGCACGTTTCTTTCCCCTCAAAATGAGAAAACATTCCCTTTCCTTTCACCCATTTCCTAATAAATAGCTTATGCATAAGAAAGCGCCTTCATGCTACAGGGCGTCCACACAACTGTAAAATCCTTCCAGTTGGACATGCCAGTGGTCTGGTCGGGACTAAGAATAATAATTATAATCGTTCAAAATTGGTCTGATCCTATCTTAGATTTTAATGGTCTGGTCGGGTCTGGTGGTTCAATATCAGGACCAGATCTCAAAGACCATGGTCCTAAAAATATGCAAAATAAAATTAACAACTTAGTAAAAGTCCCTGGAACATCTTACTAATGTGATTTCAGGCGCCAAAGTAAAATATTGACTGAATAAAACTTGATTATTTAATGAAACTTAGGGTTTTCAGGACCGTGGTATTCGGTCTGGCCTAATTTTAAGCTTTGGGAAAGATCAGTTTCAAAAAATCTGGATCACACCAGACCCCTGGCATCCCAAGTTCCAGTCAGTTTTTCTCAATAAGAAATATTCGCCAATTTTTTACATCCTTGAAACCAAATACCGGCCAATATATTTTATCAGAGGAAATTGCCATGGCTACATATTCAAGCCTCACAGCTTTCTTTTCAAAAGAATTATCAATCAACTAATCCTTTTCACACACAGAAAATCCTCTTTTTAAAAATCCTTCCCTCTCTCCCATTCAAATTTCTCCACTCTTCCCCACTAACTACGCACACACTTAGGTATACCGCTGTATCATCAATTACAGTATACCATTCCCGATCGGTCAACAAACACAAAGTTTGCTTTTGATATCCTTACAATCCAAGTGCCTCACTAGAAGTGTGGTGGAGCAGCGGGCGATAGCGGTCGCATCTATCACTCCCTCTCTCTCGTGACTGATCTCCTTTGGAGCCTTAAACTAGTTAGCACATCATCATTCACCTGTGCTGTCCTTGAGACTCTACACAGGCGATCCGGATCTCCCAGGGATGCCCTCTGTCCCTCTTTGGTGAGCCATCAGGAGATCTTTTAACTCGGGTACTGGAAGTTTCCAGTATTTTGGCAGAGAACTCCTGAGGTTGTTGAACAAGCAGCGGTTCGCCAAAAATGGCAGCGGACAGTTCATGGGCCTCTTGCACGGCTGCCCTCAGCTCTCAGAGGCTGGGAAGTGACATTTTTTGAAGTCGCAGATTTTGGAAACACTGCGTTTTTGGTATATTGGTGGAGCTGGTTGACTAAACCCTTGTCGGCTCTCATTTTCCCATCTCCTTACCTCTGTTCTGCATGAGATCATGCCCGCCTGTTAAGGTCCTCCTGCTAAGCCCATTTTCGAATTTCGGGCTGTGATGGGATTTCTTGCATGGTATTATTTAATATGTAAATGGTTGTATGACATTAGCTGCGCTCTAACTTGTTTCTGTCGTGTGTCGTTTTGGCTCTGTGGGTGCTTGGCTAGTACTGCAGGCTGGTATACGGCAGGGGCGGGTTACGCAAGGCTTGAACGTATCGGATAAGTACTGTAAGTAAAACAAATCCTCATAAGAACCTGCTTGCCTATGTACATCCCGCTCGTAGAAAAACCAGTCTGAGGCCTCATTAATAAATAGGCAAATATTGATGTCACAGTAAAATAATCCTTAATTTCGAGCAAATATTCTGCCGGTTTTAACAGATATGTAAAATATTTGCTCTTCATCAAAATATCTGGATTATTCGAGCACTATCTAGATTTCATCCCTCGAAATCAAATTCCCCTGACAAATATGTGGAATACTAATTACAAGTGCTACAAATTAATTGAGTGAGAATTACCACTCATATAAGCATTACCCCTGCACCTGTAACAAATTATCTGTAGAAAAACCTACGAGTAAATACACACTCTGCTTTGAGTTGACGTAATTAAAGCTGTTACATAACACTAATTATTACAGGTAACAGGGCTAATTATTGGAGCTCGTAGGAAGCTTTCAGAATTTTTCGCTATTTCGTAAAAACAAATATTGATTACAAAAATATTTAAAAGTTTAAATTTGAAGGTCACCACTCATCTGGTGAATTGCCCAATCCTCGAACAGGGCGGTCCATAGGTTACGATGACTGAATATTTCAAAGTTTAGTAAAGAGTAAAAATTTGGAGAGTAAGTTACTGAGAAGGGGAAAATTCTCCAAATAATAACTGGAGTAAATGCACGCACCATTCTATCGAGATAACTGCGATGAAGCTTATGATTGTTTGAGTGTATTTTAACAAAGTCGGTTTCCCTCCTATCCCTCTGATATGTACCCGAAACTTCGCTCAATTAGTAATAAATCACAAACAGGTTGATGGCGTCATTGGCGCATACCAATCCTGATACTTTTTAGCCAGAGTTGTGATAGAGCGTGAAAATTATCGAGCATAAGCATTTCCACATGGATAATACATCCACGCTGAAATTTTATGATATTTCCTATAAGGATTTCTGGACTTTTATTTTAGAGTTTTTCAACTTCATGTTTTATTATTGCTATAACAGCATTTGACTTCAACGTAGGAACAACATTATAGAATTATATAAAATTATTAGAAGATTATATCCGGAACAATGAGCTATGGCTGCTTCTGAAGCATTTACAAGGGATGTAGGTCTTTTTTCCTTCGTAACTGCCAGTTTCATAAATTGTCTATTTGCCGTTTATGACCATTGAAGTTTATTAACCGCTGTGAAATGAACCCCATCTTAAGTTCAAGTCTTGTGTTACGATGAACTTAATGGGCTGGAAATCAGGTATCCTCATGGAGGCTCAGATATTCCTCTCAAAGTTCAGATATTTTGCTCGAATTGTAGATATTCGTTTCGAAAGTTAAAATTCCTACAAATCATGATAAATTCCCTATAATGCTCCTGGGAACGCTTAATAAATTATCCATCTCTTTCTCTAGACCCTGACACCCAAAATGATAATGTCTCACTTGAACGACTCTAGCATCCCGATTACGTACTTGGTATGAACACCAATAAGTTAATGCTTGCAATGCCGTAAAGTTTGTTATTCCAGTAAAGCATGAGAGGAGGAAATGCTTGGAGGCCGAATTGGGAGGGGAATGAGGCTGAAACAAGCACATGTGTAGTAGCGAATCCATGATAGAATGTCAGTAGAGCAGAGTTAGTTATTCAAGGATGCATGTCAAAGATGTATTGCTCTTCCTCATCTCTGTCTACTGGTGCACAAATGTGCACCACTGGGAGTTTACGTATGTATCTGTAGTATAGGGTGATTCAAAACTATTGTATCCCCCCTCCCCAGGCCACATAAGGGACAAACTCAACATTTTTAATTCCCTCTTTTTGCAGCAGGTCTTTTCCTAATTTCGAACAAAAATTTCAATGACTTCTGTCAATTTTTGCGGTCTCAGGGGTCCGAAACGTGAAAAAAGTCAGAATTACGTATACATTTTGAATTTAAAAAACATTTCTGCAAAACATATTGTAAAATTGATTTTGACGCCCGTTTTTGTTTAATTGTACGAGCCATCTGTAGCGAGCCATCTGAAATTTTTATGTTGAGAATTGTTGTCATGAGCCTTAATCATGGGAAGACTTAATCTCAGAAGCGAGACGGAGGAAAATCTAAAGAAGGAAAAATATCCTGTCATTTTACCATGGTAGATGTAACCGTCTGTCAAATATTTGAAAATGTAATCTTGTAGCAAATTTTCATTGGGTGTGGAGTCTGTTATGATCAGTTCAAGACAAACACTGAGGCAGTAGGACCCCAAAACATGATTTTGAAATTTAAAAGAAAACAAATGCATTTGTACTTAAACTGGGAACCACAGCATGAGCCACCTATCGTCTAATTTTCCATGTAAATTTGATTTTCTTGTCCAAGTGTTAGTATGGTGAGTGCATTATTTATGTATATAAATATAAATATTATATAATAATGTATGTAATATATATCTATTTTATAAATATTATATTATAATTATTACAAGTGCCTGCCCTCGCGGTGACACTGCAAGATGTCGCTTCACCCCTTAGTAAATTAGCCCTTTAAGTTCTAATCAATAATGATTTGAAAGGTTTATCCAAGAATTAGATCATAATGCGGTACTTTTAAATAATTACTTAAGGCGGGAACGAAAAAAACAATTTTGTTTGGTAAAAATCGTATAAAAAATTGAATAACCTTGCGTAATATGGAACACTAGCGGTGTATTTTGTTTGGGTCTGCGTTCTCCCTTCACGAGATATGATATTGAGACTGTGCTGGTGACGGACATAATGTATTTAGAATATCGCATCGCTCATGAAAAGGTAAGTTATATTTTTTGGGCTGAGGAGAGAGAGAGAGATGCGGTGAGAGAGAGAGAGAGAGCGAAGGTGAGGAGAGAGAGAGAGTGAGAGGAGGAGACGGTGGATTGGGCGGAAATTTCGGATGATATGTGTGGTATGTATAATGTAAAAAAGCGTGATAAACTGTTGAATAGATTGGCCTATTGTACACACCACAAGACACGCAACACAGTGTAGCAAAACTGATGATGTTCCTGCTAGCTGGTTGTTTGAGCTACTCCAATTCTGCTATGAATCCGATTCTATACGCTTTCCTCAGTGATAACTTCAAAAAGAGTTTCCTCAAAGCTTGCACTTGTGCCAATAGAAAGGTAACCAACCGTATGTCTTTGTATTCACGCTTCTTCTTAACTCCTTCCTGCATTTCTATTCTCTTTCATACATAAATGCATGTGTTTCTTTCAAGGGACCAAATCCCTCCTTTCACATATATGTATCTATATAAATACATTTATAGAAGAGCAACTCCAGTACACTTGTGGATCTCTCCCGCTCCTTCTTCAGTCACTCAGGAGCGGCCGTATAAAAAAAAATGTCATAAAGAGTTATGCACTGAAAATGCTCCGCCATTAAAAGCTGTTAAAAGCCCTTGGAAGTCCATGGCACGAGAATTTCTGTCCGCGAGAGACGCCTTAAATATTTCATGACAAAAATTTATTTTAATCTCATTTTTGCAGAAAATGTCAAAATGACGACATTGAGGCTCTCCCTGAATGCGTCTGTCCATAAGTACATTTCCATACACACAAGCAGGTCCGGCATCAAGTAAAATGGAGAGACGAAAGCATTGCTTTTATAAATTCAACGACAGTCCCTACTAGGGTGTTCAGATTTCTCCATTCTGCAATCAGGACTCCTAATTTAGCTCAGCACATTGGTAAAATAGGCAAGACATCAAATGTTTTCACATTTCCTACAATCTAGCAATCAGAACTTTGCATTATTCTGCAAAATTCTATTAGGACATTTTCATTTCTACGGAAACTCTCAGCGTCGAATGCAGTCATCATTTTTAGCTGATTTAGCTGCGTTCAGTAATTTTTTATTTGCAATACAAAATTTATACGTGTGAGAACAACTCTAGGTTTGATAATTCCCAATAAACACAAGCTCAGTTTTTTAAAATCTTTGCTTAGTAAGTTCCTTCGTAGGGGGGTCCAAAACTGTTGCATTGAGGGGGAAAATGTTTTTGTGCTTTCCATCAAAACATGCTTTTAAAACCAGTGATCCTACATTTAACACAACTCGCATCGATTTTATAAATATTAAATAAAAAATAGTGCCCTTTGCTACTACATTTATTGAAATTGTAATCATTTTCCCCTCTATACATTTTAAAAACAACTATTCTTAGGCAATGTCAATATTTCACAATGCCTGTGGGACACATTTGGGGCAACATTTAGCTTTTTAGCGTCATGTGTACTTTCCATGAGGATTAGAAGATGAAAATGACTTTATGATAAGTGGTGGTAATTTTGAAGCAATATGGTGACCTCATTTATTGGAAGTAGTGAAATTTGTAATCGCTACTTTGAAATTAGGCGTAAATTCATTATCATGAGGTGACCCTGACTCAAGTCTGGAGTCCTTATCAATGTAGGACTTCGGGGCACCCTAGCCCCGAAATGAAAAGAAGCTCTTGAAAAATAACGTTTGCCCACTTGGAATAAATGTAAGCAGAGAGTAGACAAGATAAATAAACAGCTTGAGAAAGAAGAAAAAAATAAAGGAGGCAGATTTTTCCTTTTATACATATCCCAATAATTTACATACGCATTGTCACTCCCGATCCAACTCTCAACACGCCCACTGCCCCATCCTCAACACGTGCTTTTCCCGTATGTTCTTTCTGTGTGGAAATACTAGCCATATGAACAGTCTGTCTCTCATTGTTAGCACTCACTCCGCTTGTAGGGTTTATGCAAAGATCTTATTCTCGAAGGAGTGGCGGTATCCCACACTCATACTCTCCACTCTAACTCCATTCTCAACTGTCGTCACTTTCTCTATTTTTTATTGTGTCATTTTGAATTTGATGGAAATCCAAGTAGTAAATATTATAATCACAACACTCTCCTATCAATTCTTCAAGCTATATGTAGAATGAGTACTTTCAGGTGCATAAACACATCCCTGCCTCTTTAGATGTACCATATCTCTTATTTAAGTATGTAATTACAGTATAGGCATAATTATGTTTACATGACTCTGGAACACTCTACAGGGTCTTTCTGTAGGGTCCTTCCTCACATTTGTCCCTCTATAACTCTCATGCATGAGTCCCTTATCAAATACTATTTAATTCCAACATTCTCATCCCTTCTTCCCGAATCTCTAAAAAACTGTACCGAGTGTGTGTGTGTTGTTGATTTTCTGGAAGAAGATTTGGAACACAATGGAAGACTTAAATACTTACTTGACAGTTCATACCTATATTGCGATAGTAGGGGAGGGAAATAAGCTCTACCCTCCTGTACGTTTCCATAACTATGCATTGAGAAAATTATGCACGTACGTTTGGTATGACGTGGATGCAATGAGTATGATCAAAAGGCAGGGAAAGTAGGACGGGTTGACGTGACACAGGAAATGTAAGGAGTTCAATCATGCTCTTTGAGTACATAAAGCAATTACAGTATGATCTATAGAGCCTAGTAATAGTAATAGATATACAGAGTAAATATAAAGTAATAGTAAAAGATAGACGAAGTTAAGAAAGAAATGTGAAGAAAGGACGCAGGACGGAAATTGCTCCACTTTAATTTTTAATCATTATAAGGAGTAACGGAATAAATATACATTTAGAGTTGGGCTTTCATCTCTTCTGCTGTATTTCCACCAGAAAAACCACCAAAACTTGAGTTGATTATCAGACGACATGGAAGTAGTTATTGTCCTGGATCTTCCTCCGTTTTCCATAGTAACGGCACGTGACGCCCCGCGCAACATCCCAAACAGGAATTGAAAATGAACTTTCATTCTGTTCAGTTACCTTTCTCCCCGTACCATGTACCTTGCACGAGGGAAATAAAATGTCCTTTGCGAGTACGTACAGAGTCATGTGAAGGATATTACTGCGTGATATCACAATGGATAGCAATATTACTATTACTTCAACTGACGTCCACACCGTTCAGTCCAATGTAGGGAAAAATCCAATGTACACAGTGTGTGAGGCAGATGTATGAAAATGACTCTTATATTTGTGGATAGATAGACGTGTAATTAAATGAGAGCATAGGACGTGCCTGGAGGAATGGGAAAGTAGAGATATAGGAAAAATGACCATGTTTCTCAGTCGGAGTTGGGATTAGGAAAAGTAGAAAAGTAGTGGGACTTTGAATAGAGTTTAAAGGGAGCCGTACATGTGAGTTGACTATATGTATGAGGAGCCTATGAGGAGCCTATGAGGAGTTTCTGTGGGATTGTAAACCGATGTAGGCATTCAACTTAAGCGTTTGTAGTTTGGGGGGTTGCACAATATCTCAAGGTTTATGGCTCCAGGTACATGATGCGATCGCATGGTGAAATTAAACAGCTTATTGTCAGCTGCTTTCCTCTCTGCGAAAAGTACGCTTCTCTGGACTTCCCCGTAACAAGTAGACCCCAAATTCTTTTTTACGGAGACAACTAAAACGGGGCTTTATCGTATCTCTCATTTCCCGTCACATGCTTCCATCGTGTTATTTTTACCGAGAAATTAGAGAGATGCACCTGCGTTCGTAGCAGACTCGGAGGTCAACCTTACTTATAACACAAGATATTGACATCATACTCCAACATGTGAAAAAAAGCTAGCACACTGTTAATACTCCTATACTGTAATAATTATCCAAGTCTATTTTACCTCCTTCCCTCACGAGGGACTTCCAGTCTTCGAAAATTCCAATCTTTACCACAGTTTTTACTTTTTAATCCCATAAAGAATTTCACTTTTTGAAAGTCGACGATATGTAGATACATGGATTGCGCGAATCAGCACAATGTTTCGTACATTGGCAACTATGATGCATACGAATTACTGTATCCCTCAACCAATAGTCTGAAACTCTAATTCGGAGCATTTGTACAACTAGTAATTACACCTCACGGGTACAGCTACTATCCGGGGATTTGGGTACAGGCACAAGTAAAGGTAAATACTGGGTACAATTTTCTGTACCCAAGCCGAATGGGGAAAGTTTTGAGTACAAGAACAATTACCTAAATATTGAGGACAAACAAATTACCACAAATTGGGTAAATTTAAGGGTAAAGGTATGCCAGCAATGGGTAAAAGTTTTCCCCGACAAGAGCAGGTACAAGTAGAAAGTAGTCTGCTGGATAAAATACCAGCCAGTGTATGGGTAGGTAGTATAGAATAATCGGGCTCCATGTGTATTATTATCTATCTCGTCTTGGATGCTGAGGCTAGAAACGCCAAGACTAAATTGTAGGAAAAGAGGAGATAGTGAGAGAGTGAAGAAAAGAATAAAAAGGGACCATCCAATAGCCCTGATCGTAGGCCTGGAGTTCCTTGTTAGTTCACTGGTCAAAAAGGCTCAGGCCTAGGTAAATGGTCCTTTGGTCATAGATAAGCTGGTCACTTCTTGTATAGAACATGCGCCAGCGCCTCCTCCTCTAACTGAAACTTCGTGCATGTTGGAGTAGGAGCCGCTCTCAGGAAAAACGTGTGTTTCCGCAAAAAGAAAAACTATGTTTTAAAGACTTGTTGAGTTTTTATGTGACTGGGAGTCATAGAAAGGTTGTCGGATGGTCAGATGAAAGGCACCAACTCTTGGTCCAGCCCTCCTCCTTTTGGTGTGTAGACTTCTTACCCAGTCTCTTATATGTAGCTGTAACCCATAGTCTATCCCCTATGGAAAGGATCCGGGTAGGTACATTAAAATACGCAGGGAAAGGTAGAAATTTGGATACTTGTTGGGTGCAGGTATTACTATTGAAAAAAGTTTGGAGGGTAAAGGATTAGGTAGTAGGAAAGTGGTGCAGTTTTGCTTTGAACTCACATTTGGGTACGTGTACCTCATTTTAGTACCCATGAGGTGTTGTTTGCAGCGCATGCTCATTTACAATCGTCTGGCGCATGACACAACAATTCCAGTAAATTATCCCTTCGTTACACTTCGCAGTTATATCCAAATAATATATATATATATATATATATATATATAATTATATATTTATTATATTGCTTATTTATTTTCCCATAGCCTTAAGACATAATTCTCTATTATTTCTGCTGGTCAATTTCTATTTTATTCCTAATATTTTTAAAAAGTTCCCCTATCCATAATGGACCGAGGTCTCCCTGTCTTAATGCATAATTTCACTAACCTATAAATTAACTTGTGTGTTTGATGTAATTACATACTTTTCCCAGTACACACTTACATTTCAGAGTAGGAAACACACGCACGCACATTATAATATTTATAACCAATAATTGAAAAAACAAATGTCAAATCACAAAAACGTTTTATTGCCCAAGGCTCCTCCCGTCAAAAATTGATCCATCTGTACGCGCTAAAATCGTATTACAACGTTATATTCAGACATGGAAAACCTGAAAATATCCTTTTCGTTTGTTAGTTATGCGATTTTGGAAAATTGTTTTCAGTTTTGGTTTTTGGAAGTACGGTTATTGGTTAAAACGGTTTTCGCTATTAATGAATTCAGTTAAACGGCCAATAACGGTTTTCAAATAGGTTACATTTTTTACAATTTATTATCATAATTTTAACGGCAGTCATCAACAAAACCACAAAAGAACTACAGTAATTATTATTCAAAATGACGTTCATGACTAAGTCCTTAAATTATCTTCGTCTATCAGAAACTCTAATCCTGAAAACAGTCTATCAACAATTACACTGACTTCAGCCTCCTGTAGGCAAGTAATAATTATTCTCATACCTTTCAGTTTGTTCATTTTTTCGGTTAATAACGTTTGCCATGTTTGGTTGTATTGCAAAACGTTTCTGTGATTGTACAGCAGGACACCCGCACACTATAAAAGTACAACAAGGTTGCATTCAGAACGTAAAAACCTGTCCCTATCTACAGCGTAACAACCTGCCTCTATCTACAGTCCAAAAAACGCTTTCTCCAATTGGATAGGCAAAATATATGGAACACACACACCCGCAAGCTCTAATAATAAAAAATAAAAGATAAAAAAGCCAAGGGGACTTGTAGATACTTAATTGCAGTACTAGACACTTAACTTTCTCCATTCCCTAATGTTTTTACTTAAAATTCTCCTGTTTCACTAACTTGCAACCTCCAAAAATTGAAGTGAAAATCTCCTAGGTGAGAAAAGCTGAAGTTTCCCACGTAAAAAATACCCAAGACTCCAATCTTTCTTACATATCCAATATATTATTTCCAGGATAAATATTACTACGAAATGAAACACTTGATAATGGAGTTGTCCGTAAGTTAGAATATTTGATAACCAATGTGCAACATAATAAACACGCATTGAACGAATGGAAAGAGTGAGAAATGCTACAGAAACGGGAAGAAACTTGTTCTCTCCTCGGACAAGTTCATGTGATGTTATAATGAAAGGCAGGAAATGAAAGGATTCTGAGTAAAGAAGAAATTAATACAAGTTTACCGTACAAAGTTCTAGAAAACAATACTGTAACGTGAAAAGGATATGGAAGATAATGGCTTGAACTGTTTAGATGATAATGAATTCCAGTGTAATATCATTATAATTATAAGTTGCAACTATTGTACGAATAATAATTGACCTATCGCACCTGCATACAAACAACCTTCCCTACTCCTTCCAAAAGGAGAAGCTAACAGCTTCACTCTCGGGAGATGATTCTCCCGAATCACCTCTTTTCTCTTACAATTAATTAGTCTGGTATCGAAACAGCCATAATCTACACGTTAAATCACTGATTTTAGCGTAAATGGAAAAACTAAAGTCACATAGTACCTCCAACTACCACTTAATTTGCTACGTATGTAATTATGATAAATACACCTGACACTAAGGATGTCCCAAAGATAGACATCGTATGTAATAGTTGTTAATACCCCCTCATCAAACATTTATTTTTTGGGGATTGTTTTTATTTTTCCAAATGAGTCACCTCGAAACGCTTTGTTTGGAATTAAAAGACGAAGTGACGAGTAATTGTCAGGCAGGGGCTAAACCCCGGATTTTATACTGGGGGTACAGAAATTCCATTACACTTTTCGCACTGACATAAAACTAATAAAAAATTACCGCAACTGTATTTTTTTAAAACAGCATGCTGAAGGTAGCGTTGTTACAAAGTAGGAACAATGCAGTAAGCTATATCTGTTGTAATGTGATTGTTAATATAAACTCCTTCAAGTGCTCTTCTTCTCCCAAAATGTTTGAGGGCACCATGCTAGAGTTAAAGCTATTTCAGCCATACTTTTGTCTCGGTTGAAAGCCAAGTCTTTATTTAGCCGAATTTTCTAAAACACGTGTCTTCTATTAGCATTTCGGGCGTTTAAAATCATGACATTTTCAGCAAGAGTAGGAATTTGGTGCATATTACACTCCCACGGTGTTAAATTTGTATACTGTCAGCAACCAAATAGTTTCTCACGCACAGTCAGAAAAGAGGACAGTGGTAGTTACTGTGACCATCGTTAAAAATCAGAATAGATATTGTCAAAGGACGCGAATCCTGCAAAAAGTGCATCCCCCATTCCAGCTTTGATAAGTTCTACTTCCCGGTCAGAAATCATATACCATGTCATTTATTACCAAACTGGTATGTACATATAATTATACAAATCTATACCAGCCTAAAATGGGTGGTGATCAATACATAGGATGTCCCTCCCTGGGTAAAATGTGAATGGAGAATATCCCACGCAAAGTTCCTGTTGTTTTACCCCTACTTGTGTGCTACATAGAATGGTAAACTGGGTAGTATACTGGGTGGTATATTTAGTGGTATGTTTAGGTGGTATATTTAGGCATGCGTTATAATGCGTCTTTACAGGTGGTATATGAGGTGGTACAGGATTTCCGACTTGAAAACGTGACATAAGAACTGAATAATTTCAAAATGTTTTTGTTAACAGAGATTATTTTTTGCTTTACAGTCAATTTTGTGCCACAGCAACCAGGATTTTTCCCTTGAACCGATGAAAGACAAATTTCGAAACAATTCTACAACACTTGTTACCAGCCTCGAGTAGTGAAATTACAACATTCTGAAAACCCCTCTCTTCAAATCTTTCTCACTGTCGCTCCTGCAAATGAATTTGTCCGTAATTACTTGTACCGGCAATTCTCAAAATTCTTAACAAATGGAACTAGGAGTCATCTCTGATATTGAGATAGAGGCCTTCCAATTTGTACCAATTCACGACCAAAAGGTTTTAGTGACGAAACTTCAAAAGTAAGCAGACTGATCGAAAATAAATTAAAATCATCTGACCGTAAATACTGTCCTTAGCATTTCACAAAGGCAGGGTTAAAACATGTCATTCCCCAATATCAAACAAATTCATTCCCAGATTTCTCAACATTTGTTTCACTTACGACTGACACGTCTCTTCGTTCAGAATTGTGAAATGACTGTGAGAGTGAAAGCTAAAATCAGTAAGGAAGGTTGGACATATTCCGCCTCAAGAGCATAAGGTGAGGAAGATTTGGAGACTTTCGTCGACTTTTTACATGAACTTCTGCCAAATATTGTGGCATACTAATTTTTTCAAATAATCTAACCGTAATTAAAATCTTGAAGGATTTAGAATATTTTGCCTCTAGATTCATTTTTAAGTACAATTTCGGAAGTGCAGCGTGGTTTTAATCCAATAAAAATACGACTATCATCTATCAAATTTCCTATTTATAAGTGTAAATATAACTCTATTCATCTAAAAATAGGATGGCCCGAGATTTTTCCGAGGGGACAAGCCAATGCTTGTACCCCTCTGGGGTCTGAGCAGGGGGTTTAGCCACTGTTGACAGGGATTAATTTGACGGAGTATTTACATGGAACGCTGCTTATTCACACTGTAGAATATAATTCTCCTGTTTTGGAAAGCTCTACAAAAAATTCATCTCTGACTAGAATAGAAGACTATAATAGAAGACTATAGACACTGAAGTGCAAAGTCAACAAGGGGCGAAGTGGTACTTGCGCAACTCCTTTCGGTCGATACTGTAACACATCCATAAGTGTTCTGTGCGGGTACCTTTGTACCTCGGACAGCGCCTCTGTCGGAGCCGCATATGTATATTAACATAATTATATTTAAATAACCTATTTCAATTCCCTGAGTAACACGGTTGACCCGTTCATCTTCAAAATCAATAGGGTTTTGATAAATTAGGTAGTTCATCAATGTAAAAAGTTTGAATTTTGTGGTGACATTGGTTCGGCAGTTGTCGTAATGGCGGACGTGCAGACAAGAAGACATCAAAACGATAGCAATAGGGAACTTCGCTTCACTTCGCCCCTAAAAGTTCCATCTAAAACAAAGTCAAAACAAAAACACGAACTTTTTTCACAACCGTCCTGGTAGGGGGGCTCGTAAATGTTGTTTTCCCGTAACTATAGTAATTAATTTTGGCAAATGTCAAAATTAGTTACGAGTTATTGCACATGACTTGCTGGGCTGGAATGAAAATGGTTACTGAGATAAAATGTACAAGAGGAGGAAATAAAGGAGTTGGATCTTTGTGCTCATATGTTATCCTCGGAACTTAATAGTTGTTATATTGGCAAAGTTAAAATATTTTTCTACATCCATAGACACATTTTTCCCCAAGAAATCATGATTTGGAGACACAACTGCTCAGGTGAGATTTGAACTGCTTGACTAAATGGGGGTTTTGACACAGTGTTTGGAGAATGAGTCATAAAGTAAATCTTGGAAGAGAATGGAAAATAGCAGTTGATTTGTTGGAGGTGAAGGTGACAGGGATTGTAGTTTAAGTGTAGACATAAAATTAATTGGGATATTAAAATGTTCCAGGATGCGAATGCTGTACTCCACAACGAGAATTCAATATTCCCCAGGCATAACAAGATGAGTACAAGAGATCATAATCGTAAGCCCGTGCCCGCGCAACAAAAAGTCAATGAGTTGACAGTCCCTAAGATGAAACACGATTCAGACGATGATGAGAATCCCGTGGTTACGAGTGAGTCAAGACCATTAACGTCAAGATCCGGCCTCTCAGATGTGTCCAAAGTTACTCAAGAAACTTTCATCCAAGATGGAATTCACATGACTTCGTTGTAAATAAATCTCCTTTGAGCTCCACACCAGGCATCCCCACCAACACACCTTCTCGCATAAATATCAACCTCCTTTCTTTTTAACTCTCCCCATTAAACATCTCTTAATCCGATGAGTATAGGCCAGAGTGGGGCACATAATTCGAGAAATATGTTCCTCCTCAGTGGATGGAGGCGTGCGACTGTGGGCTTGGAAAATAATGCACCGCAGTTCCTTCCATGACAAGTCACAAGACGGGAAACAAGTGTGCTTTTTTTTTAATCTGATATCGTGTAAAGGTTCTGGCAGACGCGACTTTGGGAAAAAGCCAGAGGAGAGAGAAAAGCCGTATAGTGGGAGAGTACTGTAACATTTACATTGAAACGTACCTGGATAGACTCATAATCTCTTGTCTTTTCTACTCGTCACACTTCTCCAAACAGGAGTGAAGCAACTTTCTGATATTTCAAATAGGTACCTAAACTTAAGTCAATCTATATTTGAGATGATTATCTTCAAATATTATCGGTCTGTGTGATTCAAAGGTAACTACCATTTCTAACGTATTTTTAGGCTAAGGGTACACGAGTTCGTGTCGCATCAAAGGAAGTACTTATAGTGTAGTAGATAGACTTTACAATCATAACATGGTTCAAGGACTTATCATACATATGTACATATATATAACTATATAACTACTACACACGCCCACACACACACACACACGTACACACACGTACACAATTTAATCCAATGTAATGGAATAGGAATATACCGATTTTACTGGGTTCACTCTCCATAGTCACTTGAAGTCACTTAAATCTAACGTGGATGGAAATTGTAAAACGGAAATTGATGGAACATTTAGATATATCTTTGTACAATCAACACTTGTTGAGAGGCGTCCGAGTGTTATTAGTTTAGAACAATTAGTTAGAGAGTGGTGCAAACAACTCGTGTAACAAATCTAAGGTTTGTGTAAATACCAAAATGGGTTAAGTTTAGACATCCACAATAATAATTACATGCAAATGGAAAGAGTCCGAGGGAGTAAGATAGGCTCGTTGTCCTTATAAAAGGAAATAAGTTGGAAAATGAGGCTTTTCCCAGGATTTCCTGCTCTGGAAATCGGTCCATGGGTGGAGATCAGTCCCTCTTTGGAGGACTGAAATGTGAAAGAGGGCCCTGGTGGCCTTCCTGGACGGGACTTCAACATACGAAGATTGTTTCCGGAAGGGATTTATCCAATAACAACAACAACTTGGATCAGACATTCTCAAGCAGAAATCCCTTGTTGGCAGGTTATGGAAAATACTCTTAATATCGGACTTTACTCTCAGCACCATGTTCCATTACACAGGCGTGGTTGAGTCCGAAGTATTGACACATCAAATCTTCCCCTCACACACTTTCTTTCAAACACATCCCGAATCTATCACTCCATTCTCATATGCTATCCTCCCTGGAGTGGAGTATTAACGCGGACAAACAACTTCCATGTAGAACACTTGTGTGCATCAACATATTGGGTGCAACGTGCAACACATTTTTAGGGCATGTGAGTTACTTACATGTACGTTATGCCATATAGTCAATTCAACTGACAATGAGCAAGACAGTCATTGATGTTGAATAAGCTACTCATGAAAACTCCACTGGTGATGTGACAAGTCACAACTCTCTTGTAACTATAGAAACCTCAATTAGCCCAAGCTGTATTTGGGCCACGCACAAGTTCCAATGGACCGGAAGTATTTCAAGTCGTTCAAATTCGGGTCATGGTCGATGAAAAAATAAATGACAGTTGAGCAGCCAGGTCATGGTCAGATTTTCCCCTAAGCTTGACATGTTGAAACTTGTAATGGCATAAAATGTTGTTACAATGGTCAAGTCCAGAGATGTGAAAATACGTGATGTACATATAAATATTAATTGTAAGCGTGCAAGGGTTCATTTTAATGAAAAGTTGTCGTACCCACCACCCCATGTCGAAGTTAAACAATGCATTTTTTTTTGCTCGTGCGGGTAAAGGAAATCAAAATTTGAACGTTGAAAATTTTGAATTTCATGTTCGTGAGGAAACCCGGATTTTCTGATTTCGGTTAGGATTTTTTCCGGCTAATGTGTTGGTATTTCTGAAAAATTGCCTATCTCAAATTTCGTAAAGGATTAAACGGATTTTGAAGCTGATATCTTAAAAGTCCCGGTTTTTCTCACTAAAACCCGTTCCCGTGTGGAACTGGTTGGTTGAATTAAAATCTACAGACGACGATCGATGTACAGTAACATTAAATAAACTAAACTCAAATTTTTGGTTACAGATGAGATTTTGTATAATCGTCAGGATTACTACCGCAAATATTTGTGTAACGAAAATATAAAGTTCTTTTAACATCGAATTCTAAGTCCATCAAACGAACATTCATGATGTGTGCATAATTAAACATGTATACATCTTCTAGCCCGTATTACAACGTTAAATTTTGGTCGATTATGGAAAACTCGATACATGTGCAATTGTACACGGATTAGAGGCAATATTTAACTCAAAGCAAACAAATAGCTCCAATTCCAAACTTCAAATGTCATGTCTCTCATTGTCAGCTCTTTTCTAGCTTTTAACCGTCGTTCCTTTCGCCAGTTATTTGAGGTAAGCAAAACAAAGTACTTTGAAAATCAAAATAAAAGTAATGTGTAGTTCAGTAGCAGTGAATTTATTTTATCAACTTGTAATTCAAATTTAAGTACATTAAAAAAGTTTTTGCGGGTCAAAGCTATGTAGATAGATTGGAGGAAATGTGGATATGGATCTAAGTACTTGTATGGCAACATTTATTGTTAGCTTTTATATTATTAATGTTACAAGTTACAAATTTATACTAAATAATTCCCTTAGATAATTAATTGCTTCAATTTGCTGTTAACTTGCAACAGTAGTAATATGTTTAGTGTGTTTGCTACCCATCTCAAGCACATCCCTACAAACTATTTATGAATTACTAATAAATAAAATTCTCAAAAATACACATATGTAGATCAGTTGTCAGCTTTTTCATTAGGGTCTATATCTATGTTTTAAAGGTTGAAGCGTGATTTTATTTAGAAACAACTAGTTTGCAAGTTAGAAAATAAACACATATTAGAAAATATTTCAAAATTATTTCAGCTTCTGTTTTGAGGCTTAAGTAACACACAGTGAGATCAAGTATTAGAATTGGAGATTATTGGCTGGAGACCTGGCGTTACAAAACATGGAATGCACTACCTGTGAATTGTACTAATAAATATATTTTGTAAAGGAATTTCGTTAGTAAAATAATATGTGAAGACATGTGCAGGAGACATTAATTTTCTGCGTTGCATAAACCACAATATTTGACCTATGTCAGAGGTTATTCTGTAAAGTTGCATTTTCGTACAATTCTTACTCCCACGTTTTCTTTTGTCAAGGGGACAAATATTGTACTCAGTTGGACGTCACAATTGGACGTTCTTCAGACCAATTGATGGTTTTAACGTTGTAGTAACGGTGCACTGACCAAAGTTTCTCCTCGGGTTAAAATTTTGTAATTTATTTTGGTGACAACCCCCGGGATTTACAACAATTGTATGAATCAATTTTAAAGGTAATATATAGGAGATGAATATTAGGAAAGAAATCCCCGTGACTGGTGAAAATGAATTAAAACTGAATCCTGTTTTTACTATGTATGTACATACATACAGTGGAGAAAAAAACGTTGCTGAAGCGAGTGGAACATTCCTGTAAAGTAGCCGTCCTTACGACCACACCGCAGAGTCGGCCGAAATAGATGGCGCTCTCCGTTCTACGGCGCTAAATGAAGAACAAGGTGTGATTGCCCGTTTCTGGTTTCTATAAATGAGCTTATGTAACGCAGTGAGAATGAGCAAACACTCCGTGAATCACGTGATGACAAATAGATAGATACATATATGACATAATCCCTTTCATTACGATAGCACACTACCATTACTTTGCTCAGATCAGCGCATTATGGAGAGTGAGCGCTGCCGAGCAGTGCATGAATTAATAACACGATCCAAAAAAATTCTCGTGAAAGCTATAGTCCAGAAAAGGGATTGCATATATAGTCTGACAGCCCGGTCTGGTGCATGTTTCGCTCTGCGATGGAGTCGTGTGTGACGTCGAGAGAGGATGGGAACTAATTAGCAACCGTAGCAGGCATAGTTCTAACGCTACATCCTTCTGTCCCTAGTTCCTTCTGTTTACATTCATTCTGTCAACATTTTTGAATTCACACATCTTTCTCCAAACATCATGTAAGGTACATATCTTCACTGAAGAGATAAAATGGTCTACGCGCATGCTTTTATACAGCACTTAGACCATTTTGCCTCTTCAGCGACCTTATGTAATTACCTAAACATGCTTTATAACAAAACCGCACGTCCACATTCAAAAATCACCAGGGTATTAGCTCAAACAATTCATTAAAATGAACCCGCAATTATCTTAGTATTTGTATTTGGTATTTGATCATTTTCTAACTATTATGATCCCAAATATTTTCAAAAGGTAATTAATATAGTACTTCGGGTATTTTTTTACTTGTAATTGGTACTTCAGACGTTGAAATCTCAGAATATTATGTAATATTTTAAATTCAAATATGTTGTATTATGCTGTATTTTCCACATCTCTGGTCAAGTCTGATTATGTAAAATTCAGCTCTACGGCATTCCTTGTTGATATGTTATTTGAGCACGCCTCCAATTGAGATGTATTACCGGCCCCTGCATTTGTTTTCGCAGTGTAATTTGTGTACGTCTCCTAATTGCAGTGACGTTATTTATTCAGTACATGTTTGATATGGGTAAAAGCGTTCGTCTATTATTTTAACAAGAATTGAATGAATATATGGTAATATACAATCAATGAATGTCACCAGTAATTTTTTTAAGGTCCCCAAGGTAAACCAATGAACTCATTTCCGCCAAAATCAATCCCAAAGTAGCTCATGAAACTGTGCTTCGAACTGTCAAGTTTAGTTGAAATTGAAATCTGGAGTTACTAATATAAAAGACCCCCTGGTACACAAACATTCGTTCTAAGTTATCAGGGCTTATTATGTGCTGCTCTATACAGTCGACTCTCTTTATAACGACATCAATAAATCTCCCAAAAAGTGACGTTATTAGGGAACGACGTTATAGAGGCACATAAATAAATAAGGATTTAATTGCAAATTTTTCGGTTTTAGTTAAATTGGACTCATGTCTCGTTTCATTTAAGTAGCATATACTTTATGTCTGTGCACAATTAGAAGACAAATAGTTGATATTAATAATTAAATAAAAATAATTTTCGATATTTCCCACCCCACAAACACCGCCAACAGCAAAGGTTAGGATTGAAAAAAGTATTTTCTGAATCCGAATAAGACACTTCTCAGATCATTTACAAAAGTTTTCAAACTGAAAAATGTAATTTAGTTAAAACTATGAGTATCAGTTCTTTACTGGATGCCAAAATAAATCTAAAATCTTGGAAATGTCGATTTTCCTCGATGGGACTTAATCAATGTCGTTTACCACACTTGCACATATATTTACAATGATACGTTCCTTCCAGTCTTTTATAAAGTCGCTGCATAATAAGCCGATGCAATTATAGTGAAACTGAAGAGTAAAAACACTTTAGAATGACAGCACCGGTATGCTATTTAGCTTGGTTTGACGCTTTGTAACGTCAACATGACCTTATAAGGGTACACTTTTCACCCTAAGGCTACAAAAAAAGTGACTTTATAAAGGAACTGACGTTATAACGAGTGACGCTATAAAGGTTGAAATTATCATATAATCTAGCTTGGGAGGAACCCAGGATGACTTTATAGGGAGATTGACTCTATAGGGAGAGACGTTATGAGAGTCGACTGTAAACTTGAGCGTGAACCATGTGTATTTCATGTAAACACCAGTAACGCGCTTGTTGCGTGTCAAAGTCACGCCACCAAAACTCCAAACCATCCATATAGCGTTACTTTCAAAGTTTCAACTTTCGACCTATCCTTGTTATTCACGTACAATTAATATGTGGATGCCATTTGCTCTTGTTCATACGCACAAACTTGTATTTGTATTAAAACTGCCTGGGAAAATGAATAAAATTATCTTAACAAGGCGACTTCAAAGAAACACCTCAAGAGACCAGCCATGGGAGCAAACAATTGCAAGTTCATCAACATTTCAAATTTAGTGAAAACAAAGAGATTATGTACAGGATGTTTCAAATCCTGTTTCTTCCCCCTAGTCTATATAAACGAGTAATATAAAATATTTGTTTCCCCCACATTGTAGCAAATTCTTTTCCAAATATTACAAAATTTGTTTCGTTGACGTCGATCAGCTTTTGCAATCATAGGGGTGACGGACGTAAACCAAAGTCAAAATTTTTTACTGTTTTTCAATTCACCCGTTGCTTAATTCAGCCCAAAATATTTTCTCAAACAATGTTTTGACGCTTTTAGGAAACTTTATTCGCTTTTCAGGGAGCTATCCCGTACACGTTGAAAATTATAGACAAGGCACGTGAGAACAAACAGACGGTTGGGGGTCCCAACCTTGCTGAGAAAATATTTTGAGTTGAATTAAGAATTTTTGCTAAATTCAAGGACAGAAAAGAATTCGAACTTTGGTTAACGTCCGTGACCCCTGTGATTGCAAAAGTTGATCGACGTCAAAGAAACAAATGTAAAATCTGGAAAAAAAAATTCCTACAAAGTGGTAAGGAATCAAGTGTTTTATGAGTTACTTCCTCATTTGGGCTAGGGGATGTGAAACAAGCACATATGTTTTCACTGCAAATGTATGATGTAAGTGCATGATTATCATCCTTGCTGTTACTATTTTTTAAAACACCGAGCAACTGAAAAAATTCAAGTCAAGTTTAAGCCCGGGTCATGGTCAAGTGTTGGTCAAGACTAGAATGGTGTTGGCTATACTTGGTCATATTCAAACAGGGAGAAAATACTTGAATACTTGAACCTGAATTTTAAAGTAATTATCTGAACATCAACCATCATGCTCATCAAGGCCGTCTGAATAAAGTACTTGACTTTTATGTGTGAGTCAAGTTCAAATCTTAAAGTATGACTTGAACGCAGCACTGCTGCGTAAACTGGATGGAGTTTCGTAGACGGTTTCACTTCCATGTTTTCAAACAGAAAAAAATAACGTATAACGACCAAAGAAACATATGTGAGAACCAAATCTTTAATTGAATTCTAACTAATGTTAAATTAGAAACTAACTCGGACTTACATTTTTAGAGCTGTCCAAAATACAATGTATTTTAAATAAATTTTGTATTTTAACTCATCACAGGACACACATGTATCTTAAAGCTTGTATTTTTACTGGAAGAATTTATTTTGTATTTTGTAGTTTGTATTTTCTATGCTTTTTAAGCCTTCAATGTATTTTGTATTTTTGCTGACAATGACAAAGCTTTTTAACCCTTACGGAATTATTCGAACTTTTTGTCTCGTGTCAATTAAAATAATTATCGTTTTTGTTTAAACGAAAATGAGTTTCGTGAAAATGAAAAAGTCCAAAGCTGTCCAAAATACAGTAATTATTTAAATTAAATTTCGCAGTTTGTATTTTCGACTTCTATTTGTAGCAGTGAAAAAGTATTCTGTGGTTGGTACTTCCAGAAATTTGTTTTGCCGACAGGGCAGTATTTGTAATTCGTAGATTGTTTTTTGTTTTTAAATGCCTATGTATGATGTATTTTGTAGTTTGTATTTGATGAGAAAGTAAGTATGTTGGGCAGGCCTGTACGTTTTATTTTTTTGAGCCAATGAAATCCAATAAAGACAGATGTTTCGTCTTTAGGTCTCATCACGTAATGGATGAACACTTGCAATTAAGGTAATCTTCAATCTTCACTTCTGCACTAAAATTTAGCAGCATTAAAGTAACTACCGTAAGATACGCTAAGTGGTGATAGAAAGTAGTAAATTAATTATCTTACTGGTCTAACTACTACTTGTTTACATGTGCTTAACTCTACAAATGCACATTCGTGTAAAACATGACCAGAAATACTGAAATTACTTATACTTATTTGATAGAGAGGTAATCGATGGAAAACAAGTGTTACCGTCCGTTATTTATATTCTTATAACGTATCAGATGGAGTGATTGGATATAATTACTTTGCCATCTTAATTTTATTCCATTTCAGCCTGTTATGCTGCTATTGAACCACTTTCCAGGTAGTAAAACCACTGCACCTATATTTTTACCTCTTGTTCTGAACTTACATGCTTTAATTATTAAGTGTTCATATATCCTGTGTGTACCATGCAATCTTCGAAATTTATGCTCACGCACCTTCCGGACGTTAAAATTATTTCAACATTGCTACATGCTCGGGTTAGAACTGTTAGAAGCAAACGGGATTAGGTATTAATATTTCTGAAACCAAGAGTTAATATCTTTGGATCCCTACACTTGAATATCCAAACTGTAATCTATAAAAACGTATGCCAAAAAATGCTTTATTTAAGTGAAACAGTTATTACAGCAATTCAATATCACAATTCCACTCATACATATTCCCCTCTTACTTTGTCACCAATTTTGTGTAAATTAACACGAAAATGTTCAGAGATTAATTTCAGAAACTTTTTCTTTAATATTTTTGAATATTTTAATAAATGAACGTGTGTTCTTGGATACGCCATGTACATATAATTACATATGTGTAGTTGTCATTACAATGTTCATTAATGTATACTTACAACGCTACCATGTCGGCAGCAGGAGTAGTCCAGCACTGAATGTACTCAACTACCATCGTTGAGGAATGGCTTCAAAGCCCAGTGCCCCTGCTGTCGCGGAGGTGAGGGAAAGAGAGAGATAGATGTTGGGTTCTGTGGGATGTACTGCTAGTTAGCACACACCCAACGCTCACTTCAACGTGAGTGGATTTACCGAGCCATTGGGATAGTGGTGTCCCTGCCATAGCTTGACAGTGCACCCACAGTTCGTCGTGGGATATTATCTCCTTCTATGTTACCTTGCTCTCTCTCCTCCATAGTTTAAGCAAATTAGGTTAAGATTATTGGGCTGCGTCCCATCCCCCAATTAACATGCAATGTAAACAATGAATTGTAAGATTGTCATAGTATGTGTACTTAAAGACAATAAAGAGATATACAACGCTACCATGTCTTAACTTACAACTATTAGTCACGAAGGAGTGAAAGTGTGGCGAAGTGAATAATATCTAATTAATACAATCAATGTTTCCCTTATAAGCAGCGGAGGATTTGAGTAAATGTAGGGATTTTAATCTTGTCGTAATAAAAAATTAAAAGATATTAGTTTATTCTACATGAGAATTTACGAATATACTGTATGATTAACAAAAAGTTATTACTGAGAAATAAATAAATTATAATACGATTGATGTTGTATTTTGGTCTACAATGGACTACACTCATCCATGCCATATCCTTTTGACATTTCATGCTGATTATTATGCAACCTCATACTGTTTCGGTTACAGCCCTGAATTAAGTTCAAGAGATGGAATTACTCCAGACCTCGTAATTACGGCTTCCAACTTGTGCTAATTATTCGATTGCGTTAATGGTTTCACGTACAACTTCAACGGATGCTCCGTTCATTAACTAGAACTTGCCAAGAACCGTATGCATAACATAAATGTAAAACACTGCCGACTTCCGAGTTAGATCATAATACCATGGAGTATAGAGTCACCACATAACCGAAAACCAATTTAGAGCATTCCCTCCCCTAAATGGCTTTTATACAGTATCAACTCCTGACGTGACTACTGCCATGATGTAATTAAATCTTTCTGGGCGATAACTCAAATAAAGCCATTTGTCTGGCAATACCTTAGGAAAGCACATTTAAATGCAAATACATGATTATGGCCAGGCACTCCGGATTAGGGGGACGGGACGGTCAATGTCACCCCAAAATTATCCCGGGAGGGACATTTAATGTGCAGTCGTAATTACCGAAATGAAAAGACGGTTTGACCAGGAAATCGTAAAAGTAATCCAGTAATTTGAAAATACATCAAAAACGTCTGGCCCCGTTAGACCGAGCAAAGCACCTTAATATGCTTTCTGCAAACTATGAAATAGATTCAGAACAATTTGATTTGCAGATAAAAATGATTTGCAACACAAACAGGATGGACGTTTCAAATATATTGTCATTCATAGAATCCTTCAAATAATTTGAAACAGGCATTCGTGGATTATTCTCCGAGGTTCAGAAATTGAAAAAACTAGTAATGGTTGTACCGATTATATTTTTAATTTTACGTTGGATCAAAGATTCTTTGAGAGCTACAATAGTACAGGTCCGCCTTAATCATTGCTGCATAATTCAGTGTTATGTTGAGTTGGCTAACAAACTTCACACTCAAGATTTGATGGAAGGCGTTAATGCAAATCGCAAATTAATTAGTGGCAACTTGTAAATTAGATGGTTCTAATAATTTATACTAAATTATTGTAATTAAAAAAAGAAGAGATTTCATACTATATATAATCTTGTACATGAACAATTGTCCCCCCCCCACACTTTTTAAACCGTTCCAGAGTGACTGATTATGGCATATCAACTATAGGCACGGCAGATGGGTTTGTAGATGGAAGTAATTATACACGCAGCTGTGTTTATACCTCCATATATAATGCTAGGTTAGTGTAGACAAACATACACAGGTGGAAAGAGAAGGTCCGTGAAGTTAATTCTGTAACACCCTACCTTTGATTTTGTAATAATGTATTGTTTTATGTCATGTAATTTTATTATTGTGATCTAACTACAAGTTATGGCGTATAACTTGTTGCTGAACGTACATATATATCATAGCTATTTAAGTTTGGATTAAAATTAAAGGATTTAGATTCAGTTTTTGATCGAAATTCAAGTTCGGATTTAAGCTGGAGTTTGGTTCCAAATGCAAATTTTTAACTAATTTTAAATTAAAATAAGTTGCTGGAGTTAATTTAGGATAGCAAGTATACGAATTGGTAGAGTAAGTTCAAACCGGCATAGTAACGGGATGGGGAAATTTAGGAAAATGTTCCTGCGGTGCGTGTGGAATACGTGAAATGACCTGTGGAATATGTCTTTTATACCGAAGATATTTATCAGGAGTTGATGCTTAGAAACCATTGTTTTCATTGTGAGAAGACAAAATATCCAGAGCCAATGCTCGGAAGCCACTCTTTTACACCTAGGGCAACTGCACCGCCAATCTTTTTGAAGAAGTTCAATTTCATGGAGAAGAGGTTGGAAATTGTACCCAAAATTTAAATTTATAAACAATTTAAAAATTTCAGAAAAAATACTTGGAATTTAATACGTTGCTTAAAAAGCTTGAAATAAAATATTTGTCATGCTAATTGTAAGATATGCAAAAAATAAAACCATATTTTACATTAAACCAATCCTGAGGTGGAATTTTCAGCCCTTCGACCTTTCAAAAACAAGCAGTAGGTACAGCAAGTTAAAGCACAGAAGAGGGTAGGAAATAGGAAATAAACCAGCGAATAGGATTCTCTATTACAGTCCTTTCGGACGGAATCAAGACCAGAAGTATATGTACTCAGGAATCATGAACCAGCGGTGAAGACAACGGAATCACCGCTAAACCAGAGGATTACTGATTCTTACGTTAGAAATGCTCGGTTTTTATACCCAAGGAGGGTCGGGGAAATGTACATATCCTTGAAAATCTACGTCGAATGATATAATTACATATTAATGAACTACCGAAGGAATTTGCGCCAGCAATGATAATTAAATTTGAACTCTATACTACTAAAGCTAAGCAAGCGAATGGGTAGAGATTTCAGAACCACAAAATAATATACTCTGTATTTACATTAAAAACAAAAAGACAATGCAATACAAAACATTGTCAGCTGGAACACTGACTGAACTCAAGTAACTCGAGCGCATTTTGCATTTTAACCTCAAAAGTTTCGAAATCCTAAACAACACCACAGGTAGAGGGACCTCTGTCTGCTTTGAAATTTCACCATAAGGATTTTTCCTAGTCAACCATTTTTGCCATCTGGGATTCAGAATAGTAAATATAATATTTCCTTAAAAATTTGAAATTAATTATACTATATTATTTGTACCATTTTATTGGTTTTTGGTTTTGTGTATTAATTTAGTTGTAACAAATCTGGCATACTGTAGTTTTGTGATTTGTTTTTTCCTAACCACAATGCATAAAAATCCAACAATATTACAACATAGTATGAAGAATAGTCTCGTCGAATATGCCATATAGATTTAATACATTAAATTTCTTATGGTTCACATTATACGAAGTTTTCTTTTCAATATATACATTTGTGTCACTACTTTAGAGCTGATACTGAGCGAATATATGCGTCATTTCTTCTAATAAACTTACATTTTCCACTCTACACAGTATTGTATGTGCTACAAAAAACTTTGTACAGCTCAATTTGTCTCATTTCTCCAACTATTATATTATCATGGCAAGATTGGCAAAAGCAGCTATTGGAATTTTTGAAGGGTCTCCACTTGCCGCAAAATCAGTTTTTGTTTAGAAATTTTGTACACCAGTCGGAATAATTTTAAAAAAATTAATCTATTCAAATAATTTATCAAAGCACGTCTTGTCCTGACGGGAGCCAAGTCTCAGATGATTCCGTCTAGGCAAAAAAAACCTTGAAATTATGGTCAAGAAATTCGTAAATTTGAATACCTTCCAAAAATTTATCTAGGATTTCGAATTTGGGGCTAACATGAGTGTAACTTGTAGATCAATAAAATACCTTTTCAATGAGCTAATATAGACGAAGATTTACCTTGCGAGACCAACGATACATATTTCAGTTTTTTAAGTACTTCGGGGACTCAAAATCGTTTTTTAAATTTGAATCCCAGTTGATATGAGTTCTATTTTTTTAAATTATTTAAAAACTCCGTCACAGAAAATTTGTTTTGAGGGGGGGGGCGACAGGCCTCAGATGATTCCTTCTAGACAAAAGAAAATGGCATATCAGCAAAACATTTCAAAACTTAGCTTAAAAAAATTACCAATTTTTAAAATTTGTAAATTAATAGCAAGACCTAAGTCGGGGTTACTAAGTTGGTTCGAGTGAAATATTCCACTTGGTTCTACGATAAGAACGTCAAAGGATAACGGAAGTGATCCGAAATAAGAGATCAAAATTGATGGCTTTTTCAAAATTTCGCGGTCAAAATTTTCAAACCCCGAAAATTTGTATCAAAATTAGAATACGGCACACCAAGATTGTTCGAACGACATATTGCACTTGGTTCTATCCTTACTACTTCTGGATTTATATGTATAGAGTGTTTCATACATGAGCTAAATTACATGCTAGTAGGCGAAATGACTTATGAACATAAATTGTAAGGTCACACTTACTCTTGACTTTAACCTGCAACTACTTTTCTCACATACTCTCTGACCTCAGCGACTTTTATTATTTTGCATTATTATGTTACATAGTGTGACAGTTTACCACCCTTAGCAGCACTTTCCGGATCCTTACTAAACATATAATTTACGGAAAAGTGGAAAACAAGTACGATTTCACTCAAATTTATTAAGTTTAAAAATTGCAATACCTTACTCGGTATACCTTGCAATACCTTAATTTTAGCCGTGATTATTTAAAAATACTGAAAAAGATTGTGTTATTTGTACCTTATCAATTGTTTGTCCTGTAACGCCTGCGCTTTTCAGGATAAAGGTTCTACTGTATGTGTATTGGAGAGTATGTATGTTGGTTCTGTGTGTACGGAATTAGGAATGTATTTGCGGCTAAGGTTGGAAGTACAGTGCAATGCTGCTGGAGTTGATAGAAGTTGGAATATGTATTTGAACTGTCAAAGGTGAGGCACAGGAGTACGTTTACTGAAAAAGGTTTTGCCTTGTGAAAGGTTGAGGCTCCGGGAAGAACCCAGAGCAGGACAGGATTCTGGTTTTTGGTTTCAAGGCAATCAGAGATCTCGTTTTGTAAAAAACGATTTTCGAATTTTGATGTTAATTAACATCAAAAATCATTTTGAAGAGTCCCTGTATGAATAGTACAGGTTATTTTCCGCTATTCTCACATGTTACTTAAACTGGAAAAGGGAAGGAGAAGAAACAAATTATCATTCTGGATCACCACGCCTAAATATCCTCTCATGAAGTAGCATCATACATGCAGGAATCACACGGGTTTAAGTCGAATTGCCTGGATAGAGGTGGAAGCATACCGCACGAGTACTTGTAGAATTAAAATAATAAAATAAAGGAAAACAGCTGGAGAGAGTTTTACACCCGTGCTGCTATTTATTCATACGAACAGTAGTCGACCGACGCACCAGTAGTTATTGCATCTGTGTTATATTAAGACGGTCGAGACGATATTATGAATATTTGCTTCGTGTAATGTAACTACATACATATAGTAATATAATTCTGATTACGCACTGGATTACTGTATTCATATGTATCATGCAATGAGTAACAAGTATGAATGCGTGTTGAAATTGTTCAGAGAGAACTTCAGTGAGTAAACCCGAAGGACTTCGAATCGAGTTTTACGAGCTAAATGTTTAAAGATGCCAGATGCCTACTATTTTGGTAGACTATTGACTGCAAAAAATTCGAGATTTACTAAGTCTACTATTTTAATAAAAATGTTTCTGTATTCTATTTTTTCACGCTTTCCTAAACATGAATCTAAATTAATTTTTGATACAAATTTGAGCCCCGTTACGTGCCACGTATCCGACGTTTTACAACTTGATATATTTCTAGGTACTATTAAAGAAACTGTCCATTAGTGTTTCCCTTGGAGCTCCTACCGTAACCGTATACGGCACACTATGGTGCAGGCTCGCCAGCCTCTGTTCGATGTAGCGTGCGAAGAAACGATTGCTCCCCCACTTTAACTCACATTAGGGGCAACAGTGAAAGAGTTCAGTTTCTTTCATTCTACTTCTTAAAACTCGATACAGCAATCAAGGTAGTGGAAAGTGGAGCAACTGATTTTGAAAAGGTCAAATCTGAATTTAAATTATTTGTTAGCACATTTGATGTTCTTGAAAAGGAGCTATCACACAGGCCATTACGATGAGAATGGTTAAGAGCAAAGGGTTGGAGAAATTTATATTTAGCAGCAAGGATGTGGAAAAGAAAACTTGACATGAAATCGAACCTGCCCATTTTCTTCATTGGTGGTGTCCATAAAATCATTTCGTAACTTTGCATAAAATTCCAAGAGGATTCATATGATTACTATATCTATTATTTTGGGGCTAAGGGGTTGGAGCAAATTTTGAAAAATCTGGAAAAAGATTTGAGAAATCATTTTTCAATCAAATTTTAAGAGATTTGAAAATTTTCTCCATGGGGGCAGGGGTCGGATTTTTGTAAATCTCCCTGGAAGATCATTTCTGAATTTCCCTGCTGACTATTATCTCCCTGCTGGTAGGTCCTCAACGATTTCGAAGATCCCTGTTGGCACAAAAAATCCCTTACAAGACGTGAAATCCCTGCCAAATTTGGCCAATCAAGCCAAAAATCCCTGTTTGCTTAACAATTTTCCCCGACACCCGTCAACAAATTTGAAAATCCCTGGCAGAAAAACGTCAACGATTTTAAAAATACCTGTTCGTAAAAATAAATCCCTTCCCTGAGATTTTCCCTCCCAGAAATATTTTTTCACTGGGAAGAATCTTCCCGTCTTCCTACAAAAATCCGACCCCATGATGGGGGGTAACGGGGGATATTGTCCCCCCAAAAATTGTAAGGGAGGGACAGGCTATATAACTGTCCCCGCCACTTTTCATGAATCAAATTAATGTTTTCCTGACTTTTAGATGACAAAACTGCAATAAAGCTTTATTTTTAAAACAATGCTGCACAAATTGCTGTTAATTGTATATAAAAAAGAAACAATTTATTTCTTATAAACAAATATGTTTACACCATGTAGCACATACAAGAATGAGTTGATACTACATGCTTTCTTGCCGAGATCAGTCCATCTAGGTAACTCTAAAAGTTATCTTGGTGGCAGAACCGCCGGTTGAATTAATTATTGAATAAAAGTATTCAACCTGCCCGAGAGACAAGAGCACAAAATCACAAACCTGAGGAGAATTCTTGCATTGGT
Organism: Allacma fusca; assembly: GCA_947179485.1. Classification (NCBI taxonomy): domain Eukaryota; kingdom Metazoa; phylum Arthropoda; class Collembola; order Symphypleona; family Sminthuridae; genus Allacma; species Allacma fusca. The sequence continues at coordinate 51,730,744 of OX359249.1, read as the reverse complement.
CAATGTGTTCGAAAACCAAACCGAAGTCAAGCGATGCGATCAACAATTTCACGAAAGGGACAAAATTAGATTGAAAAGTCGTGGGTCTACTACGGCGACCCAAAACATATTTTTTCCAAGCAACTCTTTTTATCCTTGATAACAAATTAGTTTTAACGTATTTAAATGAATTTGTCAGTCAGTACAGCAGGGTTGAAACTGTGTTAATTAAAATATTAAATTAAGAATTCAACGCACCGCGTTCCTCCATAGGATATTTTTCTATTCATCAATCGTTGCTATTGCTGACCTTGTTAAATTTGAAATAGTTTCCCAGTACCGTTGCCGAACATTTTCACCTGCCCTTTCCAGATAGCTCACAGTAAAGCCGACCCTTTTGAATTGAAACTATTAGAAACTTTTGTTAAAAATAAATATGCTCCAATAATGTGGGACTACAAAGTTAATACATTCCTGTATAAGGAGCGTAAAGAACAATTTGATCGGACCAAATCATAAACTCCAAGGGTTTTTGCGCTGTTACTATTGAAAATGATACAACAGAGTAACAAAAGGTCAACTAAAGAAGTTTATTTCAGTTATATTAATAATTAGAGAGTTTGCGCTTCGTTGAGCGAGAATTCAAACACGCTTCAATTTCTTTGAGGACCGTTGCGTATTCTTCGAAATTTATTGGCGCATTTTTTAGGACTCGGCGAAGATGAAACTTTGCTGACATGACTGCAGCTTCCCAGAGACCACCCATTTGAGGAGCTGCGGGTGGGTTGAAAATCCACGAGATTCCATCTGCAACTAGGGCAATAGAGACCTGCTTATTGAATGCATGGGATTTTACCTCCTTGAGGATCTCCTGGAGCTCTCTATTCGCGCCAATGAAATTGGAACCGTTGTCGCTTCTAATGGTGACTGGTGAACCTCTGGTCGACACAAGTCTTCGTAGGGATGCCAGGAAGGCCTCGGTAGTTAGGTTGCTGTCAAGTTCCAAGTGGACTGCCTTCGTGGACATACATACGTACACAGCAATGTATGCCTTGTGGGTTTTGGGGCTGCGACTGTATGAGTCTCGGAGGATTACGGGCCCTGCGAAGTCCACTCCAATATTTGTAAAGGGGCGAGTCAACTGTACATGGGGCTGGGGTAGATCCGACATCATCTGATGAGCGGTAGCTGCTCTATGTACTACACAGGTTTTGCACTTGTGGATGATTTTTCTCACTTGCTGTCGGCACCTTACAAGCCAGTATTTGGATTGGACAATGTTCATCATGAAACGAGGGCCGGCATGAAAGAGAAAGTGATGGTACCAATGGAGGATCATGTCGGTGATGTGGTGTCTGGATAAGAGGATCGGATGTTTAGCATTGTAGGAGATGTTGGCTTGGTTGACTCTGCCGCCCACCCTGAGAAGGCCTTGATGGAGGAACGGATTTAGGGAGAGAAGTGAGGATTTTTTCGGTAGATGAGTTACTGCTTCTAAGCTCACAACTTCTACTGGGTACGAAGATCGTTGGATGTAGTGAATCCACATTTCCTCAGCTTCCTTCAACTCTGTGGGACTGAGTGAGCCGGCAGGGGTTGATTGCTTCAAGATGTGGTACCACCAACGTTTCCACCAGGCTGTGTGACTGCGAAGTTTATTCCAAGATGACAACGAATAGCGCTTCACGATACTCTCAACGGTGAAGTTGTCATTGGAAAGATTTACGACAGTGGACTCTCTTCTTAAGTAGGAACTCGTTGATGTTGTGCGATCTATCCATGGAGGGAGTAAAATCGTCTCCCTTGGGCTTCCGCAATGAGCAGACCATGGATGTGTTTTGGGAAAGTTTGCTGATTCCAATGGAAGGAGTAAATGCGTCTCCTTAGGGATTCTGCAACGAGCAGACCATTGGCTCTGGGTTCGGGTTGGGCAGTCGGAGAAAGCTGGGTCCATTGAACCACAGGTCATTATGAACCATATCTTGAACGGAGATTCCGCGTGATGGAAGATCTGCGGGATTTTGCTGACCTGGAATGTGCTTCCACGTGACTGAAGGATTATCCAACTGAATGGACATGACTCTGTTTCGGATAAATGAGGATCGGAGTTCACCCAAGCGAAGGTTATAGCGGAGTCTGCCGATCCAGTGATGGAGTCAACAGGATTCGGCAGATGTTTTCACAACATGGATGAGGGAGGAGAGGAGAACCGCACCACATAGCTCTAGTTTGGAAATACTTTGCTCCTTCGTAGGGGCTACACGAGACTTTGCTGCCACTAGGCGGACCAAAACTGAGTGAGAGATAATATGGAGGTAGACTGCAGCGGCGTATGCTTTCTCTGCGGCATCTGAGAAGCCGTGAATCTGCATTGTTGTCGATTGCGCAAGATTGATACCACGAGGGATGTTTAGCTGTTCAATGTGCTTCATTTCGTCTTGGTACTTCTTCCAGGTATGTAACAAGGGTTTAGGGGGTGCTACATCCCAGCCAGTTTGAGCCTTCCACAATTGCTGCATTAGCACCTTTGCTCTTACTGTGACTGGAGAAAGAAATCCAAGTGGATCATATACTCGAGCAATTTCGGCGAGGATGTATCTTTTTGTTTGACTCTTGGACTGATATATGGGGCAGCAATGATTTTAAATATTAGGTAACATTTTGAAACCCTCGTCAACATTCAATTTTATTGAATAGAAAAGCAACATCACTGCTCCATTCGTTGTTGCATCCTTTCACAGTATGGCATTTTAAAGTGTTGACATTCGTTCAACTTGGTACATAATCTCTGAAGAATTAAACAATTATTACGCTGTTACGTTTGCTATAGGTGTGCGTTTAGCCGCCCTGCGCATTGTCTGTTTCTTATCTGCAAAACGAAGGGTTTAGCATGGTAAGTAGAATATATGGTAGCGACAATCCCCATAAGAGCTAACCGCGCGAAACAAAATCGAACGCGTGACGTCACCGTGGAAAAAAAATATGTGTAGGTTCTTTTATTTAGGTTTAATTTGGTTAGCAATTCCAAATAATTTGTTGTAAAAATACTAATTTGTGCACTGAAAAACATTTGGTATATAATATGCCATACGCCTGTGCTCCAGCACCATGCTACAATACGAAAACAACAAAAATGGTGAGAGGGACCTCTTGGATATTTCGCACGTTTCCCAAACATTATGAAAATATTTCCAAAGTTTTGGAAACAAACGTCAAAAACCTTACATTTAAATTTTAAGTTTAATTTAAATGTGTCATTGACAAATTGATTTGATCATTGGTTACTGCTGTTTACGAAAGAAAAATTAAATTGCTAGGACTACCCTTCAAAAAATTATTTAAAAAAAATTCTGCGTCATCTGTTTTTCCAAATCAAGACTTAGAATTAGACTTATTGTTAGTAGGCTTCAGAAAAATACCAAAAACTACAAGGTTGTGGTAAATTAGTTTTGTTAGGTAATTGTTAATTTATATTTTTTCCTGTCATCTATTTCCGTTTCAAAATGAATGTATCGCGACCCGAATATTTTACTGTAGAACCTTCTTTCACGAATCAAAGCGATTGACACAGAATATCAATCTTTACTTTTTGGGTTATATTTCGTTTAAATAAAATAATAACGTAGGAACAAAATAATTTAAAATTGCTGGTTGTGTAGGGTCAGTTTAGGATGATGTAGTGTTGTGAGTTGGAATTCAGGAGGTATTTTAATGCAATTGAAAAATGTAAGTTATAGTACTGCTAGCATTTTCAGCGGAATCTCATCCACAGGTTGACAAACTAATTACTATCGTGTTTTTGAGAACTAGAATGCAAATTAAAATCAGAATGTTTATAATGTCAGAACTAATTGTAAATGGAATTTGGACAAACCTAAGCAATTTGTGAAAAGCTCAATTTGTGCAAAACTCCGCGTTTGATTATTTTAAACCTGCACCATTGAAATAATAAAAAAGAATTTTGAAAGGAAAATAAAGCAAATACTTGTCGATTTTTTTAAAACATTAATTAATTCATTTAGTTAATTACTAGCATCGCAATTAATGGGGAGAAATATAGTTGTTTACAAGCTTAGAGAATAAATGAGATAGTTCTCATGTTCCCCCGTGACGTCACAATAAGTGAACTCCGCCCTCTTCTCTGCTGTGTAGGGATTGTCGCCCCGTTGGAGTTTAGTAATTTTTACCACAACCAAGTACAACACGACCTGGACCCGGGAACGGGACCGGGAACACCAGCTGTGGGAACGAGTACGGGAACATGAACAGGTCCCGGAACGAATTTTTATTAAATTCATGGGAACGGGTTCCTAAAATACTGACCCCACTCTCACGTGTCCGGGTACGGGAGTACCCATTGAGTGGAAGTAGGAACAAAATTTTTGTACCCATGACGATCACTGGTCCCAAAACTCGGGCTGACCACAGGGCGCCCTGGAGTATTTCTTGGGGGCTGGGTGATCTGAATGCCCGTCCTGATTTTCTTAGGTCGCAATTGCAGTCCAACGGATTTTTGCTAACACAGCAGCCCTCCCTGGAATTATTAAGGCGTAAGGGCTGCTGTACGTACTCCAAATACTGTACGGACCCTGAAGGGAACCAGGCATGTGCTCGGACACCCATCCCCAGTGATGCCGAAGTCAAAGGAAATATAATTTTGATAACCGGTGACAAGATGTCTCCGTGGAGCTTCTCAGACCCTCCCAATACCCCTAGGGAGACAAGGCACACAAGGGAGGGGGTGTGTCCATTGATTGACGACCACGTGCAAGGACATGTCCACATGCCTCATTGGTTTACTTGGGGCGTTCGAATCTTTATAGAAATATTTGGAAATCTCTACGGAGATTTTGAGTTACATTTTCTGGTTAACGAAGTAATCAGTTTTATAGAAAGTTGAATAAATTAGTAATAGCCGTTGTATTTAGGTGCTGTTGCACAATGAGTATAGAGTTCCTGAGAACGGCTTGTATATTCCCCAGGTGTCTTATTAGCCTTAATAAAGGTAAAAGAAGACCATTAAATCCTTTAAGTTGGGCAGATCGTAAAAATAAAGTTAAAAAGAACAAGGGTTTGGAGTACACTGTTTTGAAAGGGGGTAGGGCTTGAAAGGTTGTTCTTGCGCTGTTGCCTCCATCCGGTGTAAGTTTAAGCATCAACATAAATTTCCGTCTATTAATTTGACAAATGAAGTTGTCGAATATCGTGTAATTTGCATAACGTTTTTGTGCGTATATTGTAATGTTTGTCGTTGTAATAAGTCCGACTGTATTTTAGAAGCAGATGTGTATGTTGGGTTCTACAATGTATTTCGGGCTTTTAATGGGGACAAACAAAAGCAGCTTCTCTCAGATTGAGAATACTCAACCGGTAAAACAATGGACACCTACTCTCAACTCGTCGAAGCTCAAAACGAATGCATACAGGTTAGACCCATTTTTATAAACATGGACCAGTTTTTAAAATTTATTTAATACTTTTTCAAAACCTTTTTTTGGTACACGCAGAAACTCAATGGTAAACGTCATCCGGTTTGTCGGCTAAGACTGCTGGACACCTTTTTCACTACGCAATATCGATTACAAACGATTACTGCTAAAATTGAAGCCTGTAGTCTCACGTTTGATGACGACCGCGGAAATACCTGTGGGGTACGTCCTCTCATGCTGATACAATGCAAATACACTCGCATATCAGATCATTTCCAGCCTATGAATCACATTACTGTCGAGGCGAAGCATATGCTGTGTGTAAAAGTGGTTGCACTTATTATGAAAACGTTTTGTAGTTACATTTAAGACCTGCGGGCTTAAGCAAGCTCAGCTTTCAATTGCGGCTTTTTTGCTTCAACTAGCGGGTCGGTTGTATGTCTACGTTATTGGCCAGCATAAAGAGGGCGTTGTTGGAACTGCAAGGTGTCCGAAATGTTCAACAACAACTACTGTTATTTAGAATCCCTAGGGTTTCAACAATAACCTAACATATGATTGACAATAATATTCTAGATTATCATTACTTACAGTTTACAAGCGACCCTCAATTTGTTTTAGCATTTATGAATGGTAATGCTTCTATCAATCGCATTTGCCCGTTTGTACTCATTTCTACGATTTTCTATCATCAGGATAATCACACATTCTGTGTTACTAGATAATTTGACCTTTCTGCGCTAACACTTCATGCAAACAATCAAGTTTGATTTTCAAGAAGATTGGATCATTTATCTGACCTTGGGAAAATAAAAATCACATATAAATGTTATAACATTATAAAGTTATTACTCTCGCCATATATTCTGACTACATATCTCATTTAAGCTTTCTTTTACAGATGTAATACGTACTGGATGCTGCAGTTAATTAGTTCATGTAGTTTGAGTGAATTTTCGAATTAAAAATATATTTTATTAAATGCACGCTCGTCTTCTGCCTGTCAACAGTGACTTACCCATATACAGAAGGTGGGGCGCATTGAAAGATACAAGCCCTCACGCGCTATAATGTCCAGCGTAATTGACCTGTCACAATGGAATTTTGCACTTAATTATAGAGCCTTTTTAAAGTATGTGCCGAGTTCTATTGTGCTAAGTGAAAAAATGTGCCGTATAATTAGTAAGGAAGTTTAAGGTGCCATAAAAGCACTTTGCGATCATAATCTGTCATATGGAAAGGTAAAAACAGTGCTGCAGGGTCACGGCCATGAACTGCCAGTGATGACCATATATCGTGGCATCAATAATATTGGCATACGTCGGAAACATCGCACCGAAGGATTGCCACCACCAAAGTTTCAGTACCGCCGAAAAGTGAGGTCAAAGGCCGTCATTCGAACAGCTGACCTTATAATCTTCTATACAAAGGAAGATATTCTCTCCGAAACCTGGTCCTTGGAGAAGCGCGAGAGGTTTGATCAAAAATTATGGTTGGAGGGATGTCTGGTTTTACTACCCCCAAAAGTCAAGGTCAACGCACAATACTATACGGACAAAGTATTGAGACCCTTACTTGAGGATGGTATCGCCCAGCTTTACGGTCAGGACTCGGCCAAGGTGTTTCTTGTACGCCAAGGATCTTCAAGCCAGACCAAAATAACCATCATTAAAAATACCGAAATTCCTCCGAAGTCACCGGATGCCAGTCCCATGGATTTCTTCGGCTTTGGATTCTTGAAGCAAACTCTTCAAAGGACGAAGGTCTGCACGATAAACGGGCTGTGGAAACAACTTCGCGAAGTATGGAACGAAGTAACGCCTGAAAATTGTGTCGAAGTTATTGGGTCCTGGAAACGACGCCTCTGCACCATATCAAAAAGAGATAGGGAACACGCCAAAAATGTTAAATTTATTCACAGACGTGTACTTAACACTAAAAATTGAATAAAAACATTGTATTGCTCTTTGCATTTCGCCTTCTCTTATGTACTCTAAAGATTAAAATACGGCTCAATGTATCATATTTACAATTAAACAATCTTTTATTCGCATCACAACTTTAACATCAATGTAATAATTTTGGCTGGGCACCCCAAGCCACTAACTTCACTTCCAGCCCAAGTGCCTCGGACTGTTAGCAGGACTAACTCTTAATACACAGAATTCGGCCTTTTATAGGAGTGGCCGACAACACTGATTGGCTGGACATAATTTAACCAATAGATTGTAACGTTAAATATAAAATACACAATCATGATAATTTAGTTTTAGTGCAATAATAATAATAATACTAGTTGCAATTATAATAGCATCAATAGTTGTAGTAACCGTAGGGATAAGTAAAGAGTAATTCTTTACAGTACTTACAGTTAGTGTAAGTCACTGATAATTTTTGTTTCGCACTTGTACTTTTCATGCAGACTTTTCGTTGCTACGCGTCCATGTCTGTCTATTACCAATAGCTAATGAATAACCACATCTCGACACCAAAGACGAGGTAAACAAAGCCTATTAGCTGTTACCGTAATTCATAATAAATTCTTTATGCACGGACGCAGTTTTGAGTAATATAGCACCCTGTGGCATGGTGCTATGTATGCATATACGCGTAATGTCATGTACAGTCAGTCACCCTTCTTTGTGATGATGAATGATCGTCGAGGCAGTCAGTCGTAATTTGTCAGATAATTGGATGACGTCATTTATGGCCAATCGCTTAACCAATACTGGCGATTAACGCTGACTCAAAACGGTTCCGTGAAGTCGTGGTTTACTGGTTAATTTTATGTCAATTATTTTGATCAAATTTGATGACCATTAAACCAGTAATTCCGGTAATTGTAATCCGGGATTGCTAAGATGAAGTAATGTGACAATTAAGTAATCCAACGAATTAATTTTAAACGAATTAAACGAATTAAACCCGCAGGGCCAAAGAAAAATTTGTATCCATAATTTGCCATCCTATATAGTATATAAGTTATTATAATGTGGCCCATTTTAGCTGGTATGCATTGTATTGTAGTATCGTAAAATCGAATTTCCAAATACTGTATGCGACACGATTAATTGTACTGCAAAGGGCTTGGGTTATATTTCGTTTAAATAAAATAATAACGTAGGAACAAAATAATTTAAAATTGCTGGTTGTGTAGGGTCAGTTTAGGATGATGTAGTGTTGTGAGTTGGAATTCAGGAGGTATTTTAATGCAATTGAAAAATGTAAGTTATAGTACTGCTAGCATTTTCAGCGGAATCTCATCCACAGGTTGACAAACTAATTACTATCGTGTTTTTGAGAACTAGAATGCAAATTAAAATCAGAATGTTTATAATGTCAGAACTAATTGTAAATGGAATTTGGACAAACCTAAGCAATTTGTGAAAAGCTCAATTTGTGCAAAACTCCGCGTTTGATTATTTTAAACCTGCACCATTGAAATAATAAAAAAGAATTTTGAAAGGAAAATAAAGCAAATACTTGTCGATTTTTTTAAAACATTAATTAATTCATTTAGTTAATTACTAGCATCGCAATTAATGGGGAGAAATATAGTTGTTTACAAGCTTAGAGAATAAATGAGATAGTTCTCATGTTCCCCCGTGACGTCACAATAAGTGAACTCCGCCCTCTTCTCTGCTGTGTAGGGATTGTCGCCCCGTTGGAGTTTAGTAATTTTTACCACAACCAAGTACAACACGACCTGGACCCGGGAACGGGACCGGGAACACCAGCTGTGGGAACGAGTACGGGAACATGAACAGGTCCCGGAACGAATTTTTATTAAATTCATGGGAACGGGTTCCTAAAATACTGACCCCACTCTCACGTGTCCGGGTACGGGAGTACCCATTGAGTGGAAGTAGGAACAAAATTTTTGTACCCATGACGATCACTGGTCCCAAAACTCGGGCTGACCACAGGGCGCCCTGGAGTATTTCTTGGGGGCTGGGTGATCTGAATGCCCGTCCTGATTTTCTTAGGTCGCAATTGCAGTCCAACGGATTTTTGCTAACACAGCAGCCCTCCCTGGAATTATTAAGGCGTAAGGGCTGCTGTACGTACTCCAAATACTGTACGGACCCTGAAGGGAACCAGGCATGTGCTCGGACACCCATCCCCAGTGATGCCGAAGTCAAAGGAAATATAATTTTGATAACCGGTGACAAGATGTCTCCGTGGAGCTTCTCAGACCCTCCCAATACCCCTAGGGAGACAAGGCACACAAGGGAGGGGGTGTGTCCATTGATTGACGACCACGTGCAAGGACATGTCCACATGCCTCATTGGTTTACTTGGGGCGTTCGAATCTTTATAGAAATATTTGGAAATCTCTACGGAGATTTTGAGTTACATTTTCTGGTTAACGAAGTAATCAGTTTTATAGAAAGTTGAATAAATTAGTAATAGCCGTTGTATTTAGGTGCTGTTGCACAATGAGTATAGAGTTCCTGAGAACGGCTTGTATATTCCCCAGGTGTCTTATTAGCCTTAATAAAGGTAAAAGAAGACCATTAAATCCTTTAAGTTGGGCAGATCGTAAAAATAAAGTTAAAAAGAACAAGGGTTTGGAGTACACTGTTTTGAAAGGGGGTAGGGCTTGAAAGGTTGTTCTTGCGCTGTTGCCTCCATCCGGTGTAAGTTTAAGCATCAACATAAATTTCCGTCTATTAATTTGACAAATGAAGTTGTCGAATATCGTGTAATTTGCATAACGTTTTTGTGCGTATATTGTAATGTTTGTCGTTGTAATAAGTCCGACTGTATTTTAGAAGCAGATGTGTATGTTGGGTTCTACAATGTATTTCGGGCTTTTAATGGGGACAAACAAAAGCAGCTTCTCTCAGATTGAGAATACTCAACCGGTAAAACAATGGACACCTACTCTCAACTCGTCGAAGCTCAAAACGAATGCATACAGGTTAGACCCATTTTTATAAACATGGACCAGTTTTTAAAATTTATTTAATACTTTTTCAAAACCTTTTTTTGGTACACGCAGAAACTCAATGGTAAACGTCATCCGGTTTGTCGGCTAAGACTGCTGGACACCTTTTTCACTACGCAATATCGATTACAAACGATTACTGCTAAAATGGAAGCCTGTAGTCTCACGTTTGATGACGACCGCGGAAATACCTGTGGGGTACGTCCTCTCATGCTGATACAATGCAAATACACTCGCATATCAGATCATTTCCAGCCTATGAATCACATTACTGTCGAGGCGAAGCATATGCTGTGTGTAAAAGTGGTTGCACTTATTATGAAAACGTTTTGTAGTTACATTTAAGACCTGCGGGCTTAAGCAAGCTCAGCTTTCAATTGCGGCTTTTTTGCTTCAACTAGCGGGTCGGTTGTATGTCTACGTTATTGGCCAGCATAAAGAGGGCGTTGTTGGAACTGCAAGGTGTCCGAAATGTTCAACAACAACTACTGTTATTTAGAATCCCTAGGGTTTCAACAATAACCTAACATATGATTGACAATAATATTCTAGATTATCATTACTTACAGTTTACAAGCGACCCTCAATTTGTTTTAGCATTTATGAATGGTAATGCTTCTATCAATCGCATTTGCCCGTTTGTACTCATTTCTACGATTTTCTATCATCAGGATAATCACACATTCTGTGTTACTAGATAATTTGACCTTTCTGCGCTAACACTTCATGCAAACAATCAAGTTTGATTTTCAAGAAGATTGGATCATTTATCTGACCTTGGGAAAATAAAAATCACATATAAATGTTATAACATTATAAAGTTATTACTCTCGCCATATATTCTGACTACATATCTCATTTAAGCTTTCTTTTACAGATGTAATACGTACTGGATGCTGCAGTTAATTAGTTCATGTAGTTTGAGTGAATTTTCGAATTAAAAATATATTTTATTAAATGCACGCTCGTCTTCTGCCTGTCAACAGTGACTTACCCATATACAGAAGGTGGGGCGCATTGAAAGATACAAGCCCTCACGCGCTATAATGTCCCGCGTAATTGACCTGTCACAATGGAATTTTGCACTTAATTATAGAGCCTTTTTAAAGTATGTGCCGAGTTCTATTGTGCTAAGTGAAAAAATGTGCCGTATAATTAGTAAGGAAGTTTAAGGTGCCATAAAAGCACTTTGCGATCATAATCTGTCATATGGAAAGGTAAAAACAGTGCTGCAGGGTCACGGCCATGAACTGCCAGTGATGACCATATATCGTGGCATCAATAATATTGGCATACGTCGGAAACATCGCACCGAAGGATTGCCACCACCAAAGTTTCAGTACCGCCGAAAAGTGAGGTCAAAGGCCGTCATTCGAACAGCTGACCTTATAATCTTCTATACAAAGGAAGATATTCTCTCCGAAACCTGGTCCTTGGAGAAGCGCGAGAGGTTTGATCAAAAATTATGGTTGGAGGGATGTCTGGTTTTACTACCCCCAAAAGTCAAGGTCAACGCACAATACTATACGGACAAAGTATTGAGACCCTTACTTGAGGATGGTATCGCCCAGCTTTACGGTCAGGACTCGGCCAAGGTGTTTCTTGTACGCCAAGGATCTTCAAGCCAGACCAAAATAACCATCATTAAAAATACCGAAATTCCTCCGAAGTCACCGGATGCCAGTCCCATGGATTTCTTCGGCTTTGGATTCTTGAAGCAAACTCTTCAAAGGACGAAGGTCTGCACGATAAACGGGCTGTGGAAACAACTTCGCGAAGTATGGAACGAAGTAACGCCTGAAAATTGTGTCGAAGTTATTGGGTCCTGGAAACGACGCCTCTGCACCATATCAAAAAGAGATAGGGAACACGCCAAAAATGTTAAATTTATTCACAGACGTGTACTTAACACTAAAAATTGAATAAAAACATTGTATTGCTCTTTGCATTTCGCCTTCTCTTATGTACTCTAAAGATTAAAATACGGCTCAATGTATCATATTTACAATTAAACAATCTTTTATTCGCATCACAACTTTAACATCAATGTAATAATTTTGGCTGGGCACCCCAAGCCACTAACTTCACTTCCAGCCCAAGTGCCTCGGACTGTTAGCAGGACTAACTCTTAATACACAGAATTCGGCCTTTTATAGGAGTGGCCGACAACACTGATTGGCTGGACATAATTTAACCAATAGATTGTAACGTTAAATATAAAATACACAATCATGATAATTTAGTTTTAGTGCAATAATAATAATAATACTAGTTGCAATTATAATAGCATCAATAGTTGTAGTAACCGTAGGGATAAGTAAAGAGTAATTCTTTACAGTACTTACAGTTAGTGTAAGTCACTGATAATTTTTGTTTCGCACTTGTACTTTTCATGCAGACTTTTCGTTGCTACGCGTCCATGTCTGTCTATTACCAATAGCTAATGAATAACCACATCTCGACACCAAAGACGAGGTAAACAAAGCCTATTAGCTGTTACCGTAATTCATAATAAATTCTTTATGCACGGACGCAGTTTTGAGTAATATAGCACCCTGTGGCATGGTGCTATGTATGCATATACGCGTAATGTCATGTACAGTCAGTCACCCTTCTTTGTGATGATGAATGATCGTCGAGGCAGTCAGTCGTAATTTGTCAGATAATTGGATGACGTCATTTATGGCCAATCGCTTAACCAATACTGGCGATTAACGCTGACTCAAAACGGTTCCGTGAAGTCGTGGTTTACTGGTTAATTTTATGTCAATTATTTTGATCAAATTTGATGACCATTAAACCAGTAATTCCGGTAATTGTAATCCGGGATTGCTAAGATGAAGTAATGTGACAATTAAGTAATCCAACGAATTAATTTTAAACGAATTAAACGAATTAAACCCGCAGGGCCAAAGAAAAATTTGTATCCATAATTTGCCATCCTATATAGTATATAAGTTATTATAATGTGGCCCATTTTAGCTGGTATGCATTGTATTGTAGTATCGTAAAATCGAATTTCCAAATACTGTATGCGACACGATTAATTGTACTGCAAAGGGCTTGATGCCATTGCCTAGTGTACATGGGTATCTAAATGATCTATAATAATTTAATTTCTTGTCAACTTGCGAAGGATGCTACATGCGGTGCTCGGAAGGCATCATAATAAACCAATTAGTACCAATTGTTAATTATAAGTGCAAGCATATTGTCGACTAATCCCAACAAAAATAAAGTTTCCGCTTTCCATTATGTATATAAATACATGCTTTCGGTGAAGGTCTCTATTTACCTTTAAGAAAACATGATCGATAGAAAGAAAGGTGGTGAGCTTGTCAGCTTGTGAGCTTGTATCTATGTCGATATGTATGTACATCGACACCAAGCATCGTAAGAAAGCCGCCTGCTGTAAATTCTTTCGCAGATAATATACAGATATATGCCATATCCTTGCTTTCTTATAATGATAACTCCCGACTCCTCCCATGTGCGAATGCCCTTCTGTCTGACGGCATCCTCCTGGTTGTTGAGAAGATAATTTTTAATTTCATTGAGGTTCTTTCACTATTCTAGGGTTCAGTGAGGTTCGCTCCAGGGATGTCCAAATGAAATGACCTTCCTTCTAGCGTTCAAAGTCCTTTGAAATGAAATGAATGAAGTCTTAAAAATTATGTATCTTCCCTTAACCTTCCTTCAATTTTTAAATGAATTCACCCTTCCTTCAAAAAACCACCTTACTTCATTAATTGCAAAATTTTAGAAATGATATCAAAACTTGCAAAAAATCTGAAACCGAAGTAGTTTTGGTCGACAGTATGGTCACGTATGAATTTGATGAATGTAATTTGATACAAATATTCACACTTCTGCCTTGTATTTTATGCAAAAGGCACCTCCCGCGTTAAGTCTTTAATACATCTACTTCTAGCTACTTCTTATCCCCCTTTCATTTGCCTACCGTTTTTGGTAAATGTTATGAAACCTTCCCTCAATCTTTTCGGAAAAATTCAGTCTACCTTCCTTATTCCTCTAATAGGCTGATAAATCGGTCTTTCGACTTTAATGAAGCCTTCTTTCAAGGCTGGACATATCTGGTTTGCTCTAGAACAGGTCCATTTTCAGGTTCAGTTAAGTAGCTCACTGAACTGAGGTTCCAGTGTGTTAGTGGGATTCGTAATAATGTGAAAACCCTTAATTTGCGAGTAGGATTCAATTGTAGTATCTTTATAAAAATTTCTTTATCAGAGATATAAAAAGTTTAAAAGATTACAAACACCTTAAATAATACTCGTATCGTAATTTCATAATTCGTGATTTGCGTCAGTCCTTCAAATCAATATGTGATACATAAGAGATGCGGTCTTTAGATGTTAGTTGCTTTAGACTCCATCAAAACCTTATAAGGAGAATGATTGCGGCCCTTAGAACTATTGACATTCATCATTTGTTGTCCGTTTCCATGACTTCGCTGACCGTGATGACCATGATACGTGTGGTTATGATTCATGGTAGGTGTAAGAGTTTGCATTGAATGCTGAGGAGAAAATCGACCACCGGGTCCACAATTGATTGGACAGTGAACGATAGGAGTACTTTGGTACGCGACACAGGAAGATGGCGACATATTTGAATTATTATATCCAGCTTTAGGATTTTGAAACTGTTGGGGAGTTCTTGGATACGAATGATTGCTTTGACCTTGTTGAGGAGTCTGAGGTTGGTGCTGCGACCAAACGGGAATCATATTCGAAACATTTGTAGAATTAGTGTTATTACTAGGCCCGGTACTTGACTGATGGCTGCTTACGGAATTATTACTTGTGCAACTTAGACTTCCCTTATTATACGAGTAATGAGAATTTAGTGAATTAGCTGCAGGTTGAGTAGAAGGTAATAATGGTAGCAACCATTGTTTGAGACGTAAGTGAAGTTCCTCAAAAGGGGGTCTGCGATGAGGTATCTCGGCCCAACATTCTAACATTAATGCGTACATCCTTGGTGGACACATTTCAGGACAAAGGAGCTGTTGCCTCATGCGTATCATTTCGATAACTTCTTGATTACTGTAGCCGCAGTATGGCTGAAAGATTAAAATATTTTTATGATTAATAGTGAGCAAATAACAATTATTAAACTAACAGAACATTATCGCGATACCTGCTGTCCATATGAATAAATTTCCCAGAGAACGACACCAAAACTCCATACATCTGAATCCGTCGTGAACTTTCCGTACAAAATAGACTCGGGTGGCATCCATCGGACAGGAAGCAGGGTTTTGGATTGGATTCGGTAATAATCTGATGAATAGATATCTCGTGATAGACCGAAATCCGAAATTTTAACAATTAGTCCTTCTCCGACCAAACAATTTCTTGCAGCCAAGTCTCGGTGGACATAATGGTGAGCTGCCAAATAGTCCATACCTAAAAGTGCAAGTTCAGACAGTCTAGAATTGACAATGAGAAGTAGAAAGCTTCATAGTGTGACTAGAAATTCAAATACCAGCTGCAATTTGAGTTGACATTAGCAACATCTCATTTTGCTCTAACAGCGAAACGGCTTCATATTCGTCTGAGTTTTCCGTCCGTGGAGAGTGAGCCATCAAAAATTCGTGCATATCTCCCTGAAAACATAATTATTAAATACGTGAGTAAATTATAATTCTTGAAAAGAACTATTAATTAAGAAACATTTTTAAATGCAGCACATAAACTCTCGTTATACATATCGGATTCGCAACAGACCAGAGACTCCCTCCGGCAGAATCTTAGATCTTACGTAAAAGGATGGTTATGAATGGTTGAGCCAAAAAAAGCGTCCGTTATAGCGAGAAATCTCTTCAATAACCATCCCTTATAACGAGAGCCAGGGTTGACTGCAATTTACGTATTTATATCATACATGAACAAACTTCTACCTGTGTCATATATTCAAACAGCATGCACCTAGGATCTTCTTTTGTAACAACTCCCAACAGACAAACAATATTTGGATGTTTTAACTCCGACATTAAATCTACCTCTCTGAAAAAGTCTTGCTTTGTCTTTGTTGTAGCTGAAGCTTTCAACGTTTTTATGGCAACACAAACAGGGGTTTCACTAAGACGTAGAATTGCATCTCCTTTATAAACCTTGCCTGAAAAATAATGAAAAACTATTTATATAAAATGTATATATACACTACCAGCATTATAATGCAAAGCAAACACAAAGTATACAGTGACGAGTGACACTAGGAAAATTAATTTAATCCGAATAATTTTACTTAACTAGCCCCTCAAAGATTAGGAGTTGAATAAGAATTTGAGTTTTTATCAGCAAAATTATAGTTCCCGAGATATGATCAGTTTATCGCTTCAGCATATCACTGCAGGGGTGGAGGAAAAAGAGGAAAATCTTGAAACCGTGTAGTATACAGTCGGTATCATATCAAAATACATATGTACGTGACATAACGCATCTAAAAGCGACCAGTAATCAATGCATGTTCCTATTCAGTATTTACTAAGATTGTCCAGGTCTTCATGTGTACACAAAGGATCCACTCGAATAATCATCTTAGAGTAGCAGCTGAAAGTCCTCACTGTAGATATTAGATATTGAGTTACCTGCTCTTCTGGCAGTCAGGTTGTCGATAGAGTTTCGGAATAATGGAATTCAGTGTTTGAAGTAATATTTGAAAGTATATTCCTTATTTTGTATTTAATCGCCATCAACAAGTTCCTGGATTATTTATCTCGTATTTAAACGACACCAAAAGTTTCCTATATTTTGAATTTCGTATTTAGTTGCCGTCAAAAGTTTCATACATTTTGAATTTCGTATTTAATTGCTGTCGAAAATTTCCTGTACTTTGTATTTCGTAATTGGCTAATGTCCAAAATTGTATTTTGTTTATCGAACTTTGAAATTTTTATAAGATATTTCGTTTATTTATGCTTTGCAAGTAGAGAAATTCGGGCTTTCTTAATACGATAATTTGGCGTAAGCTTTGCTTTGACGATTAACAAACCTGAAGGGCAAAGTTTTGATAAAGTTGTCATTTATTTACCGAAACCCATTTTTTCACATGGTCAACAGTATGTTGCATTTTCGAGATGTAAGCCAAAAGAAAATATTAAGATCATTGTAAATGACACTCAAGAACAAGGTGAAATAATGGGCAACGGTGAGGGAATCTATAGGAGTAATTGGTTATTTAAAGAAGTTCTGTAATGTTAGGTTATAATCAGGGGTGGATTTGCGGGTTAGCCCACTCGGTCCTGGCCAGGGTAAAAAAATATTGACTAAGGCCCTCAGATTACGTACGCTTAATTGTATTTCAGAAGCAACTGTCATTATTTAAAAAAATATTCGATTTGAAAAAAAATCATTTCGGTAATAGAATTTTAATACTAGCGGATCAAGCCACTAGACCGCGTCGTTGTTGTTATCGGAAAATGGGGGTTATCCACCGATGCAGGCGGTGGCTTGATCCGCTGGTTTTAATTGTAAATAATTATTCTATATTTTTAAAATGTTTTATAGCCGCAAAATATCCCGCTTATGAGCTGTCTACTCATTTCAAAGTGTTGAAATTAATTTTTAGAGGACTGATGGCTGATTAGTTTAAAGCGTTTTAGATGGTAAATTCAAAAATTGCGAAACCGCGCGTGTTATGTGCAACGGACCTCCTTCTTACCATGCTAATGGTACTGTCCAGAGACTGATTGTGAGTAGAGGTTTAAACAATGGAGTCAAACATGCTAGTATGAAGGCAGGTTGAAAATTCAAGTTAGCACTAAAGTTCAAATCATTCACTGGTTCAGTCTGCAGTCTTGCTAGTGTGCAAATATCGGACAAAGACGTGTTTGCGCGCGGTTTCGCAGAAGACTATTTCGAACACTGATTCACAGTATTCACAGTTTCGCAGGAACATTCGTACGACGGCATCGCAGAGGTGAGAATTTCGTATACGAACTGGGATGTATGGGAAGCAGGCTGCGTTAGACCAGTTAATTAAGTTATGCGTTTTAAAAGATCAACGCAGAACTATAAAAATGGGACTGGCCGACAACGGCTTGAGTGAATGTATACCGTGATCACGGAACTGAATTTCGCGACCTTTGACATCTCATATCTCGGGATCTAGAAGTTCACTAACAAAAATCCTCAGATTCGTAACCTAATCCTCGAATAGTGGCTCTGCACCAATTTTTATCAAAATCTGGGAGGAGCTAGTGATTCAAACGCCACTCCATTAATTTAAACTAACCAAATGCTCCTTCGCCAAGTTCTTGATAAAACTGGACATTGGAAATAGAAATTTCCGGAGCTTTGATTTGACCCAGTTTTAAGCTGTTCATTTCTAAGGCTTGCATTGATCCGATGGATGAGATGCTCTTTCCAGTTGACTTTCTAGATTTACAACCTCGACGGCAACAACAAATGAGCAACAGAAGGAGCAGCAATAAAACCACAGCTGCTACGCCACCAGCACCAATCAACCATACTTTGGTTTCTAAAATACACAGAATTCTCAAATAATGCTTGAATCATGAAGTTCTAAACTTTGTAAAAATCTAGTCATACCTAATCCAAATATTCCACATTGTGGTATATTACAAGGTTCTTTACGAAAGTTTTCTGAATCCGAGAAACACCATGGCGCATGTTCAGTTCCTCCAGGATTCCGACAATAATTATGACCTCCCATTAGTTCGGCATATTCTGATGATTTAAATTTGTTCTGGTGATTCCAGGGTTTACATAGATCTCCTGACTCTGCTTCTTTCACGGTGCCTCGGTAAGTTTGACCATTGCCAACGTAGCAATTATGATCTTCAACAATTATTGGTGTCAGGTGTGGTAATCCAAGAGGAATGCAAATATCAGATTCAGTGGAGCCCAAAGGAGGCAATTCGCCACATTCTGGTATAGGAAGCTGCTGTCCAATCAAGGGATGTCGTTTTGCCAAAATATATTCTTGACGACATAAGTCATGCTCCAATAACTCGCATTCATCTCTACACAAACGTCTCGGAGCGACGAAAGTGGTGTGTTCTTCTGGATTTTCGATGTAATCAGGACAGAGTGGAAATGCTGAGTAGCACAGAGACGGAAGAGCGAAGTCGGAACACCGGGCGGCAATGTCACTATAACAAAACCAAACGTTGGTTTAACAAACATGCTAAAAATTAATTCCACATTCACCACCCATCTATCTGTAATCATTGCATTCATAGAATACTTACGCAGATTGGCCAATAATTACAGAAGCTTCCTTCAACTTTGACTCCGTCGTGTTTTGGTTTTCTTTCGATTGAACGTAAATTAATCGTTTGCCTATAAACTGTCGGCACACAGTACCTGTGTATGTCTGAAAAAAATTGTGGTTTAGATCATTTACTAATATTTTGCTTATAAATTCCTTATATCCCTTTTCCTTGAGCAATAAACATATTGCTCAAAATGCATTGTCTTAACATTTAATGCTCCTACTTCCTAACCCTCAAGCAACATATTAGCAATGAAGTGAAACAAGAAAGCATTAAAACCGTAGCCAGTTCCCACTATGACAGTGTAAGACTCTAACTAAACTCTAGCTCTGCACTGTAGTGAACTTTGGGGAATGGGGCAGTCTCAATGTGAGTCCCTGAAAGTTTACCGGTGAACAGTCCGTCCCAGAGATGTCTAAATAAAATGGCCTTCCTTGAAGCAATCAAACGCTGGTTTAAAAAATGCCTTCCTTCTTCATACCAATGAATGAAACCTGAAGCTTTTTTCCTTCCCTCAGGCTTCCTTCAATTTTTACTAAAACTTGTATGGATTTTAAAAACGAAGTAGTTCTGTCTGATCAACATAACCGTCACAAATGAATGTGATGAATCAAAAAGCTCATACAAACATTTGACAGCATTCACACTTCTGCCTTGTTATTTATCCATAAGACTTAATCCGTGTGCAGCGTTTAATACATGTGAAGGCTATTTCTAACCCATATTTCATTCACCTACCATTTTTTGTAAATTTGACGAAACCTTCTCTCCAGGCACTCCGGGAAGTCGAAAAATTGGGTGGGGAGACAAAGTTATTTAAATAATTGTAGTAACTTACTCGGGGGCTACACACAAGCATCTGTATATACCACATATGTATATGGTTACACGGATAATTTTTCTACCCTTAGCTTGTATAAACAGGCCTGGTGTCGAACTAATTTTTGAAGAATTTTGTTGCAAATTTAAAAAAAAAAAATCTGTAAGAATAGACAGAAATTGGAACACATATAATCGAAATGTTTTACTAGAAAATCTAAATTAATCGAGGTATCATAGTCAATGCGGTGCACGGGAGCTCGTTCTGGATTCTGCAATGTCACCCCTGCTGCCCTTATTCCGGAGTGCCTGGTTCCCTCAACCTTCTCGAAAAAAAATCACCCAACCTACAATATTCCTTTAACGAAATTTTTCAAGGCTAGCCTGCGAGGGTTGGACATGTCTGGTCCATCCAATCCGTTCAAGGTGCAAAAACAAGCCAGTTCGTGGCTTATTTGATTCTCTATTGTGGCAGCATTGATCAAAACTTCAATATTTTTGAATATCCCGCCGAAATTTTCAGTCGAATTTCTAATCTTCAATTATGAATATCATAATAGTGAATGTGACCTTCCCTTATTTCAAACCTCCAAAACTGGTAGCGTCTGGCTGCTTTTTTTCAGAATACTTATATTAGACTTAAACAGGACAGGTGTGCCAATGTTTATAAAAATTGGTCTTTGGCAGGTAATCTTGACTTATACCGATTCTTCCTATAATTATTTACTTGGCAAATTCCTTCTCCATCTTTAGGAGGTTGTGGGTTAGACTGCTTCCCGGACCCTGTACCAGTGTTGGCCATCATTGGGACATGGTGGAAGCTATCAATCCGATGAATGCTAAAAAGTTACATAATTATAACTTGGTTAATTTAATAATTTTACTACTTTATTACTAATGACAATGTTTTAGGCATTATTCAATAAGTTTCTTCAGCATAATACTATCCTTCAGATATGTACATCAATTAAGCAACAGTTTTTGCCGTCATAGTACGTATGCGTAACTAGCGAATCTGGAGACGTTTTTAAGACGTTCGTTTCTATGAATCAATTGGTCAAATTAATGGAACTGGTGAGTATGTATTACTAGTAAAAGCCCTGTGATTCACAGGGACAATTACTTGAAGAGGTGGTAATGTGATCGTAGAAATTAAAATCCAAACGGCTTATGAATCAAGCCCTGTTGTATAGACTTGTTGTATGCCTAAATCGTGCGTGCTTATTTTAAGAGTAGCGCTTTAAATAACCGACAGGCAGTGCTCGTTAATAATAAGGAGTGCTTGTCATGCCACCTTTTGGGCGTTTTGTAAGGCCATTGAATTAAGATCGCGCGAAACTTTAAATAAACGGACATAAAGTGCTCTTTAATAATAAAGGATGACACACTGATAAACTATTATCTCAATGCAACAGATGGCAATGGTGCTTTGCCGCAATATCATTAAGTCAGTCAGAAATTATTTTAAAAAATGTTTAAATTGTGGAAAACATTTATCAAACAATATCAAAACCTTTGCTGCGTTGCCTCTTTGCACGCACCCCTTGATGGCAGTAGCATAGCAATGAATTTTTCTAACACTTGTATTAGCAAAGGTCTTACACTTTAGGACACCAGTCTATTTATAGTACTACGATATCTGGCTTCAAAAATACAATGTTCCATCAACTTAGACAATCGTTATAATATAGCTGAGGAAAATCTAGAGTGCTAGCGCTGCTAACTCGTCAGTCTACAGTCGACTCTCTGTACAACGACACCTCAAGGGGACCCATTTTTCTGACGTTATAAGGGAAATGTCGTTATAACGGGTGTCTTAACATTGAATATTTACTGCGGGGCAAAGGTGTCCGCCTATCCTACCTATAGGCTCATTTGTAGGCTATTTATAGGGTGCGAGGATTTTATTAAAGTGGCTTGTGGGCAAAATAGGGTGCAAGAATATACACTTAAAACCTAGCCTACAAAATAGGTAGGCTCAGCCGCCGTAGAATTATTATAAGCATATATGTATGTAGGCTATTGAAGCCCATCATTTTAATTTAATGGCATATGGAACGGGCAAAATGAAAATTAAAGAATAATCCGCGACTGGTACTTGCAGATTGCATTTTTCATGGTGGTTCAAGCAAGAAAAGTCCGTGCTATCCTTCTTCTTATTGCTCTGGACCTGTCCGTTGATTTAAACTTTCGCGGCTTTGGCTTTACAATTCAAACCTTCGCGGCTCATTTCAATATATAGCCAAGCAAGTCGGTGGTTTATACAGCAAGCCAAGAAGCACATCGGGCTGAAACGTTGTCGCAGAGGAGAGCTTTTTCAGCTCGCTTAGTTCGCTGTGGTTCTCAGCATATACCAACTGCTTGCAGCATACTGGAAGCTCGCAATATTACGCAATTTTAGATTGTCACTTAAAAGCGCTAATCATAATTATTATAAACATTAGACATAAATCATCAAATTTGGATTAAATTAAGTCTGGTAGTTAGAAAAACTACGTTCGGTTACAGCACTGACGAATTTGAGGAGAGGAGAATTTTAATGACTGAACTTTGTACACATAAGTGTGAGATTCTTATTAGGAAAAAGCAAATGGAATTGAAAGTACTTATTGCAACACTTTTTATATATAACGTCAGGTAAATTCTCAGAATTTGTATTGCTGAAGTTATTTGCTCACTATTTTGTAATTATTACAAGCCTTTACATCCATAAATTTGATCTTTATATTCCCTAAAAATATCATTACGAATTAAGGATTGATTTGTAGGAACCACGGACTTTAGTAACAATAGCAATTGAAAAGTGTTGCGCTAATATGAATTCCTGTCACTTTTCCTATTTTAAATTATCAGTGCGTCCTGTGTCTGAGGCTTCAGTTACATTATTACGATACAACTGTGATGTATACAAATTATAACAACATAAAAAATCATATTAGATCACACTAAGGGGTGAAGCACCATACAGTGATTCAACAGCCAGATTTAATAACAATGTTGGTTGGTATTAAGTTGATCAATCGATTAGTTAAATTCCCCGTGTATACCCAAATATTGAGTTTGGGAGAGAACTTCAGTGGGCTGGAGCGTTGTACCATAATTTTTTGATGATGAATTGCCAACTAGCTATTTGAAACGAATTGTTAGCCTTACAATTAATAATGTCTTATATGAGATTACTTTGCCTAGCGAAGCGGGCTATTAATATTAAGCCTTCTCGACACGCCATAATACGGGATCTACATATAGCAATTTACAATTTTGTGTATACTCACAATTCTCAAGCAATTGACCCTGTGCGAAGCACGGGGCTTTTACTAGTCGTACCTTGATATGCGCTAAAACCACACCAAAATTGAAACTTCAAAATCCGCGCTAAAGTGGAAACTGTATAAAGTCGACCACTGAAATGAAAAAATGCGTTTGAACACAATTCAAGTATCAAACAGGATTTACTGAGATATGTTGTCAGTCAGCTAATAGATTTCCGTTGTTAGAATTGTCATATTGTTAAGCTGACTTTGGAAATGTTTCTTGTAGTATTTAATTTGTGAAATATTAAGTATGACATCCCTTTTGACCAACGTTGTAAAATGTAGGCACTATTTTCGGCGAAATCGAGACTGTTCTGCTCTTAGTGACTTTGGTCAAGGTGACTAAACTCGACCTATTTTATTTCGATTCCATTGACTTGAGACATTGTTTGTAATTAGAGTAGAATGCCCTTAAATAGTCTGTCAGTAACGAAAAGTGTACAAAATGTAGGAAGGCTGTAGAACTGGTTGATCTAATTTGTCAATGTAATGTAGGCTAATATGTAGGCTCGGTGCTTCCCATATATGAAGGATGTAGGATAGGCTGACCTATTCGGCGGTTAAAATGTAGGCATATATGTAGGCTCGGTTCAAATTTTATAAATACGAAGGATATAGGATAGGCTGAGTCATTTGGACACCTTTGCTGCGGGGAGATTTTCAGTGTGTCGTTATAGGGGAACTTTCGTTTTAGGGAGACACGTTATAGAGAGAGTCGACTGTAATGTGTTTTGCCACGTGGAACGATGCCCTTATCGAAACTGAAAAAATCAAAGCTTTTCATTCATTGTCAACTACACACAATATATGGTGGTGGGGAAGAAAGAATTTATCTCGTGGTGTCAAGATTATCATCTTTAACGCTAAACACGAAACTATTGTGTTTCATAGCGTCAACTATTATTTATTTCCAAATATTTTTCAGCTCGTTTCATACAGTTGGGCAAGTGCAAAGCTTACGATACCCACTAGGTAGTGGGTAGTTAAAACATACTGGAGCCACGTGCCGTGTATCGATTAAGTTGTGGCCAATTACCGTATAACGGATATAAAGATACATTCTGCGGCCAGGTATCTTTAGATGCCCCCTGCCCACGCTTTACCTCTATTAAAATCTGGAAAACTATTTCCTTAAACCGAGAGACGTGTAGCAATGAAGATCAGGTGGTGATCACTAAAACGTAAATCCTGACATCTAACTGAAAATGACAACCTTAAGTTAGTTTGAGCAGAGAAAGAAATCTACTAAGTACTTCCGTCGCAGTATCACTTACTTTCCAGACTCTCCAATGTCAGGAAAAGTCTCAAAGGCGGACGGAAAATCTGGGATGACCCCCAAGTCTAATTCTGAAAAGATAAAAAATAAATAAGTTTTGGTTTCTCTGAGAGAGAAAGACTTTTTGACACATTCTCAACAAAAGTTTTGATTTAACTAATGCATACTTTTAAACATTATATACAATATAAAGGTGTTTTCTACAAATCAGAGCGCTACTTTTTATGCAGGCATTCCTAAGTTGATATTATAGAATTTATTCTTACGAACCCCGATACATAAACCTACAGTATTGTTTACGTTACCCTTATATTAAAATTAGATTGAAGTTTATCTTGTTCCATACGAATAAGTGGATCCAGCGTATAACCTTTCCTTGAGATTAACTCAATGGCTAAAACAAGGCTAGGATGTCAACTCTACCCGAACAACAGAAAAGTTCTTGCATTCAGACTCGTCCATGTTTAATCCTACTTATTAATGAAATCGGAATTTCTGGAGAAAATTAACTTGTAACGAATACATGTACACTTGATTCATTTATTTGTTAGTGGAAGCTGAACCTTACATTTTCTCACAGCTGCCCGGATTTAGAAGATATAACCTTTGTTTTTTTATGGTATTCGGTTTTCTGACAATTTCTGCGCATAATTATGAAAACTATGTATTCCTGAGTAGAAAATGTTAAATGTATACTCAAAAATTCTACTACACCAGATCTGTGGAAACCCCGTTGATACGGGTTATAACTTAACAATGTTTTGTAGACGAACTTGAATGAGGAAACAGTTCAAACTTCGCCCAACTCTTATGTAAGTATACCCCAAACTAACAACAACAACAGATAAATTAGCCTTGTCTGATTCGCGCCTTATTCGTAATGCCCGGGTGAAGTGTGTTCACATAATATAGTAACATCAGAGGCGGGAATTCGAATCAGAAACGGAACTGTATTAAAAAATGATGTCTCCGAATTCATAATGAATACGGGGGAAATTTCACGAAGTGTTTATATCCGAAATTGAAATAAAAAATTATATTTGTATTCGAATTATGATAGTTAAATATTTTCGAAAGAATTCCGATTCCAACAAAGTATTTCTTTCAATGGCTTTTATAATCATCATCAACGACCAAATATGGGCTAATATATTCACTTGAGGTGGTAACCCATTATGGTTATGTATCATGTTCGAGAGCATGATTTCAGAGGGTGTCTTTATAATTTCAAAAATGAGAAATCAAAATTTTTAAATTACTTCACATTTCACTTTGCAATAATTCCTGTTAGGTTGCAAAAAAACCCTTGTTGCTGAGTATGTTGTACTTACAATTAGTAGCAAGTAAAAATGCCACACAATCCATGTTGTGCCAATATGCAGAAACATGGATAAAAATAACTTAAAGGAAGAGACGAGTTAGAACAGCATCCGCAACAAAGGTTCAGTTCGTCAGGCAGAGAGTAACATCGTTGGTTAAATTTCTAACGGAGATTTACTTTCTAAATATATAGTTCCAAATTTTCAAGATTTGCATACTAATTATATTATTAACTCTTAGTATATTAGTAACAGTAATTTACTTTTTTTAATGTTTGTAAGTAGTAGTTTACTAAGTATCTACTCTAAGTACTCTGAAATGAGTGCGGTGCCACTAATACGTGGTCTAGTTTGACAAATCTCACAATATGTAGCAGCAACAGGGGAAGTCAACTTGGATGAAATTTGAATTGAAAAGTTTGTGATGCTCGTCATCATTAATTCCGCCTTCCTTTTAACGGTCAGCGGTAATCATAATTACTCCTGAATGAAAATCCCACTGACTACCTTAGACGTCAATGAACAGAGCAAGTTCGAGAATAGTTTACATCCATTTTCGTCATGTTTGTAAAGAAATACCGAATCAAATGCCAATCAAACAATATGCTAACACCAACACAAGCTCTTATATTGACAAGGTAACTAGTAATAATGCAATTTATGAGATTTTACTATTTTCGTCACTCGACGGCACGATTTATAAGGTTGGACACAAAGAGCGTGGACAGATTCAATTCGCTCACCTGCATCATGACGAACATCAAGAACTCCCTTGGATTCAATTGTATCCCGACGGTTGGAAACTTGGCAAGTATAAAATCCTTTGTCAAGAACTTCTAAATTTGTTATTTGTAGTTGAGAAACAACTCGAGATGTACCCTTCCCTGAGGATTTCCTCGCATGCCTAAATACATCATTTCAGGAACTTAATACTCTCTTGGAACAGCTCCGGTAGCAAAACTAACATTGTCTAATACAGGTAAGTGTTAGTAAACACGACCAGGTACATCTATTATGTCATGCGGATACTTCAGTGTGGTGAATATATAATTGTTTCATAAAGTTAAAGTGAGTTTACAAACTAGGTAGACAATTTCATACTTGTTTTCAAACTTGCGTATTTTAATTCGCGGGTGCCTAGATTTCAGTTCCAAACTGTTCTTGAGCCACGTAATTTTCTTTGGTGGGGGATTTCCCTCGGCTTCACATTTTAACCGAACACTGGCCCCGGTGCTTCTTGTATAATTTGTCAACTTTCTGATAAAACGTAGGAGTCCTGTCCCCTCTGGAGTCGGGTGAATATTTGAAGTAGTCTCCAAATCATCTCCTCTTTGATTTTCAAAATTAGCGTTTGTGTCCAAACCAAGACTTCTGTGGTGGAAATCAAACCCAGAAAAATGTTTTCATATATTTATGAATTCTCAACTGGAAATAATATTCTAATTCCGGTCATATGGATCTAACATTGTCATACTTAAACGCCATTATGATATTAGTTATAAAAAACGTTAATGAATTGTAAAAACAAGGCAAATTTTGACTTGAATATTGACATAGACACAAGATTTAAACGAAATAAGTTCAACGGTTTCGAGTTTAGCTCTTCATCAGGAACAGTAGATGCTAATATCAAAACATCGTCCAAATTCCTAACTCTTAATAAGGTAAGTAGGAATGATCATAGGAATTTCTAGAAAATATAGTCTAGTACATAAATTACTGTGCTACTATTATGTAATTACATACAAATAAAATTTTCCAACTTTGTAGTCTTTTGACACAAAGTGAAGTAATACAGAATTTAGCCTAACCATCAAATCATTTGTCCAATCATTGGAACGTAGGACGGACGTGCACCTTACACTACGTGTGCAAGTCCGTCCTGCTTTCACAATATTGCTTGGAAAAGTTCCTGTATAATTACCTACGATTCGTTCCCAAATAAGTTGTTCAAATAATCATGGAAAAGTTCCACAGATGATGGGACATACGGTCGTGACCCATGTCTTATATAATTATAGGTACGGTATACCGATTCGAGGGTAATTTGGTCATTTTTGGTAGAGTCGTGGAATCAAATAGAACAATTTACTCACCTTGACCGTCACTTAGGAAATTCCTGGACAATTTTGGAGGAAAAGCATTCCAAAATGCCGTAGCATGCATTTTCGTTTACGAGCTATAGTGTCTTTGGCTTATGTGTATTGGAACATGATTGACAAGTTATTTGATGTATTACGTTTTATTGTTTCTAATTTTAAAATCATCGCTTACCCATTCTCAGCTAATATTGAACATTACAATTTGTACGGTCGGACGAGTCCGAGATATTTTTTCTATTGAACTTCGAACCCTATAAGCAAATTTTTCTTCACTCATGAAAGCGACATAAAATGCAAAATTCTGGGAACCCGTGAGAATGAGGTACTTAGATTTTTATTTTCTCCAGGAATTGTAGACGATTAAAAAATCGGTATACCTGTTTGTTTGATGTTGTAAATTTCTAATAACTATTGGTTTCTCGAGTTAATACTGTTTTTCGAAAGTACTACCAAGCTCCAAAATCGGCATTTTGGAAATTTTGAGTTAGGGTTGAGAAACTAAATATTACGGCTTCTGTTTGCTAGTCATGTGGTTTTGTCCTAATATTTTATTTGGTGTTTTTTAGTACGTTTTTGTGGTTAAAACGGGCTTTACTCTGAATCAATGAATTAAAGATTATTACGCAAATTTTAACGTTTTCATATACAGATGTATTTCTTACGCAGAAACTTATATCGTTCAATTCCTGATATTTTTTTCAAGTTGAGCATATATGTATTTTCTTTCCCAAATGCATTCTTATCATCCCACAAATTTAGTTTTAGTCGAAAATTGCAGTCTCAAGAACTGAAAATGTGAGGCAAGGTTTACGAATAGCTTAAAAGAGTAAATTCACTTATAAATAATAATTTAAAAGAGAATATTTCTCACTTTTAACTTTACCTCACATGTTACGTTACTGAGACCACAATTTTTGAATTAACAAACCGTTATTAGACAAAAGAATCCCCTTAAAATCTTCTTCAAACACAACGTTTTCGAATATTTTTATGAGCAACTGCAAAAAAAGTAGCAAGAAAGAAAACCTCTCGTTTTCCGCATCTTTAAACCTACAAATAAATTCTCCAGTCTTGCAGTCTGTTTTCAAGGGTCGTACAAAATTTTGGCCAGGAATAATTAATTTTAAACGGCGCTGTGAACATAGTTTTTTATACTATTTTTGAAATATTTGGAAAAAGGTTTGGAAAATTATGGGAGAATTGAATATGTGTCCCTTATCTGGGTTATATGGGAGCAATGCTCGCATTTCCACGTGCAGGTTGCCGCGGAATTTAATTGTTATTGACACAAATTCACAAAGTTCAACAAGATAAGGGATGGTTATGAAGAGTTTTAAACAGATACAAATAATCCCATTTTCACTTCTGTATTTTCTCTCATGTGATTGGCGGCATTGTTTACAATTTCCGTTGCAGTAAAATATTGGATATCAAAAGAGAAAGCACATGAAATTGTAAACTGGGAGCTTTCAAAGAACTTTGGCATTCATGTGAGAGTGAAATCTGAATGTAGAACAAGTCTGCATAAAAACTGGGGGTATCCAATGCTAGATGAGTCACTTTCGTTTGTTAGCAAAAATTATGACAAACCCTGCACATTTATACACAGGGTGTTTCACACCCTTTTCCCGCATAATACATTGGGGGGGAGTAACTTCTAAAATATTATTTGAGTCCCCCAGTTTGGTAGCAAATTTTTTCCTGGTTTCCAATTTGTTTCATTAACCTCAGCCAATTTTTTTATGCGGCTCCTAAATGGAACTGGGACGTGAACCAAAGTCGGAATTTTGGATTGCGAAGTTGTTTATTTCAACACAGCATTTTCCCCAAATATATTTTGACGCTAGTTTGTAGAAAATTTGTATGCCATTTCCAGGGAGCTATCATACAGGTCTCTACTGTGAGAATTGTGGAAATTACCCGGAAGAAGAGAGGCCTTGACAAAGATGCGGGGAAAAAATTTCGTACCTTACCATTTTTGCATGGACTGCCTAATATAATATACAATATTTAAGAATAGGTACTGAAATTGTAGCAAATTTAACGGGGATTCATTTGAGTGTTATTCATATGATATTCCTATGTCAAAGAAGGTGGTCTCAGGACCTAAAAATATGAGACAACGTTGAAGAATTGTTTTAAAAACTTGTAACAAAAATACATATTTTTTCTTTATTTTTTGGATCTTTCCTGACTCAGGACAAGAATAGGTCTAGTCTAGTTTTCAGGTTCGAGACATCTGGGAGGCGAATTCCTATTTAAGTTACATATCGCACTAGGAATGAATGCTGGGGGCTTGGAGGTAATGGAATTACTTGTTCAACTGCTGGTTGTTGGTTGTCCAACCCACGGAATGCTTTGGAAATTCACTGCCACGAGGAGTTTGCTTTTCTCCTCCATGTCGTTCATTCTCTTCCCCTTCCTCGTGCTCTTCCTCCTCCTCCTCCTCTTCCATCTCATACTCTTCCGGCTCGTAATCTTCAATGGTTGTTGACAAAAGCTCTTGCGATCTTCCATTTCCTTTGTGCCGTTTTGGTATCAAATCGCTGGTCCAGCCTGTAAAAATCCATAAGAACTTTATAAGGCGAATTCAAACATCCCCTCAAGACATATTTACTACTTATGCCTCATTCATGGGGCTCACTTCAGGCATTTATCCCCTTAAAGATTTTTTATTACAATTTATAAAGTTATTTGTTCTTTAACTATTAAATCACAAGCATGGTGTATTTCCCGTTTCTTTTACGTGACGGTGGCCCTATTTAAATGTACATACATACTTTGTAAGCAAACACCTAACAGAAATTTATGTCATTAAATGACACGATCGGTTATGATTGTATGGTCGTAATTTTGAAAGTCAGACAAAATTGAAAGGATTTACCAAGTAAGAAAAGCGAATATTTAAGTTTCAATTTTAAACGTACTTACACAGTTTGAATAAAACCGATTCATTGGTTTGTGTGCTGAACTGACAATGAATGCTTTGGTTTTCGATTCAGTTTGGTTTTTTTCAATGCAAACCATTAAATGAATTTAATGCAATCCAGTATCAACATTACAAACCATTTTTTTTTCGTGAAATTATCCAAACTAAGTGAAGGAATATTAATTCAACGTTTATTATCAAGCCATTTTGATTTTGATAAAATTAGATGAAAAGGATTTCGGGTACTTAAATTAAGAAACTGAAAGAAATGTAGAAAACAAGGAGCTTTGGTCAAAGGTCCCCCATATGATTGTATAATGCACTGTATTGTCCTGATACTCGTATTATTGTATTTACTGTATACTTGATTTGGTGTCAAGAGTAAATGGGGTGTGCAGTGTTCAGATAATCCGAAAGTCATTGTACGTGGAAGAGTTGGAGTTACAAGAGTTCAAAGGTGACCGACGGAACCTAACCAAAACAAGATTTAATGTTCATACATTCATAAACCATTCCCTCCTGTCCTGGTTACTACAATCGAGAGCATATCACTTTGCAGGGTAAGTGAGTAGTGCATAACTATACAAAAAGTATCAGTACAAAAGAATAAATCACAAGTGACCTTTGACCTGTCGTAGATAATAGATAAGGCTAGATAAGTCCAGAACGTAAGAGCTTCCGGAACAAATCTCCTGACCTCAGATACCTGACCCACGCACCAAAGTTACCATCGTTTGCACGAAGTTAGAAACGAGCTAATGAGATTTACTTTTACACAAGCTCATCTTGCATCATTACTACCTACTCGTTTCAACTCCCAACTGATTGGGAGTAATCCGTCCGTATGTATTAGTTGTGGCGTGGCACTGTAAGTATAGGACTCAGGCTAGTGCGCCTACTATTTCAGTTCGTTTCAAAAAAATTGTTTAGTTTCAGGTTAGACACTGAAATGAACCGTATTTATGGTTTCGTTTCAGTTCACAAAAAAGTGTTTCAGTTCGATTCAGTTTGCTCTATATGAGCTGAAACGAAATGAAAAACGATCGTTTCAGGCTCGAAAATTTAAAATGCTTGACATTAAACACTTTATGGTGCGCCATTCACAGTCTAAGTTCCTGCATCGTCAGGTATAAGTAATTACTTCTAAAGGTAAATCTAGCTTTGGTAGTTCGGGTAACTCCAATTATTTTCCGTGTTCAAAATAGGGTCTTATAAATAAGTTCGTTTCAGCTGAACTTGAAACTGAACTGGAATTTTTATGGAACGAACTGAAACAAACTGAAACGAAACGGAAATTTTTGTTTTTAGGAACGAAACACTGAGCGCACTAATTCAAGCATCTGATCGGGACCGGACAATGTCGGGACAGTGATATTGCCGCTACTTTTTATTCGGGCGGAATCGGGACAAACGTTTTGGAACCGAGGATTTGTTGGCGGGACGATGGGACGACACAGGTTGTCCGAACAGGAAAGAATATTTGCAAGGTGCACTCGCTCTATAAGAATCAGTACGTTTGGAAACACTCCGATTAAAAACATGCGGATATCTCTTTCTGTAAGAGTATATCTTTATATGTCTACAATCGTGCTACTATTATGGCTGTTCTTATTGAAAGAATTGTCTGTACAATGGGTTCTTAATTCAAGACGGGATAGAATTTTTTGCGGGACAAAATCCCCAATAGACACCCTAGAGAGTGTGTTCTGCATTTTTCGTCTTGCAGAAAATGAACGATTCGGATACAAGACTAGACATGCGAATGCCTCCAAAGGACTTGTTTCTCCTTCCATAGAAGGGGCAACGATAACGATAAAAATATATTTGATTCCGCATTTTGCAGCAGATTGTTTTCAGGTTTCTCAAAACTTATTCCACCCCTGGCTCAAAATCTCGACTGTTTTTCAAAAAATTAACATTAATTAAGTTTCTGACATTTTTAATCAAGTTTTAGGGAAAATATAATTTGCGCTTGTTTGCAGCAATTTAAAGGCCTTTCAAACAAGTAAAATATGAGATTTTTACGCTGAATACCTTTGGCACGTGCCGCAAAAGAGGTAACCAATGTTTAGCCACAAACTGCTAACTGCTAAATAGTGCTGGGAATGCTCCGGTCTGTTCCAAGATTTCTGGTCGTGGAATTGGGGCTTGTTTCAAGCATAAGATCATTCCATATGATACGTTCCACAATTCTGGACCAAGGAACATGGTCCGGGGGATATCCTGGACCAGAATATATGATCTGGCCCAATTTGGACCAAACATTGTTGGCATCGAATAATTTTTAAAAAATTCTCCCAATCAACATTTATTCTTTGCTAATTTCTACTGTTAAATTAGTAGCTGAAGTAGAAGTTCTTACACTCATGGGTATGCTTTCCAAAATAATTGTCGCGCAAAAGCCCCTCGAGTTCGTAATTTGGTCCGACCAAATGGTCTGGTGCTTATGCAGGAACGGTCCTAATGACCTGTTCCAAAATACAGTATAGGAACACATTCACTGGTCCAAAATACATCTGGAACAGACCACATTTTTCACCCGGACCGGAACAGCTCTAGTACTACTGCTAAGTCAGTTTGATCATTGGAAAACTAATATATAAAAACGTAAATGAAAATCGTGACAAAACATGCTCAAATTAATCCATTCCCGGAACACTGCATCCCGTGTTTTCGAGCTAGAGGAATGGAACAAATTTCGAAAAATGTGGAAAAAATACAGAAAATGGTACAGAAAGGAGGTATCACTGTTTTTAGCGCTGCCTCTACTATGGACTAAAAATGAGAAAAGTGATTTGGCATACCCTGTATCGTGTGTTGTGGGATAAAAATTTGAGGAAGCAGTTCAAGGAGAACGGTTCGGTTCAATTCGTTTAAATTTTATATTGAACGGAACGAACACTATTTTCAAGTATGTGAGAAGATTCTGACTGATGAAGGAGGACAAGCTGAAGCGCCGTTGATTAAATATCCTTTCCCCTCGATTAAAATGCAAATGAGGTTTGCAGAGGTGGATGAGAATGCTCACACTATGAATTAAAATAAGGAAGGTCGGAACCCCCTAGTTTTTCTGGCATCTTTTACAACCCGTTATGGTTAGGGAGTACTTACTGAAAAAAAGAACGTGAACGAGGCAATATTTTGTAAATGCTAGATGGTCTGAGCGGACTGGAGGGTAAAACCATGCAAAATCGTATTACATTACTTCTTACTTTCCCCCTTTTAACTTCGGCTTTGCTTGTCATATTCTCATTCTCCCAGTGTTGCCAAGGCATCTTGAAAGGTCCCTTAAATATAGCCTGTATGTGTATAAATGCTTTACTTCGTGACTTTTACCCGTAAGTACAAGTGTGACGTACAAACTCACAATGTTCCCTTCCTCACTCCGATAATAAGTACAAGGCATCATTACAGCCGCCATAATTTTTCTCTGAAAATTTGCCCACCCACTGACAGGGTTGGGGGTTTTTTTCAAAAAAACCAAACAACCAGGTTTTTTTGGTTTAAACCAGGTTTTTTTGGTTTAAACCAGGTTTTTCGGTTTAAACAAATTTTCAATCCAAAACATTCATTAATATGCAAAAACATGTGAATTTGAACAACTTTACTTATTTCCCAAACTCAGTAAGTATCACAAAGCATTAAATATTTAATAATTTAGATATAATTTTAACGATAACTTTGCCGCATAAACACGAGTTTGGCATTTTTCATTGTACAAACGATTCCGAATTTCCAAATGTACAAGACTAAAAGCTAATAGTATTATTTACTTCACTAAAGTTTAACTACACAATATCACAGTAACTGCACAAGTTTTGCGCATGACGAAATATAAGCATTTTGGATTGAAAATATTAAAATTTTAGGTGTTTGGTTTAAACCATTGGTTTTTATAAAAAAACCGTTTGGTTTAAACCGTGGTTTAAACCATGGTTTAAATCATTTGGTTTAAACCAAACCAACCCTGTCCACTGACTTCTTGTCTAAATTTTAGTAACATGTTTGGGCTATTTTCAAAATAAATTACATTTTGCATGCACAGTGTGCTTCAAAACATTTTTATCACCTCCAGCACATAGAAGGTAAAAAAGGAATCCTTGCGACTTTGTAGCAATTTGTTTTCTAGAAATTAGAGCTGTCATAATTTGTTCCACCTCCTTGTCGAGCGCTTAAGAAAGTGAAGTAAGATCCGTAAGATAAATATTTAAAAATACAGTACGATCTTACCACAAAATCGTAAATCAGATTCAGAAATCGAAAAATAAGTAAACAAATTTAAATCGTGCCCATGGGTCAATTTTTGTTCTCCTCTTGACCTCGTTTAAAGCCAATAAAATGACCTCACATACAGAACAATAGTCCCCACAATTCTCAAAACAACCCAAATCGTTTTTCCCAATCTCTCTTAACTCAGCTAGAATGAGATTATCGTATCTTCCCTGAATATTTTCCCATACTCATTCTTCTCAGAATAGCTAATCACTAATCAAGAGCTTAGAACTGTTTGACCAATTCAGAGCGAATTGGTGGAAAAGTTTATGTTGTGCTAAATAGACACAATTGAGCTTATATGGATACGAGTTACACCATACATATCACCAAAGACTACAACCGAATATGGGCAATATCAACATGGGCAATTTTATAAATTACATATGAAACTACATATATGGGTTTCCCAACGCTGGTCGTGATTTGAACTGCCCTTGTACCGATTCCATCCATCGACCAGACATTACCATCGTAGACACTGTCTCATTGAATTTCGCAATTGAAGGATATGCAAGAGGTCAACCGGAGCCAGTGTGACCCAACATTGATCCTTTTTTTACTCCTGCTCCATCCGACCCTCATGAGAACGATTCCAGGGTGATTAGTTTCAAAATAACTAATAATAATTTACGAGAGCATTTTAAGTAATTATGCCTATTGTCGCTCTGCTGGCTCTAAAGGTATCCCCTATAGATCAGCCGAACTCACTCTGTCTTATTCGACCAGAAAAATCCATACTCACTACATCGTAACCTAGGTTTCTTAAGTATTCTCAGGAAATTCCGGCAATGAGGTATCAGTTCACATGGAGGGAGTGAGGTGAGGCAAATGGAAACTGTCTGTCTACTGTGACATGAATTAAAACAGGCATCTGGGGAAAATGATACAACAAGCTTCGACGCACTCCTCTGGTTTAATTCTTGCGACACATCATTTGCTCTCTCCAATTTGCTATTCTCTCTGATAACACCTACGTACAAATATAACCTCACCTAACACACGAATCCCTTCCACTAAACCAACCGTTCAGACAAGTCGTACATCGTACATGGTGTACAATACATTCCGAATTCCATGGCTATTTATTTAATTAAACTTTACCGCAAAGGGAGTAGAGATACAGTAGGCTAAAGTACGGGAGACATTTAATCACAAGGAATACTGTGTGTCAATCAATACTATCAGCATTAGGGAATTCGTGCGATAAGAGAAGTCCAGCACTGTAAGTACCCAACGACTATGGTTGGGGGATGGCGTCAATCCCAGTGCCCTGGTCGTCACGGAGATGAGAAAGAGAGACAGTTGTAGGGTTCTGCTCAGGTTGGCACGTGGCAAAAAATGCTCTGGGTAGTACTCGTTGTTAAAATCACGTTTGGACCTTCTACACAGGGTGGTGTATAATGGTCAAAAAATAGTACTATCCAAAAAAATCCACTGTAGAATAAAAATCCGTGCAATGCACCGATTAACGCAAACTCAGGTGAGACCTGCGTAGTTGTTACAGTTTATTCAATTTATAGTGACCCCGGGAAAATTGATTTCGAAGGTATTTACGGAAGCTCATAAAGTTATTTATTTAGATAATAATTCGATGTATCATTAAATGTTTGAACCCAGGTCACTGCAGTATTTAAAATGTCTTATTTTTTACACTTTATGTGTCTACGCCAATCCATTCTTACGACCTGGCAACCGAAAGTTTTTGTAGATGATTATTTGCCAGAAAACAATAATCTAAACGTTTGACCCCAGGTCACTGATGTTTTCAAAACACACAACTGCATCTGATGGCTCATTGTTTTAGACCAGTTGCATGTCCGCAGGTCATTCCACTGTAGATTTTCAAACCATAAAATTGTGTAGACAGTAATTTTGTCGAAAGCAATTTTGTGAGGTCCAACGGTTTACCTCGGGTCACTAATAATATCAAAAGGCACAGCTACATCTCATAGACGATTTCTACAGAGACTAATTTCATGTCCGTACACCAATGCATTCTGACTAGAGTGTACTCTCTATTACTCAGGAAATAATTTTCCGAGGTCAAACGATTTACGTCTGGTCACCGGTATTATCAAAAGGAAAAACCACATCTTATGACCATTTTTTGTGAGTAGTTTCATGTCCGCACGCCAATCCATTGTTGAGAAATGGCAATCGCAAAATTTGTCAATATATTTTAGAGAAACGAATTTTTGGAGGTCAAATGGTTCGCCTCTGGTTACCAAAATTATCAAAAGGCACAACTAAATTATATGACACATTTTTAGGTGCTAGCGATATGTTCGTAGGAAATTTTTTTATTGAGATATGCGAGTTAGAAGATTTTGTTGACTGACGAACGGACGGACAAGAAAAAGTCGCGTGTAAGAAAGTTTTACTTTCTAAAAAACAGTTTGAACCTTAAAACATTTCTCAAATTTTTTAGTGTAGAAATATATACGTTTTACGGATTTCTTTAAAATCTTCAACTACGAAACCTACGCCAACAGATAGTGCAAGTTTCATTTTCCTGAACACGCAGACAAGGTTTGCAAAAATCAGTGCCGGGCACGGATCTTTTCAACTTTGATTCTGCTGGGTACTTCTGGTTAGTACGCATCAAACACTCATGTGAAAGTGAATGGATTCAAACTGTGGAACTAGATAGCCTCTGCTATAGCTAGTCAGTGAAACTCCAGTTCGTCATGGGATATACTTCCATTCTACGCTACCTGGCTCTCTCACCTCCTCAGATTCAACAAATTAGATTAAGATTCGACCTGGCCTGCGTGCCAACTACCATGCAATGTGAAAACACTGACTGTGATGGTTGTATGTAGTTGAGAACTGAAAGACAATTCAGATTGTATGCTATTAGGGAAGCCATTATCTGTCGACAAGGAAATGTTTCTGTGACTAAGACCAGTTTCCATTGTGTTCCAGGGAAAACCTACGTAGACCCCTTTTCCTTTGGATTGTCACTTTGTCATTTAACTTGTTAAAAAATGAACTTGCAAAGACTAACTAAGTAAAAATGAATTCCTTTTAATAACAAAAATGAACTCGGAAAGACAAACTCTGAGACAATAAAAAAACCTTTTAAAACTCTGCCACTAAACGAGAGGATACAGAGAGCTTCAAAAACCGTTTTACACTATTATGGAAACTTTGGTAGAGCCAGCGATGAATTTCTATTTTTCTTACAAAGGGCTGGCTGGGATTTTCTCCCATGCATATCGAATTATATTTAGATTCATGTCTGGATTTAGAGTCGGATGAGCACATTTCCTAAACATACCCAATGGGTACTATGAGCAAGTGCTCTTGGCTGAGACGATACAGCTGTTTTTGTAATAAAAAAGACTGATCTGATACGGCGTTGTGTGAAATTGCATTAAATGTGAGCTAAAATTACTGGAGACAAAAGAAATCCCATCTATTCTGCTGAGGGCTGCAGTCAAGAAATACTACATTCTTTTCTTTATGTGTAGTATTTTTATGGAAGGCACTCTCAAAGGACAAAATTGCTATAAATTCAAGGAATTTGGGGGATTAGTGAGACTTAGGCTTTAAGTAAGATGTATTGATTGTGTGGAGGAGCTGCGGACAGTTTTCGTTTTAAGACCCCATTCGTATTTCCTGAATGCGCGAGAAAAAATTCCGTAGTTTTGACGTCGGAAAATATGAGATGTTCCTTCGTGCCGCTGACGAGTGAGAGGGGGACGTCAAATGCGGAGGGCAAACACCAGAATTCTTTTCTCAAATTGCTTTCCAATGCCACATCCGTATTTAAACAGACAAATACTTCCCCTCCAGTCCACATTTTCTGACGATAAGAACCACCAGGTTCCCTAACGACCTAGTTGCTTAAATCTCCTCACTCAAAACTCTCACAAATACATCCGCAAATCCTGCCTTGTGTAATCACTTCTGGTTTCCCTGGATTTTTTAGACTGACTTTTACTTCTATGATTCTATTGGTACGAGTCTTTATACTTTCCTCAAACAAGTTTGATTGAGATCGACTATAATGCTATTTTTGATGGTCTCTATTCACCCTATAAATACGCTGAGACTGAGGAGAGGGAATAAGTGTGGTTAAATATTTATGTAATTTATCGTCGGTGGGTTTGCTCTGTATATTCGTGGGTCCAAGTGTTCTGTTAATATTTAATCGAATTATTCATTAAATATTCGTAGGTTTTGTCTTGTCTGTATGTGACACACTTGAAAGACGTTAGTGGGCGGGTTTCACTTTAGACTGGGTTGGTCAGTCTCGTTGTAAATAAATCGCGGGGACGTATTATGTCCATCCATCCTTCCGTCCATTTGCAGTGTTTATTTGAAGTAAATTATTCAAGGATAATTTCCACGTTGGGTAAAGCAACGTTTTCGGGTTGTAATTAAATAAATCTTAACAGGTGGCTGACGCCCGTCCGTCATTCTTTTATCCTTAATTATTTGGAGAAAATCCTTTCCAAATAATTACATAAGTAATTATTACTGAAAATGTTCGTTTGAATTAACACTTGACGTTTTGTATTTATATATTTACTAAACGAAAATTATAATTACTAATTACTTAGGAAATTTGTACTAACCTGATGGTGACATTCAAATGTTTTAATGAAAAACCATTCAAACATTGCAAGGCCACCACCAACGTCAGTGAATTTTCTCCACTGTGCTGGGATCCTTGAAAATCAAGCAATACACAAGGCTCAGTCAAAACTATAGAGCCACTTTGTTTTCCAAGATAATATTGATGGAAGTTCCGTTTTGAATAGCGTAACTTCCGCAGAGTAATTACTATATATGTATATAAGGTATCTCACAAAGTCTGTACGCATTTGGCTAAATTCCTTGACACCTTCGGGACTCCAAAATATCCCAACCCCTTGAATTCTGTCAAATAAAATGTTTCCAGAGGTCGTGCCTAAGTAAAAAAAAATCCAAACAACTTGGTGTCTGAAGCCGTTATGTAGGCTAATCGTTTGTGTTGAAACAAGTGGACCAGCTCCTTCCCTAGCGCCTACATGATCATGATTTGATCGCGATGATAAAAATCCCTAGGGGATACAAGATGAGATCTAATTTTAAGCAATCTCCCCCCACCCTCG
The DNA here is from genome assembly GCA_947179485.1 of Allacma fusca. Lineage (NCBI taxonomy): Eukaryota > Metazoa > Arthropoda > Collembola > Symphypleona > Sminthuridae > Allacma > Allacma fusca. The sequence continues at coordinate 51,689,987 of OX359249.1, read as the reverse complement.
TATTTCAATATATAAGGGGCTACAGGTCTATACACTATTTATATTCACAAAACTCGAAACAAATAGATACTTGTCACCCTTGGATACATCTTACAATAAGATATATCCTCGATTCAGGTTCTGCACGGATCCTAACCGAAATGTCGGATGAAACAATTATTTTATCCGAAACTTATCCGATATTTTGCGATTTGGATAGAATGGCTATCCGAAAAATTCGGATAAAAATCTTCCTATATCTGATCCTGTCCGCGGATATCCGATAATCTGAAGAAACACATAGTTTTGTTTCACGTTCTGCAAGGATAGGATAAATTCATTATCTTATTTGTATCCTATCCGATAATTTGATGATCACAAAATCCACTTTAATTTCTTAATAATTCTGGTTCATTGGAAGACTTGCTGGTATTTGTTTCAGCCTCCAAAACAATAGCTGCATGCAAACTTCTTAGGTTTCCATTTTCCCCAACACTAAGCACTTTGCAAGAATCAGAATATTGTACCTCAGAGATATTTTTATTCCAGCAGTGTTACAGAATTGTGTGGAGCATGAAATGTAAATCCTGGTAACACGGAATTAATTTAAATGCATTTTCAATGGCAAACCATGGTACTGAATTTCATTAATATACATACCCCATGCTTTTAGACAGAACCAGAAGTCTCGTGGTTGTAAGAGCAAAATTTGGTAATAATGATAATTTGCAACAACAGATGGCCAGTTTCGGATGTCCGTGGATACAAGACGGATTATCCGAATCACTCACACTGTGTATCCTATCCGGTCGGATAATCGCAATGCTTTAATCTTATTCTATCCGTCAGGTTTCCTCGGATAAAAATTTGGTATCCGATCTGGTAAAGTTTCGGATCGTTAAATCATTGAATTTATCATATCCGTGTCCGATCCGGTGCAGAACCTTATTATTCTCGATTATAGAAGCTTTTTCATTCCTCGTGCAAATTACCCGGATTTGTTATGTGGCACTAAATGGAGTAATACCTTCCATTAGGGTTGTAAACATCCCGAGGAAGTACCAAAATGCATTTCCTTTTTGATTTTTTGAATTTGTACGTTTGGAGTATTTGTGTGGAATTTTCGAAAAAAAATGGAAAAAGATGATTTTGAAAACAATAAAGAACATTTGAAGAATTGGAAAGAAGTGACCCCTGCAACGCACACTAAGGTCACAGAATCTTCCACACGAATATTTTATGAGTCTGAGAACTTAATGCAGTAGACAATCAAATTATTAAATACACCCAAACCCCCCCCCCCCCAGAAAAAAAGCTTTCAAAAATGACTTTATAATGTTGATCGGACCTGTATGAATTGCTATTACAGCAAACAATGAATCTCGCAAAAAAATTTGATTCTTGAAATTCGTGAGGTAATCGAAACAGCAACGTTCAAATTCTTCAAGGTCCACTACCAACTCGAGTGAGGTCTCCAGTTGGAAGTCTGTAAAGACTAAAATAGAACAACAATTGTAGCTTACTGTCGAGTGTAACTTGAAACTCGGCTTTGAACTACAGTATAATTGAGGTTGACTCGTGTAAATTCAAATTATTCCAGTTTGAACTCGAATGTAACACTTGATGTTGAAGTATAGTGTAAATTTCGAGTTTGAACTAGAGTGTAATTTAAAATTCTGAACAGTACTTGAACTTGTGTTTCGACTCAAACGATTCCAACTTTTCGAGTCCAACTCCAACGAACCTTGATACACCAGTTAAAAACCCAAACTAGCTAAAACTAGGATATGATCTCGAGCGTAACTTGAAATTACAGTTTGACTCGAGTTGAACTTAAAAGTAAAGTGTACTTGTGTTTCCACTCGTGTGACTTGAAACTTTAGTTTGACTGGAATGTAACTTGAAATTTGAATTTGAACTTGAGCATCACTTGAAATTCGAGGGTGACTTGAAGTTTGAGTTTGAACTAACTCTTGACTTTCATAACCATATTTAGCCTGAAACGATTTTTAATGAGTTATAACTTTGTCCTTGAACTTGAATGATATGGGTTGGATAACTCCGCACCTTTCAAGAATTTAAATTTTTTATAAGATTTAACATGGGAAATGCTGGGCTGATGTCAGGCAGTTAAAATTCCCTCTTTTATTGGGTTTATATATCCCCTACTTTTAAAAAAGAAATTGTTTTTGGACATGAGAATTTTTAAGTGAGGACCTGTTATTACGATTAGGAATTTTAATCTTTGGCACGATTTCCCGTGCAAACCAGCAGGAAGTGTCATCAACTTTGCGCGTGTTTGGAAATTGGTATGAATACCTAATTTTACACAAAATCTCATTCCGATCCTGAGTGGACAGATCAGGATGTTTGCTTGCGAGAAGGAAATCCACGAGGGTGCAAGGCTGTTTCTGGAGCTGGCATTTACTACTCGTTTACCACAACGTGTGGAGTGCACTTTGAAAATTCCGGAGATTACATTTTAGTTTGTGTCTATACATATATGTATATACATATGTAAAAAGCAAGAAAAAAGGCTAACATAAGAGAATGTGAAGGAAAGCATTGGATGTAAATCATTCAAGCACCACGTAAGTACAGACAACATAGCAAAAAGTTACTGCTCTATATTCACATCCCACAGGGCGAGACACACAAGAACAAGAACTTCCCTACTCTCCCCTCTTTCGCGTTATAAATATGTATTCACTCATCTTCTATACAACGGCTTCAATTCCAGTCAATATATCAGAATTTATCTCAGCCTTCTCCACTCCTTAGCTGTTGGTTTCATTTCAAAAGCTGAAACCTTATCGCTTCTCTTTCAATATTCCCTTTGTTAAGTTCCGTGCTGTCGAGCCCTTTTTTAGAGGAAAATATATTTTCACATATTTCCCTCCTCAACTAATAATCAAGCTTCTGTTTAAACAATATAAAATTCCTTCCAAAATCCCACAATTCAAAAACCGCACTCACATACACTTCCATCAAAGCCCGAATGCATTCCCGATTATCATTCAATTGGAAGGAAACCTGATCACCAGCGACCGCCGTAGCCAAACTAACTGAACATAGATGGGTGGATGTCTTATCAGAATCTTATCAAAAATCAGAAAGAACTGACCGATCTTCATGTACCTTTTTATTCTCAATGATTTTTGTAAGAGTAACATTGAAACAATAAAAAAGACCATTTTTAATGAAACTTTTTAAATCAATTCACAAAATCTTCCCTCCCATTTCTAGGTCTAGAGACCTCAAATTTTGACCTACGAAAGTGATACTCAAATCAAAAGAGTCCCCATGAAATGTGATACAAAACAACATTTTGAAATATTTTATGAACGACACACCCTTATGAAAAAATCAGAAACTCCTTTCCACATCTTTGCTCCTGAAGATGGAATCCTCCAACCTAGACCTCTGTTCTTATGGGTCAAAATTCTCAATGTGGGAATCTGTACGATAGCTCCTCAGTAAGCCCATAAATATCCTACACATGGGCGTAAAAAAAAATACCGAAAAATCATGACTGTAGATACAAATTTGTAATTCCGAAAATCATCAAAACGTTTTTTCTTTACATAACCCTTTTTTAAACTTTAACTCAATCTTGCTTCAGTTTCTGACGATTGTGACAGTAATTTTTGACCTAGGTCAATAAAATGATTTTTTTTAAATCTGGAAAAGTATTTGCTTGAAAAAACGGGAATTATATACTTTGACTCGCTCTCCCTCACATGGGTTAGGGGGGAAGAAAAAGAATATAATAGAACCTGTCTAAAGCACGAGGACACTAGAATTGCAGGAGCTAGCTAAAAAGTTGATAGAAATGGTAGCCATAGATAAACACAATGTTATTTTCTAGTAGGCAAACTCTTCTTCTTTTCTCGTCTTTGTCGCTTTGAGAGTAAAATTATCTTTTCTTCGCAGCCTGCGATGCGACTGAAATGGACAACCTTAGTCTCCAGATATGCTCGTTGCATCCTCCTTTACACAAATTGTTACAAAAGGAATGGTAAGTTTTCTCAGCTGCAAATGCTCTCTCTTCTTTGCTTAAATAAACAACGGGGAAGTTTCAAAGAGAGTAGACGATGGACATTTGCATTTACAAAGAGTCCTCGTCTCCGCAACCCCACTTTAGCCTTGAGATTGTAATGTAGAAAAAAGTAGACAGAATTCCGAGTCATATTTCTGTCAGCATTTACGGGTAATATTTCTCGGTGTAAGAATAACACAATCTCCGTTTTCTTGTTTCCTTCGTCTTCCGTTGCCTTGGTGAGCATACATATAGTACACTTACTTGATGGTAGCTTCACCGATCACCAATAACTGTCAGAGCAAGAGATCATCCAAGAATGTATTCCGACCCACCCCTCATGACATGCGCTACAAACTTTGCAATATTACCATTTAAATTGCGTACAAGGTAAAAATAAATCATTTACTGTACCATTTTATTACCTCCAAATATATCATGAGTTTCAAAGGCACAAAAGTTTCTTATCCTACAAATATTTCACTTTTATCTTACTTGTACATTTAAAACAATAATTAGAAATTTTTAATACGCCGGTGGAATGAGCGAAGCAAAAAGGTGGGATGTTTTCCGGAAAACATTTATTCCAACTTTTCATAGAAAAAACATTGGTGCTAGATTGTAGCAAATTAGTTAGACATTGAATCAGCAACTGTATAACTACACTGTGTAATTTAGCTTGACAGTGCTATAAAAATTAAAAGAATTTAAAAGTTTAAGATAAAATATTAAAATATTACATGCATTTAAAAAGTATGTTTGCTGAGAGCATCCCTGGGGTGTCATACCCATCGTCTAAATCCTGAGTATGTTCGATAAGTCAAGTGTCTGCAATTATTACAGAAGGGGCGTCAGAATATTTTGTCAACTTCAAGAGTCAGAAGGCAGGATAGGAAAAGTTAGGTAATAAGTCAAGTGAGAGGAATTGGGAATTGTGTAAGGGGAGGGCAGTGCCGGGATAATCTGGCAATACGTAGTACAATAATAATAATTATAGATGTACGTACATATGTGCTTGCCGGAAAGTTGAAAAATTCCGTCCAGAGCCAGCTCAATCCTTAAAATCACATTATGTTGGTACAGCTTCTGAATTGACACCAAGGGTTCACTAATACAGTACACGATGATCGCATGTTCTGACAACGTCCTTTGTGTATGTATGTATCTACACATCTATCTTTACAATGGACATCATATCCCAATGTATGTACATATGTGCACATTTGATGTAATGCTATAAGTGCAACAATCATTTACTTGGGGAAGCCAGTGGTTGGGTTCGGAATATTTGACTATTTCCTAAATCCATTTTTCACAAGCAAATATTCATCTAACCATGCGTCCGTGACGTCACTGGCGGAAGCGAACGAGTGCGCGGGGAGGACGCTGGTCATTCGTCATTCATTTCCATTTCCATTGAAAAGGAATGTCTCAGAAACTCAGAATTCATCAACCCGCTCCAGCCTAATGCTATTGGCTAGTGCTAAACTAATAACGTTATGCAATCAAATGAGTCTCCCCACGCTTACAATTTACAATATTTTCTCCTTTTGTTTGGATATTTTTCAAACTTATCCAAGGAATTACTAATCTGTTCGGCATTGCAAACTGGAGCTACCAGTTCTTTTTTTGCGCTCAATCAATATTGTAACCCTTCCAGTTCCTTCAGGTTTTCAAATTCGGAATTATTTTCTCTGTGTAGACTATGCTTCATCTCCAATATTCTTGCAACACTGACATTTTATCACAAAGGATTTGGAAATGACATTTCGGCATTGTTAAGCAAAAGCTATTGTACGAATGGGCAATGGGCTTATTCACATTAATAACATTCCTACCCACAGAAATCTTCCGTGTGATAAAAGTCTGGTGCATCAACTTCCTTTCGTATGATTACGAGTCGGTGACAAAAACGAATATGACATTTTAAGTTTCCAGCAATGCTCCCCGGGAACAAGGATTATTGGGACAAGGTACGAATTTAGAGAAGCAACAATGCATCTCCAATAATTATTATCAATTGACTTTATTAATAATACCTTCGAGGTTACTTCACATCTGCCAATTAGTCACTTGGATTCATTTATTTTGTCAATTTTAAACTCTTCATAGACCCCGCCGACCTTTCCTTTTTCCATTTCAGTACCGTTAGAATTTCTGAGATGGTACATATAAATATCTAGAATTATCTATAACATACTTAGAGCCAGGACTTGTTCACATAAACGAAATACCATTTAATATATTTTATTGAGCACATTGAAATATGAACACGGTGGAGTAAATGAGAAAAATTAAGAAATATATAATTCTGTAAAATAAAATGATTTAATTTCAGGAATTCGAAAGCTATAGCTTACATCCACCAAATAGCAGCGGCTGAAAAGTTCACTAACCGATAATAACAATACTGGGTTCGGTTTAGCAATATATTTGTAGCGCATGATTTTCGGTTTATGTTTTATTATCGCTCACGCTATTGACAAAATACAATAAAGCGTTATTTCTCACCAACTATTTTTTGCATCTTTACAGTCAATATAACATTATTCAATGACGTTACCCAATAAAGTCAGCCATCACTGCATGAAGTGGTCCCGAATAGTCCGTCGTGGTTAACGAGTATCTATCAAAATGTTCAGTCTAATAAACTGTTGAAGCGCGCCTGCATCCAGTGTTCATTACTGATGTTATTTCTTTTCAAAATGTGTAATGTGCTAGTGCACGTTGCAACAATTTTTGTTGTAAGTACAGCAAAATTACATAGTTTTGAATATAGCTCCTTATCGAGTTCGAGTATACCCGCGAGTATCGAGTACGAGTACGAGTTCGAGTCGAGTACGGTCAAATTTTTGTGAATACTCGATACTTGAAATGGGTTTCGAGTACGGGTAACGATTTTTCACATACTTACGAGTACGAGTATCAAACGAGTACGAGTCCAATAAAAATACTCATAAGGGTTATCGAGTTCGAGTTCGAGTACCACATGCTCAATATACGAGTACGCGTACACGTGCACACAAGTGTTGCAAACTTTTGAATTTCCAGTAAAGAGACGAAGGCACTGCATGTTCAATTTAAAATTTTGGGGGAATTATCTGTGAGAAATTAAATGAATCTAAAAAAATCACTGTTCAATTGTGGTCTTGTTATTATTAAATACTCGAGTATGAAGACTCGAGTTACGGCACGAGTACGAGTACGGGATTTCGGTATTTACAGTTCCGTACTCGTGAGTATGAAACAAGTTCGGGTTCTGAACTGGAACTCGGTCGCATATGTCAAGTATTTTCCTGAGTACTCGTATATGTGGCGAGTACGAGTACCTCGGATTGGAGTCCATACTCGATGCTTCGATTTCGAGTACGAGTTCGAGTACGGTTCCGCAAGGTAATCACTCAATAAGGAGCTATAGTTTTGAACATTGATTCCTGAAAACGAGATTACATGCAATTTTTATGTAAGCTCTCCTCAAAGGTCCCCCAAGTTTGATTTTGGAAGTCTTTTTATGCCTACAAAGAAATTGTCTGCACTCTCCAAAGTCCAAGCAGAAAAAATTAATTTACGCCTGCGTTGTTCAGGGGACAGGATGAAAAATCTCTTTGCAGTGAGGGGTACACTTGACCGGTGAGACCGGCCAGTCTTACCCGGATAGGCCTTCCCTACGAGATACATTTTCATAATAACAATAATTATTTTTAATAGTCATAATCTTGAGAAACAATCTTTATCACGATGGGAAAGCAAGACGCGTAGCCAAGGCGTCAAACCTTCTTTACACTGAGATGACTAATGACGAGTGGGAATGAGAAAGTGCAGCTGGATCATTATAGTAATTATCTATACTTAGAATAAGCATCATACCCCTTTGTATGTGCAAAATTGGTATAATGCTATAAGTGCAAAACGAGACTCTCACAAACATTTATCTGTACTTGGGGATGCCTGTGGTCTGGTCCGGATCATGATAAATGATCCAATATTGCTATGTTCAATATGAAGACCAGACCATAGTACCGTGGTCCTAAAATTATGATAATAAGCAACTCAACGAATTCCCGTGGAACATCTTAAGATACTCATTTGTAACGGCAGAGCAAAATATTCATTGTAAAAAACGTGACTATTTAATTAAACTTGAGGTTTTCTCGATCATGGTCTTTGGTCTGGCCTGGACTAAGCTTTGGACCAGACCAGTTTCAAAAAATCTGGATCAGACCAGACAATCCCAAGCTCTTACGCACTACCTAGTTCATTCTTGTACGTCTTCAACGAGTCTTTTTAAATAAAGATTTTTGTTACAAATCCAGATTCTCGACAATTCACACACCCTTAATTAAATAATACTAGGATCGTCTGGAAAGAAGTATTCTTTAATTATTATATATTGGCATATATATCCATACTCTTCCTTTTAAATGCGTTATCAAACTTGAAAATGTCACGTCAGAAAGAAAATTCGACAGTAATTGACACTACTATGTTTTTTAGGAAAAGTAAATATATTTTTACATTTGAAATATTACAGGCCTTGTGACAAAATAGGCATGCTGTTAGTGTCTGCACTGTATAAATTGGTTGGATGTTTTCTCGTTCCTATGGGTTGCGTAAACTAATTGTAAGAACAAAAAGCTCTTTAATAAAATAAGGTTGATCAGTGTTGGAACAAGACATACGTGAGGAAGTGATTGATTGAACTTGTAAATACGGCTTCATGTCAGTGTCAGGAGTGCATGGAGATTAGAATCAAATTTGGTATAAATCTGATGTTGCTGACAGCAACATATCATTATCATATCATTTGAACTTGTCATTGTTGTTGTCACGATCGTGTGAACCCATAACTTCAGTGAAGAGGCCAAATGGTCTAGATGCATTCTCGCTTAGAAACAAATTAGTCCACTCTGTACATGCAGTTTCAGTAAAAGCAAAGTGGGCAACAATTTTCACTCTGACTGAAGAGAAGGGTGGTTGCAAGTTCTGACACTGAAACCTGCACACTTCTAAATGCTAAGAAATGGCTGACTCCTGACTGCCAGGAAAATCACGAGTGAATGGGTCATCCCTGTTGTAACAGCCGCTGGACGCCTTAAGGTCACGGCTAGTAAATAACCTAGCTGTAGCAGCCTTGTGGGACTTATAACCACAAACCCGGAAGGCTCCGTGACATCCTCTACTCATCCAGGAGCATCTGTGCAGCCAGAAGCCCTCACAGTTCCTCTTCTTGTCACCACTCATTATAGACTCGGGAAACGGTAAAGCTTCCCTTCTTTCGAAACTGATAGAGCAAAAGGTTACGACGGTTTTTATTAAATCAATAATAATTATTATTACATTACAGAACTAGAAAAATTGTATTCAATTAAGTGAGGACATTTTTATTGGATAACTTTCTTTAAAACTAATTGAACCCCGAGCTCCAATTTATTTTAATCATTAAACTTTAAAATAGGAACCGAATTTGGCCCACAAGTGCTTCAGTTGATCTCCAGAGTAAATTCTCAAGGGGAAAAAGTGAAAGCATGGAGGCAAAGACAAAATCAGGTTTTATTTATGTTCTGGGAAGTGACGCCTAGAAAATAAATGCGAGTCATACTACATAATAGACAAAAATGACACTGCAGGGAAAAACAACTCAGTGATGATCTTGTTTACCCAGTCACTCGAAATGTATAGGATCCTACATGTAAAATCTATAGGATAAAAGTATCAGATCTGCGGACGATATCTCAAACGATTTTCTTACAGGATCCTATACTATCCCATAGTTACTAATCCCAACCTCGCATGGGATTTTCTCTAGCTTGCCCTATAGTTGAAAATTTATTATTATCTTATGCGCTTCTCTACTTCTACTCCATTTTCCTCCAAAATTAAAACTACATAACCATCTTTACTACAGTTAGCTTAATTTTTAGACAATTGTAAATATTCTAAATATTTACAATTGTCTAAACAATTAAGCTAACTGCCATTAACGTTTTCATACATATACATCTCCTCAAATTGTCAATAGTAATACACCCTACACTGCAGTTCTATGTAGAAATAACATGTAACACTACAAAATAAAATTGCAGCCACAAGTAAATAATTTCACGTATAAATTGAAAAAAAGAACAATAACAATCACACACTGGTTATATTTTCCGCTTGTTTTACTATTACTAATTGTAAGTTAAAATTGAAACAATCTAAAGAACAGGTAAGTCGATTTGGTGTTCATCACAACCAAAGAACACGTGAATGACAACTGCTGTTGATTAAGTATGGCGAATTTGGCGGTTATAATATATGTCTTATGTACAAACGATGAGGAGCGCAGAATCCTTGTCAAAGCAAGTACAGGATTTTTCTAAAAATGTCCTATGGTACCCGAAACCATAGGATTTTTCTGAAAATGTCCTATAGAACTCGAACTTGCTGGATATGCGGCACCCAACTTATAGGATTTCTTTAAAAACTTCCTATGGTACCCTCAGCTTATGGGATTTTTCTGAAAACTTCCTATGGTACTATATCTTATAAGAATCGCGTGCCAGTTTCTGACGAGCTGAATGATTTCTATAAGATCCTATATGGCTTGTGGGATTTCTGGTACATTTTCTCACAGAAATTGCATCCTATAGGAATCCCATACAGTTTGAAGTGACTGGGTAGTTCACAGTTGATGTGGTGAGGGAATTTCATTGAATTAAATAAAAGCCTCAAATGTCTGGCTTTCCAACTTCCACACCCATACTGCTATGCCACACAACTACTAATTATAAGCTACTCCATTCCGACCATAAAAGTGCAAGATTTTATAGGTAATAAATATTTTCTGACAGATTGTATGTGCAAATTGGCAACAGACTAAGGGAGTAAAAAAACTTCGAACGGATAACAAAAAATTGCATAATGCTCTTCTGCTGTGAAGTGAAGTACACGAGGTTTTAGTGTGGCAGGAAGAATAAGTGAGCAGAGGGGAAAAAATCGCCAAGATCCTAGATGATTAATGTACCTCCCAGGTGTGGATTTACGGGGTGGCCCACCCTGGCCCGGCGGTAAAAAAAATATCAACGAAGACCTCAGATTGCATGCGTAAAGGCCACAAATCTATTTTGAGGGTTAGGGTCAGGCTAAAAATTATTTTGTTAATCCACCCCTGGTACCACCTTAATACAAAAGTCTACCATCAAATCTTTGGTGTCTAGTATTAAAGTACAAATTCACAAAAGGGTAAAGTGAAATATTGAATTGTTTTATAATAGGTACATATAAGTAATTATGTATTTAAATTTCAAAATGTTAAATATGGGACGCGGACATTGAAAACGTTATTACCGGAGAATAGGACCAAACGTTTTTGAAAATGAAAAGATAAACTAAAAATAAATAGGTAGATACTTCAAATGAATTAAAGCAAACGATAACTAAGTTGTCACAAAAAAGGGGGGAAAGTCGGTTGTTTTTGCTTTCGCATAACTTGGCAACAAAACAACTCTGGCTGAGCTGTGCTCACCTACTTGTCGTCAAATAAATTTCTCTTCAATTAACGGGGCACTCGTTGTCTTCTACAGTATGAGGCTAGTTTTAAAAGTTTGTGTAGAAAAGATGGATTTTGTGTCATTGTTAAAATACCATTCCAAATTACTGATTGCTATGGCTCGAAAAGGCTTACATGACACGTGGTATTGTTGTATTACTGGTAGAGATTAGGATTATTCTTAGGTTGGGATATCTATATTAAAGATCATTTTTGCTTTTAAAATTCTTTTGTTTTGTTAGTGATTAGACTTTTGTCTCATTAACATTGCATTTAAGTGAACTTTGTAGCATAAGTAGTTGACGTGTGAACAGAAATCTGGTTTTGGATGAAGAAATGAAAAACTCCTACAAATTTAAGTTGTTCCACGCTTCGTGTAGTGACATTGTGTTAAAATGTACTTGCTTTGGAGTGTATGGTTTTGAGAATACGATGAAGTATGAGCTATGTTTGTGATTTTTCTAATAATTACGTTTAGTCAACCCTGTAAGTTTGTTTTTCTCTACGATTTTCCCTCCTTTGACTCCCCTCGAGGGAATTCTCTTTCAACGTGTTTCTAATTAATTTACGTTTATTAACTGTCATTCAAATTATACGAGGCTTCTAGCTAGTTTATGAGGGGCGAGCCATATGGTACATCACCCATTATTTACTCAAATATACTCAGTCATCTGAATATATTGGTTTGACTACTTTCCTATATTCCTATACAGTATTGTTTACCATGTCGTTGCTGGGCATCGGAACGTTTCCTTCGTTCCTGACTTTGAGGAACAGGCCTGGCTTCTGGGATAACAACTCTCCAAGCGAATGTTCCTTAAAAAATTCTCCTCTTTTACGGTTGTTTTTCAGAATGGATTCTCAGGATGTTCAAGAATGTCTACAGCACACTGCAAGCTGAGCAATTAAAGTTGATGGAACTTGGAAGGCTGACGCTGCCTGCTCGTAAAAATATCTATCTTTATGAGCAGAGCTTCGACTTCCTCTTTCCCTTTTACATAGCCTTGTAAGTTCTACGTGTTCGGTCATTTTAGTAAATAAGGAGGGCCGTTTCAACCCCCTTGTCAAATTAATATTCCAATAAATGGCTAATTTCAGCTCTCTGGGCTCACTCAATTCTGTATAACTTCTCAGCTGCAGTAGATATTATTATGTACGTACTTTATTTTTAAAAATTATTTTATATAAAGTAATCCACTTCGCCACAGACTCCCATATTGGGTCTGATAGAAGCGAGACCCTTGTTGTCGGCATGAACAATTTACTTGTAAACAGTGCTACCATTTTTAAATTCAGGAATTCCGGGACATTAATTGAAGTTAACAATGGGGACGTCTGTTGCTTAAAAACTCATTGTAAGCAAAAATATTACTTCAATTGTCGGATTAATTACCGGGAAATGGCGTAGTATTACAATTTAATCTTATTTTCAGTCTAACGATACCACAGTTTTTTCCACACGATTTGGCTTTAAGCACAAGTGTTTTATTTCTCCCTTCCTTATGTATTCCAGAAATTAGCGCATGTGACTTCAAAATTGAGATTATCATTGCAATTCAGCTTTAATTATTATTAGACTGACATAGAGTTACGTGCCCGAACAAATCAAATTTAGAAGACTAAAAGCTCTCCATAAATGTAATTATTTTTAGTGGGAGCGGAACGGGCGAGTTAAGAAGTTCCGGCGCCTCAAAAATTTAACGAAAGGTACACAACTCTTGTCCCATATCTTCTGCTTTATATTTGTAATTAACTCGCAGATTACAAAAATCTTGATAGAGCTGATCAGTTGAAACGTCAATTTGCAGCACATTTGCCAAATTGGTAAAATACGAGAACTTATTTATTTAACTTTTTATACGAACTTACTTCAAATTCAGTCGCGCGTAGTGATAAAAGTATCAATCTGTGGGAAGGTTTCCGTTCGAAAAATGAAGTGAGTAATTATTTAGGAACTCAATTGAGTTTCCCAGAAACTCGTCTGCATCAGCAATTAAACATATTTTTTGCTGCTTACGAGGTAAAGCATTCCATATTCCGATCTTTCAAGGAATTAAGCAAGCCTGGTATTACTTGGATGGAGGACAGACTTGCTGTTTCATTAACGTTTAAATGCAATGAAGAGTGAACTAATTACCAAAGCCATTCAACAGAGAAATTGCAAAGTTAGGATCCACTCCGGTATTTATAAATAAGCATGGAGCATATACGGTGCTGATAAAAAGGGTCTCAAAGTATTTAAAAGCCTGTCCAGGAATTTCGCTTGCATTTCACAAACAGTTTGTGTCAAGGAATGCTATTTTCCTTCCTCCGGGACAAACGATTCAATTTCGGGACAGTTTGGGCCAATCCTGGACATCTAGCAGCATGGCTACTAAAATCATTGCGTTTGAAATTACGACAAGCCAGTAGTTACATTGCGATTCTCTCAAGTCATATAAAATGGGGAAGACTCAGCCTATGACAAATATTAGAATTTTTTCTCATTCTGAATTGTGTGCCTTAAAATAGGAACCATTTCGTTGCGATTCTATTCTTTCACACTTCACGACACATATCTACTTGGCTGATAACGAAATCGTTACTGCTTGGAGCATTTAAATATCTAAGTATACTTTACTACTTTTGATGTGGACTTTTGTTGGTGGCTGCTTATATGTAGATGCGTAAATGTCATTCCTGTAGAATTTACTGTTCAAGTCGATCCTAAGTCTTTTGTTTCTCTGAATTCGTTGTTTCACGTTCGTTTAGTTATGCAGTATGCCTAATGATTGGCAAACTGAAAATAAGCAGTACTAAATGAAGGCTCTGGTTCTTACGAGTATATTTATTGTCATGTATATTATCCAAGTTTTATACCCATGAGTTTGTACAAACTCATTTACCAAGTGCTATGAATCGTCTAAATGATTTTGATAGGTACAAAACGTAATATTTCACTTGTTCTCGCAATATTAATCTGATTTGCTTCACTTTTCAACGTCCTGTGAGGTATTGGATGATTTGTAAGTACTGTACAGTACAATTGAGTTACTTCATCTTAGCTGTTGAACTAGAGAGTTGATTGTTATTTCAAATTGAATTGGTTTAAGTCATTTTACCAATGTGATTTGTTTATTGTCCGAATGTAGTTAACTCATCATTCAGTGATCCAAAGAGTATGAGAGTATGAAAAGGCCAACGCACCGCTGGAAGAATCAGTCTCTCTGACGACAACTGACAAATAAGAATTATGTATTCCAGTTACTCTAATCAAACGTAAAAAAATCGATTGAAGTTTAACCCAAATATTATTATTTTTAGTTATATATGTGCTATAGATACTTATATGAAAACCAAAATTGTTTATAATTACTACGACATAATTGTTTTAACAAATAGAATGCACGATGTAACTCCAGAAGTATTACACATAGATCCACGTGTAGTACCTCGTTTGTTGTTTAAGTTAAATTTTTAATTGGAGGTTGTAAAAATGTAAATTTGACAACGATTTCTGAGAGAAAAACAAATTTGTTAACCCCCGTGCATTTTCCCAAGTTAAGCATTAAGTCTCCCGGAAACAAATTATTATTATGGTACGGTCATCACTCGCGTCTTATATCTACATACAGGCGCGTAGCCAAGGGGGGGGGGCAAGGGGGGCAATTGCCCCCCCCATTCAAAATAAAATACTCTCAAATCACTCAAAAAGTTAAAAATAAATCAGTCCATACGGAGACATGCAAACATTTTTAGTGATTTGACAGTACAATTTTTTTTATTTGTAAAAAAGAATCACTTCGAAACTCAACATATGCAGTATTCCATGTAAATATCTGTGTATAAACAGCATAACTCTAGAATCACCCATGAAATTTGCATGTTTCGTGTGAATGGTTTATTACCAACGGCTCCGCCCGTCATTAATTGACCCATCCATACGCGCGAAAATCGTATCGCAATGTTTGTCCATTGCGAGAGCAAAGAATTTCTAGATCAATAAATTTCTATCGAAATGGAAAAGCATTACGATACGATTTTCCCGAGTATGGATGGGTCAACTTTTGACGGGAAGAAGCCGTGGGTAATAAACCATTCAATAAAGAGACTTTTTGGGTGATTCTAGAGTATATTTTTATTGTGTTCATCCTTGCTTAGCGGGTGATTTGAATGCATTGCGAAATCCCGATTTCACTTTGACCTTTGCCTCGTCGATTTGACTTCAACCTTCAACGGCAACAAAAGTATGGTAACAGCAGCTTTAAATATTTTCATATTAAAAGCTTTTAGCTTCTGTAACTTACACGCATCGCTTCGAGGGAATTTTTAAGCTGGATAGAATTATTAAATTAGTGAATTGTATTTAATTCTTCATTATGAAAAGGTCAAGCACGCCTGATATCCGCAGTTTCTTTTCGAAGCAAAGACGTGTGTCACAGGAACAGTAGGTTAAGCACCAGCTGAAACGATAGAAGCGAACCCAGGTCTCGAAATTCTCCGAAATCTGATCAAGCCCAATTAAAAATCTGGTCCAAAATTATTCAAATTTGATGGAATCGTAAAACGTGGAGAATTTTAAAATCTGAAATTCAGTTTGCAAAATTTGATGCGTTTTACGTTCGTGAATTGGATTTCCCGTAGAAAGTGTCAGTTTACATATGTACGTTCTAATTAATGTTGCCCCCCCCTTGGCCAATTCCTGGCTACGCGCCTGTCTACATAGTATATAATTATATAACATACCTATGTATGTACATTCACCAACTTCTCACTCTCCATTGGTTCTTATGGGAAAGAACCAAAGTGTTATTATTTCACTGTTCGTTCGCAATAAATGCATGTTGCACATTATTTAGTTCTCATAAGCGAAGTGATTTTGTTTCATAGACAAATATCTGTATCAAAACTGACTAAATACTTAAAGGATAAATTAATTTTTATACTAAGAATAATGGAAATATTGAAATCATAAATTCTGGCTGGATGTTCAAATACTAAGCTAAGTTTTGAATAATACATCCACAGTCCGAACATTCCACCTAGAGTAGCACATAAACCACGAAGTGGTTTATTTTTAATTAATTATGAAAATATCTATCTCTGTAAACACGTGCAGAAATATTCAATGAATATGATACTAAAGTAATTAAAATGATTACAACAGAGGTAAATTTCTTTGAGACAATATACATATCTGTGGTCAACGTAGTATTCCAAAAATCCATGTTTTTCTGACTCACTACCATGAAGCTATAATTCTTTGCTATCCAAACAGCATAGCATACGTAAGTACTGTAACATGTCGTCGTTGAAGTCAATATGGTTTCCTGTGCATGCTTTTGTACAGCACTTAGATAATTTTGCCTCTTCAGCGACGATATGTGACTACTGTCACGCAATGTCATTGCAGAGTGATCTAGACTAGAACTCTCCATATCACACCTAGTCTAAGTCCCTATTGAATGAAAGGGCTTCACCAATCTGGGCGTTCGCATCGTTATTTTTTCCCGTCTTGTTGATAGTACATTTCCACAGCTTATGTGTCAAGTTTCAATCACGGTTGACATTTTCATCTCGTCTGTGATAACAGCTGAGGAGTGAAAAATTGTGTTAGAGTACAATATGCATAATTATAGAAAAATTTTCTAGATGTATTTAAACTTATGAGAACTCTGGAAGGTTTGTATGCATCTGTAGATATGTCTCTGGAGGAAGCAGAGTTTGACAAAACAGAAAGAAATCAGACAGAAGCAGATGTTGTTAAGATTTAGTGCAATTTACCAGCAGACTGACTGAGCCTGGAACATCGAGAGTATCGGAAAGTAGGAGCTACGGGTGGCAAATACACATGTTCAATATTTACGCAGTACCTTCTTTATCGCGTTAGAGGAAGGGAAAAAACTGCATTTCTATTCTGAAACCTCCTTGATGCTTTGCTTGTTTGTTTATATTTTTCTTGGCATCATGGAATGATACATTTTTTGTGACAAAAACTCCCATGAAATTCTTTGGCACCCACAATATCATCTACACTGCTATTTATATTTTAAATCCTTACTCGGTCTCTTTCATACACAAGTGTGAAATACATGAAGATGCACAAGAACCCCAAAAGTATCACTCTCGACGTGGCGAACCGCTGTCCTTCAAATTATACTGTTTTTCCCACACTTTCCAACGTCACGGAGTCATATAATCAGCACGGACAACTCACTCTCTGCTGACGTAATTATGTTGACTTTTAGGAGTGCCACTGCGCAGTCTAATCGCATGCAGGAAGGAATTCTATTACACAACACTGACACAGAATTTGTCGGCCAACAAAATTATTAGGAAACGATGCTAAATACAACAAACAATGCTGCGCGTGAATTAGCTTTAGAAGGTAAAGAAAGGTCAAGTTTCACTTGGTGTGGCACTAGTATTTTTAACTCCAGTCTACGTTAGTTAAAACAATGAATCCCGCGAAAATGATTGCGGATAACTGGATTCTATATATTAATTTTAATTCGTAAAGTTAGGCAATTAATAATTAAGTATGAGGGATAATGTTAAAATTATGCTTTAGGTATGGAGGAAATTTATAGGTTAGAACATAGTTTTACAAAAAAAATTTTACAAATCATGTAAGGTATCAAAAAAGCTGAGCTTTAAAAAGTAACGTTTGTATAAAAAATATTTACTTGAAACGAAAGCATAGAGCTACATATTATTAGTTTAGATTAAATTGTAAGCGCAAACCTATTTATTTAAAGGTTGCGAATTAATTAATATTGACAATTGAATAAATGATTGATTACGCAATGATTAAAACTAATAAAGCAATCCGAAGACTTACTGTTTTATTTCGAATTCAAAAAAGGGAAAAATGAAAGATTAAAATGCTTGAGGTCTTTACTTAAATTTTACAAGTGTGTGGAATAACTCTCAGTACAACACACTGGGTTTCTAAAGTAAACCTCAAGATTTCAACTTGGTATGTAAATTGCATTACATCAGGTTTACAATAGTTATTAATATACAGAAGTACTGGAGCCATTTGATTGGGCTGAACCGAACCTGGAACATGGGAAAATCCTTACTCAGGATTTTCCTAATCTCAAGGAAAATCAAAAGTGCCTGCCGACTACTCCTTATGTACGCATTCACACGATTATCCATCTTCATCTTAAACTTAAAATTTTTAATGTTCTAAACTCTACACCACGCTAACAACATAACGATACTAAAAATGCATTCCGAGGGTTATTACTTCAGATTGGAAGACCCGGTGCACGACATTTATTATTTTCACGTGTTTACTAATAATATGAGGAAAATGTAATAAATTAATCTGGTTTATCAGCACTTATATTCCTTTCTTTGTATCCTGGTCACAATAATATAGTAATTGTGGACCGACTGATAAGAATTAATTTTTTCCTATCCCATCAATAATTATGTACATACAAATACATTCTACAATGATTATTATTATGTAGCATAATTGCAACTTGGAAAACTTAGGGGCGCTAAGTTTTCTGACAATTGTCTATATGAGTAAATCAAATTAAATTTGTGATAGTATGGCCACAATCAAGTTCATTTCCACAGCTGAGGAGGAGGACAATCGCAAAACCAGCGTCGTTGTTTTTGCTTCAATGTAAATGTACAAGCAAAGAGAAAATTTTTACGTTTGAGTTACCTTCTTACATTTGGGTTTTAAATTTTCTCTAATAACTGTCGTGATCATCCAATGTTAAGTATTGAATACTTGATGGCTGCCTTCCGAAGAATCCTTCACTGTGAGCAATTACATGGCGTTATCAACCACCTGTATTGATTTCCTAGTCCTTAGCAACAAATCTTTACTTTTTCCAAGCACTGGTCCATCCACCTAGTTCTTTTGATTCACTGATAAGCTGATAATGTTCGCACGGAAATATTGGAATGATCCAACTACACTTTCTCATTATCCACTCGTCATCAGTGTGAAGACGGTTTGATGCCTTGGCTACGCACCACGCTTTCCTCTCTTGTTGAAATTGTTTCTCAAGATAATTATTAATAAAAATATAAAATGATTGAAATTGTCAATATTATTATAACAAGCACTCAAGACATCCACCAACATTGATGTTAAATCTGGGGTTTCAATGATTTGTAAATCCTGAAAACATTAAACTATGCCTACTAGACGGGTGCCTTTTTTAGCTATAATTGGCCACCTCTTGACCTCGCTAAGAGTCATTGTCATGACTTCACTGATCTGATCGGAAATCAAAATCTCCCCAATCTTTTCATAACGGGTCGAAACGTTGCATTCCTACCTCTAACATCACGAAGCAAGCATGTAAAACATACACTGAAGCATTTGGCATGATTTAAATTTTTTTATTTAATTTTTGTATATTCAGATTTCGTTATAAAGCTGATTTGTCACTTTGAAGATAATTCTGTGCAAAACAAAGGTTACGGAGGACGCATAGATTGGTATTTACAAGGGGGCTTGTACGCAGGGCGCGATCATTTCACAAATAATCACTGAATGGTAACCAATGGCGTACATAATTATCATATTTAAAAGTATAAGGTACACAACATTATGAAAAGTCGTCGCTACGCAACGATTTACGACACCCTAGATGTCATACTGGTCATATTAAAACAGGTATTCTTTAATGCATGTCGTCATTATTTCTAGCGATTATAGTGCTTTTTTGTATTCTTTTGTTTTGTTGTTGTTTTGTCCACTAGATGGCCATATGACACTATTGTATCACTGCAACTACGAACCTTTCTTCTAACACTTTCAACATTTTTGGAAATAAAAATTAATTTGCTCGGAAACTACTGCATCGATTCTAATCAAAGTTGAACTAATCCAAACATTTATTGTGAGGAATAGCTGTGCTAAATTCCGATGAATTCGGTACAAAAGCATTTGCGTTATCATATACACGGAAAGGATAGGAGCATTGGAGAGCTGCGCTGCTCTAAAAATACATATCTTAAAATATAGATGGGGGTCAAAGAAAAGGTTAGTTATCCGACCAACCACTATTACCATGCTAAAATTTGAACACATTATATGAAGCTTTTAATTGCATTGAAACGTGATTTTTTCGAAACAGATTTTTAAAAAATTGCAAAACTAAAAACGCATATTTTAAAATAAATAAAAATGGTTTAAAAAACACTATCAAAAATGTATGAGTGATTTCAGGCAATATTCAGACATGTATATGCTACTCGTGAAAAAACACCCCAACCCCAATATTGTAAAAATTAAGACGTTATACAACATGAAAAATCCAGATCATCAAAACTCCAAGTCATTCGTGGTTGTTCAATTTACAATGATCTACACACATTTTTGATTAATACAAAATGATGCAATACAACATGTAATTTTCACTAAAATCAAAATGAACTAGATGCAAACAATATGCTAAACCATATTGTACTTGTAGATAATTTTACTTCTAGTGAAAGTACCTGTAGATCATTTTACCTTTAATCAATTATTTATGCAGATGCAGCACTGGGTTGGGCCTTGGTGGGGAATTTGTAACCATGATATTTTCCACGTATTTGTATTGTACTGATTTGTTAAATTGGCACACCGTTATGACGTCCAATCTAGCGTCAGTGACTATGACTCCCACCACCCTCACGTAAGTACCCTTACAACGCAGGGCTTTCTGCCAGAAATTCTTAACATCCCTTTTTATTATTATTGAGCTCTACCCATCCGTTGCATTGGTTTGAAGCTCCGCGCGCTACTCTTACAACTAGCTTAACTAAGATTTAGGCTTGCACTAAGCCTCCTGGATTGGATCCCTATCCTTTTTATTAACGAGCACTAACTTTCCGCTTATTTAAAGTATGTTAAAATAAGCAAGCAAAATTTAGGCATACGATAAGTCGCCACGATAAGGCTTGATTCAAAAGCTGTTTAGCTTTCAATTTCTACACTCACACTGCCTCCTCCAAGTAACTGCCCCTGTGAAGCACAGGGGTTTTATTAGTAATATTAAATAAGTTCTCAACTGGTAGGATAAGGCACTTAAATGTGAAAGAAATATGGTTTGAAGGGCTCTGGCCAAAAATCGACCTGAATAAAATATATTTATATTCATTAAATATAAAAAGAAATCACGTGACAACACATTCTTTATAACCATATGTTAACTCCCTTTAAAATTACGTGAATATTTTCAGCCTTCAAATTTAATTAATGCTTCACTCGCCTACAGGTATTCGTGAATAAAAATTCAATTCACTTCTGTGACCTATGGCTTCACTTCATACAGTACAGGTTATCTTATAACACATGACCAAAAGGGCCTCACGCGGGTCCCTGGGACAGCTTAATGTTTGCCTAAACCTTGCGTGCAGATTCCAGTATCGGAGTGCGCGGAATTAAAAATTATAGGTAGTGCAAAACTCACACACTCGCATACTTACACAATACTACTCTTCGTCCATTATAGATTTGCCATTGACTAAGCTGAAGGCTGTTTATACTCGTCTTATCTTTTATTATTATTGACCACTTCCTGTCCGTTGACTTAAACTTTCGTGGTCTTGTCTTTACAATTCAAACCTTTGCGGGTTATTTCACTATATAGAAAGCCGCGATGTACTATATTATTTCGCTATATAGCCAAGCAAGTCGGTGGTATATACAGCAAGCCGAGAAGCACAGCGGGCTGAAAGGCTGAAACTCTGTCGCAGAGGAGAGCTTTTTCAGCTCGCTCAGCTCGCTGTGCTTCTCGGCTACAGTCAACTCTCGCTTTAAGGGATACTCTTATAAGGGATTTCTCGATATAAGGGTTCAGGATTAACAGTCCCGATTCCCATTTACACAATGTACTTAACACTATTCTTATAACGGATTGGTGTTTATAAGGGATCCCTTTCCAATACATACGTCTGATGGCCAACAATGCCAACAAAAGGAAGCGCTCCGATACCCTATATACAACCAGGGTGAAATATAAACTCTCAGCTCCTGACCTCTGCACTGATTGTAACCTACACGAACAAGACGATTTACTCCATCTCCTATCAAGGTGTCGTTTGTACGACCTCCCAAGAAAGTCGTTTCTTGGGAAATACCATATTAGCGGCTTTCATTCAGAGATATCTCTCCTATCACTATTCAAAAACCCTTGCAATAATCTCATTTGTGATATTTTTAAATTTGTTCATAATTGCGTTTCCAGGAATACTTTCCTGGCAACTCTCTAATTGATGTTATAAGCTTTGTATGGATGATATGGGCGCCGCCCGAAAAGAATAAATAGAATCAGTTTGGAGGAATTGGATGAGGACGCTGCCAGTACCTATACGATTTTTGTTACTGTGACTACAGATATAGTCATCACAGTAAGGAAGTTATGGGTACTTCAAAAGTCAATATACAAAATGCTGTAAAACAATATTATTCAATACTTCGACATTTCTTATGTAAGTGAGAGGGGACAAATTGCACAACTAAATCGCATTCATTTTAAGATTATCTAACTGTTTTGGTATTTAATATTTAATGTAATAGTGTAATCAGGCTTTTACTTTAGGGTCTAGCATACTTTTACAGTTTTGCCATCCACTGTAATCAGATGCAATGTATAGTTATCGAAAATTAAGTATTAGTAAAATATAATTGGGAAATCACTGATTAAATTTAACTTTAAATAGATAAAATTAAGGAAGTCATGTAATGTCTCCAGCCATAAATACAAGACGGCGTTAGCTTCTGCCATAGCCAAAAAAAACAAATTAGAGGCTTAACGGAATCCTTACTCGTACTGAAACGACATGTAACAACCTTCTACGTAAAAATGACCCAAATAAGATATTGATGGGTTTAATATTTTTCTGATTTACAAATCATTGCAACACCTGATTTCCCATCTCCGTGGTGGATGGCTTCAGTGCTAGTGTAACAGAAAGGGAAGCTGATGAGCCAACAACTTTGCTTAACGCTTCCCCTACTTTGGAAATATACATACATACATACGTTGGCGTTTAGGACGCACACTGTGTATAGCCGGGTGGTATGATTTTTCCAATGGCGCAGCCGATGGTTTTTACGCTCGTAGAAAATAAAATAAATAAACCCATGCGTCACCGTGAAAGTACAGGGAATAAAGGTTCAATGTTTTTCGATTGTTTTAAAAGTAACAATGGAAACTGTACAGGATCAATACAGACGTCTGTGAGTGAATTTCTGTCAGAAAAATTAATTTACTCCAGTGTAAAGTTGGAGTATTACAAAATATGGTTACATAAATACTATGAATCCTACGAATGAATTCAAATATAATTTCGAATATATTTGTTTATTCCAATACAAATAATTGGAGTAATCTTATTAATACAATTTTATTACCTAATAATTCCTGCATCCTTACAGGCAAATGCTTGGCTGAAATTTAAAATTCACTTAATTTCTTTGGACACTTCTGTTAGTGAACATTGTTTTGGTGATCATTCGAAATGAAACCTAAGACAGAGAATAATGACACGATTCTATTAATAATCACAGATCAGAAGCCGTTCTCCGAATAAACGCCGAAAAGATACCAATTCCCGATTCAAACGTCCAGCCATGCTCCAGTGCAGTTGTGGCAGAAGACAGGAATTCAATAGGAAAAATAAGAAACCCATGTGTGGGGCAGAGGATGATTAAAAATGTGGTTTAGTTCAAGATTTTTCCTCAAAGGGACTACATAATTACTGGGCGAGGTTGTTGTAAATGTACAGCATGTGTGTACAGTTTAAAAGAGTGTTATAAAATGGGTGTGTTGACATTTTCACTTCAGATTTATGCGCCTCACAGGAGTTTTCCGTTGTTTATTCTGACCTGGTGCTTTCAAAGAGTAACTCAAATGTACATTTCATTTTCTTCTAATTTAACCTTACTTACATCTCATGTTTTCATTTTCATTCTACTGTTTCCTGTCTTGTCCAGTCACATAAAATAACTTGGGATTCTTTCCTAAAATCTACATGGATACAACTTCCAACATTTTAACCTTAACTAAATAGTACTAAACACCCATGTGCACTGTCCCATGTAAGTAATTGAACGAAATGTTTTGTGAATGGAATTTTCTCTGAAGCCTCATGTGTTTTAGAAGAATCTAAAAAAATTAATTCCTTCCATGTCTGTTTCAAATTTTAACTTCAAAATACTATTTTCTATATCTGTATTTATTTTGTACATATTCTGAAAAGATTTGACAACGCCGGAATAAATTGTTGTATAAATAAACAGCGATTTATCAAGTTTTAGAACATAGTTCCCAAATATTAGAAAATGAAATTATTATGGAGCACAGCTTCCAAGCCGGAGACAAAACTTTATGAAAAATGTTCTACTGCTACTACTGGTGCTGCTCTTTACTATGCTATTATCAGTTCTTTATTCATTGTCACTCGGTTCATTGTTCACTGGTTATTTTTATCATTCCTGTTTCCATTCCGTTTTCATCTTATTAAGCTTGTTCCTGCAGAGTGGTCAAAAATTCAAATTTCATTCGCTCGTTGTATATTCAGCTCGGAAGATAGCAACTAATCTGAAGCCCTTATTTTTTATGCAATGCGCAAATCATAAAGAATATTGTAATTTCAGGAGCTATCTCGCACCGAACACAGAATATAAAAAGTGTGACAGCAGTATGGAGTTTGAAAAGTTATAAAATTCAATGAAATTCCAAGCAATTTTCGGGTGTGAAATATTGCATGCATAATTCCGTTGTCAAAATAATTAAAACGCTGTTTGAATTGCTTTGTAGCAAAAGAAAAAAATGATAAAACTGATGGAAAACAGGCTAACAGTTCATATTTGAGCATCCCGACTTTTTTATAGTGAGTAACAAGAAGCCATAATTCTTAAATCCTTATCAAATAAACTGCCTGGAGTTAAATGGATGGAAGAGTGTAAGGAACAGAAACAAGTGCAGAGGGTGAAAAAAAGCTGATGAAAATAAACGGCAGTAAATCAAGTCATGCATGAAGATGGAGTTACAATCACACAATAAATTCTCTCAAGTATCTCAAGTATTCCTAGTTTACAATTTTCACTTATCATTTGGGAAGATAGGGAAAACTATCTCTTCCACCTATTCTTTTCATCAATCCAATCTTGATTTACGAACCAAGATACTTTCCATCTCAAAAATACTCCCAAATACCTTTTATCTTCTTTGCTTTCCACTCCACTGACTTCTTCAGATCTATTCTATGAAGTTGGGTTGGGTATGGATAATAAATGATCACCACTTCTACAACAACACGCCAAAACTACGTAACATCTCTTTCCGAATTCAATTTGGGCACTGGTAGAAACGATACTAAAAATCTTATGACAATTACTTCCACTTACTTTGCCCAAGAACTTGCTAAGTTTGTATGATATACTTGACGTCGATCCCTGCTCTGCAACAACACTATGCAGGAAAAAAGTTGCTTAACGTAAACCTTTGGAGCTGACCACAACTTTCTGTCATTGCTAATGCTAATTATTTAAGTGGTAATTAATCGTGAGTTCCGGGGATCGACCTGGATTAAAATATAATTACACAAAGCACAGTTGACTATTTTTTGTCCCTCGGAAAAGTGTTTAATTAAAACATCTGGGAGGATTGACAATGATTGCTATATTGTAATTTGTAGCATCGAAGTGTATGTCAAATATTTTCCAAACACGTAAGCAAAGACGGAGATAAAGTTAAACTCCGTGAAAGCTGAACGACAAACACTAGTTCTCTGAGGCTTTTTATTAATTTATTTATGATGAATAACAAACGCGGCAGGTTCAACATTTCTGAGCTAATTATGAGTTACGCACTTTTCTCCTCGTGCACTTTGCCATTCAATTATTTAGATTTTAGACCTAGATTTACTTCTACTGGACAATAAAAATATCATACTCCTGGAGCATTTTTGTTTTTGCCATGACGCTTCCTCACCAAGTACTAACCAACTGCAGGTTCCACTATTAGATAATGTAGGTATAGATACCTACAAAATGTATATTCTATATACATATGCAACAGTAAAATCTGCAGCAAGCCTTTCAAAACATATGTATTTTTAAGAGTAAAATGCAGAGAGCGCGCTTCAACTTTCATTTCCCACATTTAGCATGTATTCTGGAATTCTAATGATGCGGCATTTTCCTGGAAAACAATTTGCCTCCTTCGGTATAATTAATACTTCATTTCATCAAAGGTACGATAAAAATCAATTGACTAAACATAAAATAATAACTTCATCAAATATACATATACGCATTGAACTGTCATCCCTAAAGAAGTAAATGACTGCATAAACAAGGTTCCTGTCAAACGCACACATTTTAATCGATATGGGTTGTAGATAGATTAATCCCACCCTAAAACAACTTAATATCCAAGCGAATTTCTTTACATTGCCTGCAACATTTCTTGTCGCTTGTACAGAAAGGGTAAAAGCTTCAGCGTGAACACAAAACAAACTGTATAAACGGACAGTGAAACTTGATTCAAAAGCAAAATCTCTTGTCAACTATAAAGAGTATACATACAACATTTTCATACACATGATATTTTTTATTGTCCTGTACAAGTAAATCTAGGTCTAAAATCTGAATTTGCAACACTAGCTAAAATTGAATGGCAAAGTGCACGAGGAGAAAAGTGCATAACTCATAATTAGCTGAGAAATGTTGAACCTGTCGCGTCTGTTATTCACCACAAATTAATTAATAAAAAGATTCAGGGAACTAGTGTTCAGTGTTCAGCTTTCACGAGTTTCGCTTCATGTTGTTTAGATTCATGTGCACATTTTAGAGATTTGAAAAAATTAGAATTTTGAACTTTCGGAAAGTTTCCTTTGCTAGACAGCAAAGCTTTGGTATGCAATACAAGACCCTGAAAAACATTTTTTGAGTTATATTTATATCTAAATATGTATCTGACTTCCAAACCCTTTAATTTGAATCATTATATTAATCGCTTAAGTTAATATCATACTGTTTGTATAGTCCCTACGGGTTTTTTTCAAATCTAAAGAGCTAAAACATACAAGAAATAAAGTAGCACTTAAAAATCACTGTAAAGTGAACATGAGCTAAGCATGGATGTGTATTAAAATGACAACAGATTATAAATTAAACAAGTCCATTTAAATTCAATTTATTTCCCACGCTAGAGTAATTGACTCACAAAAAATATTTATGCAATTATTGCAACTGAGTTTCGAAAACCCATTCATTAATTAAGATAAATATTTAATGTGTTCGAAAAATCGCAAATATTTACCAAGGTGTACACAAGTGAAAACATTTAAATAATTTTAAACATTGCAGCTGCATTAAGGAGCAGTTGAGAAAACTTCGTTATAAGTAATTAACCATATACTTCATAAGACATTCTGTTGAAGTAATTATTTTATCCGTCATAAAATGCTATTTAACTGCGAATAATCTAATAAATCCAACTGAAGCTTCACTTTTCAGGTTATGAGATTAGCAATATTTTGGGAATCGAAAGCTTACTTTCGCAGCAATACAATGACAGCAAACGGCACGCTACTTTAATGACAAGATATGTACCTTGTCGAACGTCCATGTTTTTTTTTCACAGACAAGTAAGCATTAAAGAGAAAAGTATATTTTGTCATAAGGCCCACAAAATAAATGGATCCTTTTCAGTCTCACTAATAATTACGTTCACACGATTATACATCTGCATGAAATAAACACTGCACACAGGACAAACGCACGTGTGCCGAGCAGTATATGTATGAAATGCAATAATATTGGAGCCAAATGTAAATAACTAGAAGAACTTAACCAACCTGGAATGTCTCGAGCTTCCATAACAATGTTTTAACTCCCGATAGAAAATCCCGATCATAAAAAAGGCTTCACCAACTTCACACTTCCACCAACCCAATTCAACTTGTGTCTTAGATAATGTCACACTGAACTTACTCCAATAAAATCAATGCGTTCACACTCATGAACAATTAATACATTACAAAATGCAATTGCTCTGTGGAGACAATTTATAGGCGATCAAGAAAAACCGAATGGTTATAACCTGTGCTTAAAAATCTGTTTGCAAAGAGAAAAACTACATGACGAAATACCAACATTCCCCCTCCCGTCAAAATCAAAGTGTAAGATGTGAACTTTCAGGTTTACACAATAAACTGGTGCCGTACCGGGGTTACAAAAAGGTAAATATCCCTACACGGAAACAGCATGGGGTCTGATGAAGAGAAACCCTACACGCGTTCTTCCCTCTTGGACAGCCAAACGTTGACTGGAAATCTACTGATTGTGAGCGAGCAGCTGTGGGTCTTCCTTTCGCTTCCTCAATTCAATCAAGAGGGATGGATGCAGACACGTTCAATGCTTGACGAAGCCATAGCCGTAGTTTATCATGTACATACATATGTAAGTATACCTACTTGCTACATAATAAATATGGAATACTAACTCACAAGTATTGATTCCAGGCATTGCTCATTTTTAGGGGCGAAGTGCAACGAAGTTAACTACAAAACTTTATTGCTATCGTTTTGATGTCTGGTTATCTGCGTGCCTGCTTGTCCGTCAGCACGAGCACTGTCGAATGAATGTCATCACACAAGTTAAACTTTTTACAGTGATACGGTGTCTAATGTGTGACAAGCCTATTGATTTTGAAGAAGTTCGGATCATCCGTTTGACCTCAGGAAATTAAAATATGTCACATTTAAATACATGCTAATACATACGGCGCCGACAGAAGCGCTGTCCAGCATAAAAGGGTCCCGGCACAACTTTTATGGACGTGTTACAATATCGACGAACAGATGTCGTTTCACTTCGCCCCTTGGCGACTTGGCACTTTTGTGCTTATCACATATGATTTTTAATTTTTCGACTTGACAATCTCGTAGTTCGTGAATCCTTTGACAGTTGCAGATGATAACAGTTATTGAAAAAATCCAATTCGATCATTCTATTTCAACTTTTACTATTATAGTCATAAAATACTAAAGATATTGCAAAATAAATTGTTGAAATTCATGAAATAAGTTCAACACCATATTCTCAAGCACGTGATCAATGTTAAATTTGTATGTCACTGATAGGATTATCAAAGTTCCTCTCTTCTATGACTCCTGTCCATTTCTTGTGTAGGTTAAGCTATTAAAAATAACAAATAATGGCAATCAACCCATCCGCCAAAGGAGCCTGGACGTCTATAGTCTTGTAATCTACAAAAGGCAATATGACTAGATAGTCAAAACAAAACAATTTACCGTTTTCTTTTAATAGAGATAAGTTAATCCAACTTGTACATACACATTCGTTCACATGATTATGCATCTCGTTACTGTAGAAACATACCCCCACAGCAAATTATTTCACTAGTACAACGCATATTAGATTCACTTTGTTCACTAAACTTCAGACTAATGCATTTCCATCGAATCGTGTTCATAAACTTCATAACTCATAGGGTCATGTTTCCAAATAATTAGACTAAAGTTTATCTAACACAACATCTAAAATTTTAATTACAAATAACATGAATTTAACTTAGAACGTTTTTAGCTTCACGTGATATTTTCTTACATTGGATGCTCTTCTAGCAACCATAAACATACCCAATCAGCCAACCTCGGCTTATGTTGATGAGTGAATGTCAAAGTTGGCAATACGTTTTATTGCAGCCAGTCAGTACGAAAAAGCTATTGAAGCTTCGCGGGTCATAAAATAATAAACTGAAATAATTAAAAATTACGAATTTGAAAACTTTAATAATTATTACGGTTGTAATAAATTCATGAGTATGTAATTTTAAGAGTTCGTGTATCTTGTGGTGTAAATTAAATTCCATTGTATGAAGCTAAACATTAACAACACTGCCCAAACATAACATGAGCCATCATCTTTCCAATTGAGTCGTAAAGTTTGGTGGTGTTAATTCATAACACAGTAAACTGGCTTGTATAGCTTGTTTCCAGGCTTCCTATAATGTTCCCTTAATTGTATTTTTTCTTGATACAGTACACTCACTATTATAATATAATATACTTTTATATCTAAAAGGCTCCTTGACATGCCATGGGACATCGTTAATGCGTATGGTTTACTGGCTTCTTCTGTCCAGCGCATGGCACCGTATACAGACAATGCATGGTTTCCAGGTTTTTGCATTATAATACGTCTATGATGAAGTTTTTCTTTGTAGCTCTTATGAATGAATTACGTGGTACGTATCTTCAGTTTGATTTTTGCATCTGATTTCTCGTGATTCCTTCTCCATTCATCGTACGGCTTTAAGGTTCAATATTTTATTCCTTATACTAATTCTGGGTAGATAAATTTGACCATGGACCACCTGTTCTTCATTTCAAAAAGGGTTCCCTCATTACAGGTGCCTTTAGTATTTTGTATTCCTCGCTACCCAGTAGTTGCATGTCTATTACATCTTCTGAGTTGATCTATATCTATTTTTCTGTATAGTTCTCTACCGAATTTCTCTAAATACGCTTTACTGATTCGGCTGAATTAATATTTAAGGTTCAGGTGTTCGAAATGTTTCCAAATTGACCTGACATATTCATTTTTTCAAAAACTAAAATACGGAAATCGTGAGCGCAATTGGCAAGCAATTGGACGCTTGAAATAATCCTCCAGTTAGTACCTTATCAATTTATCTACCCGCCGGAGGAATTACTTCCACGACACAGATTACAATTAGTTCATTACCACTACACAGAAAAGCTTAGGGGTGAATACAGGAACGTACATAAGTGCTCCAAAAGTCGAAAGCTGTATCCTATCTCCATAGCTGGCCCCTGATCAAGGCAGATGGTTAAGTCCGTAAATTAGATTTGGAAAGCCTGATCAGGGGGTGCCCTAATGCAAGTAACTACTGTAATTTTATGGAATAGTTATTGAATCAATTTTAAAATAATTTTACTTTCTGACAAGATGGAACCAAACGAAAACCTCTAGAACCATTTATTTTATTTTGCGTAACTAAACTGAGGACACCACCTCATCCTACCATTAAAATACCTGCGAAGGCAAAGAATTCCTGCCAAAATTCTAGCAAATGCCAGCCTCCGAAAGGGAACTACGAGCGGAGAAGAGGGATCAGACTAATAAAGCCTTCGACAAACAGGACTTCGTCAGGAAACAAATGATCCAACACTCCAGGCTCTGGAGAATGAAAATAATGAACTCAGGAAAGAAATCGAAGACCTAAAAGCAAAAAATGACAGTGCAAACAACTGCAACGCCTTTGTCGACGAAATAGGAGAAACAACATAATAATTTCAGGCTTAAAGGAAATTAATGAAAAGTTATTACCAGGAAACGCTAAAGGAGTGGTAGCAAAATTCCTAAAAGAAAAATCTAAATCTGTCTGACCATATTGCAGTTTACTGTGACCTA
Source organism: Allacma fusca (assembly GCA_947179485.1). Taxonomy (NCBI): domain Eukaryota; kingdom Metazoa; phylum Arthropoda; class Collembola; order Symphypleona; family Sminthuridae; genus Allacma; species Allacma fusca. Next base: position 51,658,019 of record OX359249.1, on the reverse strand, counting down.
ATAATCCCCAAGAAGAATAAAATAATGCCTACAACAGGAATCCAATTGTTAAATGTAAATACAAGAAGTGTCCGACTCAAACAAAATTAGATCCAAGAGGAATAAAGTTAAAGGGACGAGAATCTGGTTCAATGACGACTTAACTCCCAACCAAATCAAAGTGGTAACGAAGTTGGTAGAAAAGAAAAAATAAATCATGAAAACGCCAAACAATACAGCCCGAATTTTTGCAAATAGATACTTCGTTGTGAAAGCAGAAGGGAAAAGAAGAATTCTTTGAGTCAGACGGAGGTTTTTTAATACCTTTCGACTTCATCCCTAGATGGAAACCAAGACCTGCATGAAAATTATACTCACCCATAACCGAAGAACAACATATATGGCTCTGGAACTGCAATGGATTGACAAAATTCATTTGAAGAATTAGATCGAATTGTCGCAAGCATTATGTGTTTGTGTGAAACTTGGGATGAAAGTGAAACTCCAATACTTCAAAGAACACTTGAGAATAGTTATTATATGATATGCGCGAAAGCGAAAAGAACTAAATCATTAGAGCGGGCCAGTGGGGTAAAATAATTTTAATAGAGAAGTCAGTCTACGTTATATCTGAAGTCTTGTGCGATGAATTTGGAGTTATCGCCAAAGAAATTTTCCCGGTAAGAAAAGTTGAGTTGTCAATAGTAGTAATATTTGCGTATATCCCTCCAGGAACTGAATCCGACTATTTAATGATTAGACTTCATGACAAAATAGCAGATGTGTGCATGAGATACAATAAGAGTGTTATTCTCCTTATGGGTGATTTCAATTCTAGAGTAGGGAATCTTAATTCTGAAATACACTATACGAAGAATGACGCTATTTATTCCAAAAAGAAAAACACTTGCCATTGTAATAACCAAAAGGGGAGGTAAATTTGTGGATGCCTGTGAAGCTGTAAACTTTACAGTAGTTAATGGAAGAACATTGTCTGAATTCCCTGCTGATTATACATTTGTTGGACCTCAACGAAGAATTACAATAGACTTATTGTGGGTAAATGAAAGAGGATTGAACTTTATAAGAGACTTAAGTTTTAATAATCATGCACTATCTCCGCACTCAATAAAAACCGTGACTATCAACTGGGGCAATGCTGCTATAAAAGCACGGGACATTACAACTGTCTGTTTGAAATGGAACATTGATAGAAGACGATTACATAGATCCCTATAACCTCCTAACCGCATATCCAGGAATTGACGTGGACGAACAATATTGCCATATAGTCAAAAACATCCATGATGCTGCTGAGAGAGCCAATATGAAACTCCATAGGAAACATGGAAAAAATCAATAACAAACCAAACCCTGGTTTGACTGGGAATGTAAGAAATCAAAGTTAGTTGATTTGTGGAAAACAGTTAAACATACATAGGGTGACAAATAAATTTCTACATACTGTGAGAAAATCCACTCCAAGTTTATTAAAACTAAGAAAAGCAAAAATTGGGAGCAAACAAAAACTAAGGGAAAATAGGAATACTACTCGATTCTGGAAAACAATAAATAAATTTAGAAACGGGAGAAACCCTGCGAAGTTACAAGAAGAAGCAAAATGGACGAAGTTCAATAGTGAAAACATGCATCCGAAATGCTCTTAAAGAATTCAGAAATCAAGTCGAAACCTTAGATGAACCAATCAAAATGGAGGAACTTGAAAAGGCTATACAATCTCTCAAAAAGAACGAATCCCTTGGAACCGACAAAATACCTAACGAATTCCTTAGGAACTACCACCTTAATTTGAAGAATGAGCTCTTTAAACTCTTTAATGGCTTCTGGAGTACTGAATCAACACCCACAAAAGAAATTGAAATGACAACCCTGTTAAAAAAGGTGAAGACTCTCTCCCAATTAACTACAGGGGAATAGCCCTATTAAATACAACTATGAAGCTGTTTACTACTATCATCCAGCACCGTCTCTACAAATGGCTGAATGAGATTCTACCGGAAATATAGGCAGGGTTCAGACAGAAAAGGGAGTGCCCCTATCGAATCTTTTGTTTGAACTCAGTTGTCCAGTCAAGATTCGTAAGGAAGGCTAAAATATTCTCCCTTATTTCCCCCTTATTTTCTATTACATGTATCCATGGCTTCTTCAAGCTTGCATCAGAAATTATAAACGGGTGCAACATTTCTGCTGGAATTCTTCAGATATCCTTTGAGATAACTAAATTTCTCTGCACCCCTAAAAGTTGGATGGTTATATATATACTTGGAATAAATAAATCATTGAATGAAGTCCACTCCATTTTACTACCAGAAAATGTTCAGTTTTGGTAACTTCACCGTAACATCATACTCCGATGATCCATCAACAGCGAACATTCTCCTTTTCGATGCATGTTCAGTGCCAGACCCTTTAAGTGCGCTTCAGTGCCCCCTTAACTTCATCGATGACATATTGAACGATGCCATAATTTCTTCAAATAACGAACTGAAGTCTTTCCACATATCCGACATTTGTTGATTAAAGGTTGTTCCAATCCACAGTTGTCAAATTCACTATGAACGTTACTGATTACACATATAATTAAGTAATTGACTTGCCGAAGTACAAGAATCACTATTCTAAAGATTAGCAAGAGTATCTATTGAGATGTTAACACTTACGGGTCTTAGTACATTTTGTCACAAGCAATAGTCATAATTCTAGTGGATTCACATGAAAAGTTTCCTTATGCGTAATTCTTAGGAATTTATAGATAACCTTAGTCGTCCTTAAGCATCGGAAAGTGGAATATGATTCCTGTGAATAGTTGAAATGACATTATTTTCATTAAGTTTCAATCCCTACATGCTGCTCAAAATTCCTAATGGTGATTCCGCAAGCAGTTTCTAAGTCCTTAACAAAGTTCTAAGCACGTTTAATAGGGAAGATTTGATTAGGAAATTATAAAGAAAGTGTAAAGCATTTCAGAGTTCAAAACCTTATGTTCCCAAACACGATACTGGAGTTTTTGGTACAAAAAATGTTGAACACGCGTCGCACCCGATACCGTACACTACCACCCGTGTTCAACCCGACCAAATGAGAGGCACCACATGAGTGGTTCAGCGAACTCAGGTTTCATTTTCAAGAATTTCATTACCTTTACTTCACACATGCCATTATTAGCCAGACGTTTTTGCCTCACCTTAGATTGGCCTGCATTGGTTACAAGTGGTCATTCCTGAAATTCAGGGTAAGCTTTGATCAACTTTGCAAAAATAATTCTTTCATTTCCTAGCCAAAGAAGGGGATAAAGCTGCAGAGGATTCGATCGAAATCCTCTAGAAGTCCAAGTCTTTGCAGCATTTATGGACATGGAATTATCATTCATATACCTCTGTACCTGATTTAGCCATACTAGCTAAATAAAACTCACATGTTAGTGAAAAGCTTGGATACATAAGAATCATGTATAAACATAACAAAATCATCAGCATGAGCTAAATAGTCAATTGTCAGGACATCACTAATATCTGTGAAGAAAAGAATAAATAGGTACAGACCAAGGAAAGAACACTGTGGGACACCATTTAAATCATTATACTCCAGAGAGTACCATTGACAAAATTGTTTAATTTCCTATATGTAAGATAGTCAGATAATACTTTTGACATTTAATTCAAAATAAATCGATCTGGACAAATATAGCAACGTAACCTTCCAATTGATTTTTACTCCTCACATAACTCACAACATTATTGGACCTGCGTAATCTACAAGAGTGTCTAAAAATGGCGTCTCCGGAGTGATATGAACTTCTAGTTAATTAATAATCTGTTGGTGAAGTCTCTTCTACAGACAATTCTTTTGCGGATCCAGTAAAGAATGTGTCTAGAACCATGTATCCAAAACTTTCTATACAATGTTGCTAATAATAAATGAGCTCCTGCATGCAAATTCACTTCGTGTTCATGTTTAGTAAGGAGTTTTGAGTGAAAGAGTACCTCTTCTCCTTGCTGTTCAAAATCTGTCTGAAGTAAAATCTGAGAACGAATGGCGTACTTCGCAATGGATGAGTATCGATGCAACATTGACAGATCATTGATAATATCAGAATGATGTACTATCACTTTCTTCCTCTCTTCCATTGTACTAGGCTGTTTATTAACTTCAACCTGAGTTTATTCCATTTCTCCAGAATATTTAAGTAGCCATTCAGGACATGACCATGAGAGGGGATGAAAAATCAATTCTCTGGGCGTTATACACCTTGAACTACAATCAACAGTAGTGTCTACACCTAAAACGTGATGCCAGAATTGGGATGAAATAACTCCCTAAACTTTCGATACCGATTGGCAACAAAAGTATCCCATTTGTCAGGGCTACTTTTCACCCACTCCAATACCATTGTTGAATCAGTAAGAGTATGAACTGATTCTGGTGTAACCACATTGCTTCGGTTACCGTATCGATGAGATTAACCAAAGAACGGCACCACAAAGTTCCAAACGTGGAAGCGAAACTTGGTGTACTTACGCTACCTTTGATTTCGTAGTCAACAGTTTTACCGAAACAACCATCCTCAGTATTAGTCTATTTATATTCTACAGCTGCATATGCTTTTTGTAAAATCCGAACAACACAATTTTCTCATCGGCTTCATCGCAAACTCTTCTTGGTATCTTTAGGATTTATACATCTTTAAATGTGTCTCTATAATTCCATTTTTTCAAAATATCATCTGACACTGGTTAATTGCAATATGTTTTATAGCACCATATATCCTGTAGAAGAAGATTTCCAGTAATTGTTACAAGTCTAATCCATCCTAACGGGTTGGCATTTGCAGATGAAATAATTCGCTTCGTTGGGGTTTGTTCTTTACTGACGTTTACATTAAACATAAATTCACCACTCTCGGGATTCCAGAATATCCACAATGTCTTAACACGCACAGTTTCATCAATTCTAAATGGTACTTGGGTTTCTCTGAACTTCAACTGAACTAAAACTCCACTTTGAGCAATTCAAACAAATTTTGCAGTAGATTTATTTTATGTTATGGTTGGATTCTCCACTCATGGGATGGTCCATGTAAAAATCTTTTAAAGCTATTTCGTATGTGCTAGAAAATTGTCCCGCTTCATCCACCGTACGCTCCTGCAAACATTTTTTGCAAGATAGGGGCGACGGACGTACTATAAGTAGTAGGTAATACTTCGTAATGCGAAATTGGATCATTCAATTACTCCCTCCACGCAAATTTCTTCTGGAATCAAAATCCTCTTTGGCAACTAATTTATTTTTTGCATTTTGCAAATGTCTGCTTTTCATGAACGTTATGTAATCTAAACCGCAATAGAATATGTTAAAGATCATCATGTAATTTGGGACCATTCGACTGCCAAGACTGCGGACCAATCGAAAAATACTCGAAGTTTAGTCGATATGCTCTCATCTGGTACAACTTGATAGTGACGAAAGTAGCACAACATAGAATCAGATTTGGGATATTTCACTCTCGGGAATCTTTTACATATGACCCAACTAGGGGTGAGCATCTCGTTGGTTTTAAAATTCTCGTTACGAGATATTTTGAGAACGAGTAAGTATTGTACGAGACAAACAAGACGGCAAATACATGGCTTTTTTGTTGAAATATAGGCAACTTAATTGAGGCCTGCAAGAATTCTGGTGAGAGGATACATAATTTTATATAATTTCAATAATCAAACCAATCCCAAGAATCAAAATACTTATTTTGGGGTATGGGCAATAAAATTTGACAACCTTGAAAATAATAAATGAAGACCTGCAAAACGCGCTAGAACAAAGTACTGCAAAATGTCATAATTAGCCAAAACATTACATTTTTTGCTTTATATTGGCTTAAACAAGATTTAAATGTAAACGATATTCTCGGGAAGTAAAGCTAGATGTCTTGTACTGTCTCGTTGACGCATAAAGAACGAAACAAGCAAGATTCTCGTCTGGTGTTCTCGTTATGCTTACCCTTAGCGCCAACATTTCATTAGCCCACATCAATCCTGTGTATTGCTTTTTTTGACTGGGTTTATTGTCCAATTGGCGTTCCATCATCTTCAATCTTTTAATTGCAATTGATAAGGATGATCTACGCTGATCTACATTCTCTCTAAATGGAAGGTTGACAATGTACCTACCAGTTCTGTCTCTCCGATCTGTTGGCATAAAATCTTCCTCATATTGTCTATCTTCAGCGTTTTAATGCTTTTTGGCAGGAAAATCCTCAAGTTCCAAAAATCTGCGGAATGTGACATCAAGAGAAACATCAAGGCTAACATGATGTGAAATTATTTCGGATACCAATGATTGATATTAAAACGTCATCTAACTTTGTATCCCCAAACATTGTTTTGTCCTTCTGGTACACCCAGGGTAGAGATGATTCTTCTATCTCTTAAAATTTCAAATAATACATCTGCTCCAAGTTACAAATCAATTTGGCCAGGGTTTTTGTATTGAGAATCTGCCATTTTTAATTCTTGAAACAATAGAGTTTCCTCCAAAGTCATATGTGATTTACGAAGCGAACGAGTGACTTTAGGAACTACATACGCCTCTACAGCTAATTTCTAAAATTAAATTAAATCTCTAAAATCTTGTTCCGTGTTAGGATTGGTACCAAGACCCGAAATATCAACCCTCGTCTTCTGTTTCTGAACTCTCATAAGTTGTACAGCATTTTCAGTTTTGAAACTGAAATCCGCCCCAAAATCCGAAAATTATGCTTGAAGCATCAATCACTGTAGCCATTGTTGTTGCAAATAATACTCGCTTCCTTGTTTTTTATTTCTGCTCATACCTGCTGTAACTGCGTAAACACATGCTGTAACTGTTTCTGGAGCTTCCTCTACCTGTAATAAAGTAGTTTGCAGTTTATTGCATTTCTTGTTTATTTTGCATTGATAAACTGTATGTGCTTGCTTCAAACAATTGTGGTCTTGTCCAAGTTTCTTATACTTTACAAAATCTCTTATCTGAGCCACTGAACTCTTTAAAAATTCCGGAAAAATGTAAAACAAATGATTAGTAGTATTGCATTTAAGACATTTGATGTCCCTACTAACTTGATGCACTGACGCTTGTCGTTTCCCGGTTTATGTCTGGCTGGTTGACTGAACAGATTCATTCCTGTTTATCCTCCCAGAGTTTTTTGCCAACCCTGTTAGTGTATAATATGCTATGTAAGAAATCCAGTATCTCACTATTTTTGCTATGTCTACCTACATTGAGAATCAAATTTTTCCATTCCGTATCTCTAGTCATGAAAATTGCGTGTCTTTATGTTATCATTTGCGAGCTTTTTATGATTTCCCTTTGTTCAATGAATCGGTTGAACTCTATGCTTTCCTATTTCTTCTTTTTTGGAAGGCAGGTTTCATGACTAGCTCATTAGGTTGAACAATTTTAGCTGAGTTTTTTTGGAATTCCTAGTGATTTAGAAATAAAATCTATGGATTGAGATATAATGTTGTACATATCAAAACTTGTTCCTTTCTTCGTAATGACAATGACATAGATTCTTAGATTCTTTAGCCTTTCTTGTGGTACAGTTTGCACCAATATGGGCGAACCCTCCACAATAAAAGCATTTACGCCGTCCAACATGGGTTCCAATCTCAAGGTTCTTGTCGTCGTGTGTTAGTATTATTGACTCTGAAATTTGAGTGTCTTTCAAAAAACTCATACGGAGTGACCTTGGGTAACTTTCAATGTTTTTATATTATTCAAGTGGTTCAGTATCTATGTCAGATTTAATTTTTCCGTATTGGTTCGGTTTTTGGAAAATTCGGTTGTTGCTAAGGAATGGTGGCAATCCAGTTAGTTTAACTTTCTTAATACTCTGTGCACAAGGCCATATAATGACACTGTTCTTTGACAGTCACTAATTCTATTATTTTGTACTTTTGCAGCTTCACCATTCTCAACCCGCGCACCATAGTTACTAACCACTTTCCCTATGTTAGTAATATTCTCTGTTCTTAATATTACTTTAATTGAATCCAAATAGTCGACCACTGCAGCTTCTGGTACGTCTTGGATCACTAAACCGTCTCCCTTTCCATGACACCAGCTATAATCCCCGTAGGTTTACATACACCAGTGAAGTTGAACACCTTATCAGTGCAGACTCATGTAAACACAACTAGGGAGATACTGGAGAGTTTGACTGTAGGGTGCTCTCGGATCTAGGAGCTTTAGCCATCAGTGTCTTCATAATTTAAAAAAATTACTCTAGCCAGTTGGTAAAAGCACTGTTGTATAGTTAATAAATTCATATATTATATGGTAGTGGTTAACACATTTTAAAAAAAGTTGAGACGATAGAAATAAAAACAGATGAGGTTAATGAAGGCAGAATAACCGGAAGCATTAGCTCTCAGAAAAAAATCATGAAAGCACGGGTATTTGATGCGAAGCACCGGTTGTTTTTCAACCATTGTTTTTATTCTGTTCTCAGATACTGTACGTTCACAAGAACGTATACAGTCAAACCTCTTTATAGTCACTGACGTTATAATAAACCTCTCTCTATAGTCATTAAATAATTTAGTCCCGACGATTCTCCCGTATACTGTAATGTTAAATAATTCCCGAATATACAACTTCCCAATAGTCATGACCTCTCCATTGTCTTTTATATTTTCTGTCCCGAGCATTCTACAATTCTCCATATAATCACATTATTTAAAAATCCGGGACCAGAGGCGATCATAATTCCAATATTAAAGAGTAATACTTAAACCTTACTATGCACATACAATGTACATCATAATATTTTACCAGTACATTGGCAGCACGTGACATTTCTCATTCATTCGTTGTTTTTACTTGTACAAAAACACAGCTTATATTCGTGCATTGCATTCCTACCCAGAATGGCTCCAAAAAGAAAGTTCCAATCCTTAAACCAGCAGCATTAAGTTATTTTGGATATCAAAAACGGGAAGAAACAATTTCAAACTGATATTATAAATGTCTTCCAATAAGCTTATGAGTTTTAGAAGACTAGACCTAACCTGACGGTCGGGTGGTGTAGCGAATCTGTAAGGTTGCAGAAGAGCCGGCTTTCAACTCTAGCTCACCCCAAAATAATTTCAGGCTCTTCTATCTTTCCCTATACACTATCGGTATGCGAATGAGGTTTGGAGGCATGTTGCGCATTCTTGGAAGAGTAGTAGGAGTAGTGTGTGCCGTACACTGATAAAGATTCGTAAGATGAATCGGTGTATTTGCATATACTGCGACTACTGAATTCGGATAAGATTGTGTCCTTTTTATATCCCATGTCTCCTCCCTTGTCTGCATATCCTCCCTCTCTACCTATAGCTTTACATTTCACTCTCTCTCTATAGACAAGTATGTGTGTTGTGATGTACATACTTACAAAGCTGCTAGGAAGTATGTGCCACGAAACTGTATGTGCTCATATAGCGGAAAGCATACGTGCGGGGACACCTTGTGTTCAGGCCTAAACATAGTGAAAGATTATTTATGTAAACGTTTCTCAATTGAAATGGTTTGTCATATTGTCTCTGCTTCTCTGTGTGGAAGTATTTATCGCTTTATTTAAATTATGGTAATGAGTGTTTCCCTGCGTCAGGCAGCTTATCATTCCAGGTCAACATATTTTTTGAATGAGCCTTACCTTTCCAGAATAATCTCTTTACTCATTTTCATCTAAGTGAACTTGTGTTACGAAAAATACAAACCTCACTCGCAATCAGAAACCACGTCTGAAACCATCTCCAGAGTCACTGCCAGTTCTTGTTGCATTTGAACCCATAGTTAAATCCAGCATTCTCACATTTCCCTGACTTCTCTAACTGCAGTTAGCTCACGTAGCCTACTTCCACTGACGAAGCAAGGTAGTGAGAGTTTCTGTAGTGAAGCAAGTCGCATAACTCATCTCACGCATAACCTTCCCATATCTACTGGGCTTACACTCGCAGTAGCCAAGCTACACCTTGTCTCTACTTTGGGTATTAGTCATATAATGGCAAGTTGACATATAGGCCGGCAATGAACGGACGGTCCCACTTCACAGTATAAAGCTATCGGGCCAGAATGGTTCCATATATGTAAATTTAAACCTAATAAACGATGTTCTGAAAACTGTAAAGCCCCCGATAATATACCGGGGGCTTTACAGCATGTAATATATTATAATTAAAACGGGGATTTCAGCGGGAACTAAAACGGGTATAGTATAAACCCCAATTTTTTAGAAGACTTTTAGGATTCAAGATTCAAGCCATGAAACAAACTGTTTTGACAGATTTTTTAGTTCTTCAACTTCTGATTAATTTTATTATTACTTATGTAGCAGTTCTTAAATTTGCAAAGCCCAGTTCCATAATACCTTATTCAGCAACTAGTTGTACATATTCCGAATAGTCAGCAAGTTGACTACTCAGTAGTCAACGTTCTCTATAGTCAACTTTTATACACGGCTCCCTGCGTTCCCTGCGTGACTATAAAGAGGTTTTACTGTACGTACATATGCTAGCATAAAATGTACTCTCTGGATCAGAACAGTTCTAAACTTGAAACAACAGGAATTTTCTGTGTTTTGCCACCCGTCATTACAAATTTTCTTTCGTTGAATAATTAAAAGAATCATATTCACTTGTTAAACTGAATAAGAAAGGTTTGGAGCAGCACCTGATAAAGCGACAAAGTTCAATTGTTGTACTGTATTGTTGTATAAAATAAATGCATTGTTAATGAATCAAGTTACTTAAATTCAAGTACTCTTTTCGTTCTAAATAATGTAACATTTAAACAACGTTAGGAGCGTTCACAAATGACGCAGTGGTAGGGTGGATTTGACCAAATGATGATGTCATCAACCGACGAATGTTACCAACGATTTTGTTCCTTAACCGTTAACAGTTTTGGTAGTTTGAATCAACCTGCTTCGGCTTGCTTACGTGCCGAAAATGCCCAAAATGCCAGGCATTTTCAAATTAAGACATTTTCAGGGCATTTTTAGGTAGGCAGGCATAAAACCCAGGGCATTTTGAATTGTGCAACCCTGGTGATGATGACGTCATTCCATGGGGTGGTTGCGTCGTTTCATCACATGATGATGTCTGATGACAAGTGGGTGACTGGGTGCCTAAAAACCAGTATTTTGGATGACGTCATTTGTGAACGCTCCCTTAACCCCTGTACTATATAAGCCAGTTTGTATCATTTACAGGGCGGACGCCGAATTGTGAATATTTTGAGTGAAGCAATCCAAACTTGAATGTTAACGCAAATCAATTATTATTAATAATAGTAAAATTCAATGGGAAATAATTTACTTCACCTAAAAGACTATCTTTGCAGAGACTATTCGTAGTCTCTCATGACTGAAGTTTGGCTGAAACTAAAATATAAGACATAAAATAATCATCGAGATTTAAATAACCAAAATTTTCTTGCAGAAGCTTGTGAATTGTGAATAATATTTTCATATATATTTACAATAAGTGTAGTTGTTGTATTTTAAGTGTGAGTACTATTTTTCTATTTCTATTTCATGTTCAAGTCAAGAGTTGTCCCGGTTATACTTGACCACGTTCAAGTAGCGCAAAAATTACTTAAATACTTGACCATGAATTTTCAAGTAATTGTATGGCTATGAACTATCAAGTTCAAGACAGTCTGAAAAACCTACTGGACTGTCATGTTTAGGGTCAAGTTTGGGATTTACTTGACTTGAACGCAGCTCTGATTCCGACTGAAATCTCCTGGTGAGGCATTCAAATTCACCAATTTTTCGGGATGTTTTCTCCTAAGAAAGATCTGAGAATTGACCCCTGGTACAAATTGTCCAGATTAAGTATTAAACAATTTACGCCAAATCGTCAATTTCTGAAAAAATCCTATTTAGAGCCCATTCTGAAATTCGAAGAAGTACAATATGTTTTGTCTCGGATGTCACATCTAGGACTAGAAGTGTCATTGAAACTTGTATGACACCTTCCGAGCAATCTATCACCCAGTCACGACCTTTCTGCCCAGATTGCTTAATTCTCAAATCAGGACTCCCAGGCAAATTTTTTAAACATTTCAAAACTATCTTCGCTTCTATTGAGCTTGGAAGAAGTATAGGTGAGGACCCAAATTCAGCAAAATCAAATAAATAGCTGGTAGCAATGTTATAAATCTCGTTCAAACATGCTTCAATATTATCAAATGCTTCAATATATATGGTCCCAATTCTGTATCAAACAATTCAAATAACTTCTTAAAATGTTGGCGGACAGAATAATCAAAAATAAGAATACAATTTTAGAATAATTGATTTTACATTCAGCTCCAGTCCACCAACAACTTTGTAATATGCATTGTCCAAAACATTAGCTAAACCATTCTATTTTTAATGCCCGGATTAACGACAGCTTGCTTCCCCCTACATTATGATTGACTTGTTGGGCACTTTGGAGACATGAAGTAGTTTCATTTGCTTTTAATTATACCACGGAGTTTAAAAGACGAGAATGAGTCGGAGCCGGAAATATATAGTAACTAACCCAAAGGTTTCGCTTCGCGAGTCCGTGGGACGGCTACCCGTGATAGTGCCATCGTTCTTGCTACTAGATAATTCTTAAGTGATGACGGTACATGTACCGAATATAAACCATTCAGCCTTAATGAGGAACTGTAACCCACGAGCCTACACATCGTTTAGGAGAGCGAATTTCAAATCCTTTGTATTATCCTGAGATCACTGTCATTTTATACCAGTTTATTCTAAACGTAGGCTTTCAGGTAGAAAACTCCACGAGGGGGCCTCTTTTTGAATGCATGCCATCAATGATGAAATCCGAATTATTATCCCCAGCCCAAATCAACGTACTTCAAGTTCAATACGTTACGGCATTAGGTTCACATATATAATTTATTATTAACAATTCCAATTCAGCACATTTTTCACTTTGTTAAGCGATTTATAACTATTTATTTATTTAGTAATTTATTTTTGAAATTATTAAGCCGATATATCATGACCTTGTTTGCTCCACTCCCTCATGTAATCATAGTTGTTGAGCTACGAGGATGCAAATATCATTTAAATTTCTGGACGTAAGTGCGCTACGAACTTGTAGAATTGAATATGTTTTACCGTTGGTGGTGAATTCTTATAATGCGTCCTACATAGCAGCAAATTATAAGACAGTCTTATAATTTGGTACATACTTGCAGTTTTGGTCCAAAGTTCAAATTCAGTTCCATTCACATCCCAAAATATTTCGTGCCGTTCAGTTAAGTTCAGTTCTTCTTGTCCAAATCCCGTCGTAGTTCAGTTCAATTCACTGCGTACTTTCCAGTCGTTACGTTCAGTTCAGTTCATCCTTGCAGTATTTTTTCAAAGTTCAATTCAATTCATTATATACTTTTTGGTCGTTCAGTTCAGTTCACTTTATCTGTCATTAGAGTGTCACTTATGATATATTTTAGTGACATTTAGTTTTATTTTTATAACTGACTTTGAACTTTCGATGAATCAAGATTTTTCCCTAAGTGACTGGTTAAATAAAACTCCGGTGTTTTGAAAGCAGTATTGACTTTGAACTTTCTGATAAACAATCAGGATATAAAAACCAAGCGCTTACAAATTAATAAATCATATAACTATGCATACAATTATTGATCTTTTTAATACATACAACTCGTTATAGTATGTAAAAATCGGTTTGCTTGTACTCAATTTGTTTGATTTGTAATTTAATGTCATTGACATGGATAATCAAAAACCAGGGTGCTAGCTTTTAAGACTACAACAATACAATTTATGGTCATGCACTTTATAGATATATAATATTCGTTTTTTGTTCACGTTTGTACAAGCTTATATTCAAACCCTGACTCCTAAGTTCAATTCAGTTCAGTTTTTGTTATTTGAACGTATGATGAACGTTCTTTCACGTTCCAAATAAGTTTTTCTGAGTTCAATTCAAGTTCATTCAATCAAAAGTTTGCATTTAGCTAGTTCGTTCAAGTTCATTCAAAAACAATAAGAATAAGAGCTAGTTCAGTTCAGTTCACCACTTTATGAACTGAACGACTGCAAGCATGATTTGGTATAAAGAAAATCGAAACAAAAACCGCTCAATTTTTATTGAAGAAATAATTAAAAACGAAATACGAAATTGCCTAACACCACTGTATAATCCAAGACTTTTTTATTATAGACTTAAGTGTCCAGTAAGGAAGGATTATAAGAGTGGAACCAGGTCAACGAGCAACATTATAACCTTGATCGGTAGAGCGAGAGTCAATGTAAAAAACGTATTCTTGCATAATATATCATAGCACCTAATCTTCTAACAATGCAGCTAATAATAAGTAGCGAATAGCATTAATAAGTACAATGAACATTTCCATAACAACTTACACTATTTATACGCTTGTGCATACAGATTAAGGTTACTCTGGTCGTCGGAGATTTACACTAACAATAATCGTCTATGCCTGGAAGCAACAAGGATACCGAGAAGTGTCCAATCTGCCCTTCTTCTGCTTTCAGAAGTGGGATAACACACTACTTTTCCAGTATGTATATAGCGGAGCACCATTTATTTACATGGCGCTTCCGGAGTAGGCACATTAGGCGACGTGCGCAGTGCTGGGGTGCTGCTAACTTGCCGTAAATCGCTTGCTGATTTACAATATATTTATTTATGTAATTAGTTAAATAAATATTAAATGAAATTAATATATGTAACATCTGTTCATTTTAATAATTATTCTATTCTCAATATAATTGACGCTTTAACAAAATACTTGCCATTCTTTTGATCTTTTATCTTGTGGCACGGTATTCGAAAGATAAACCTCTCGATTTATACTGCAGAAATAAAAATAAAAATGAAATATAAATTCGCCTAATGCCAACACTATAATCCGAGATTATTTGATTCTGAAAACTTAATATCGGCTATCTGCGGCAACAAACACGAGGGAAAAGTAGAGGAAAGGAGCAAGGAAAGGAAGGCGTGCGTGATGGAACAACATGTTCAAAAGCAAAAATGTCATTTGGTGCGTATCAATATGTTTCAAAAGAATTGGAAATTGTTCTATATGGAGATTTGGAGCCCCTTCCTATGCTTTTAGGGTGACACGGCACAGATGTGTACTTTAAAGGGGCATGGCAACATGTTTCGGTACTCAGGCTGAACAAAGGTCACATGATAGTCATGTTTGGAGTCGAAAGGAGCCAAATGCGCTTTCTGGTTTCCACAAGGAGACTTGTCAGTACAAATGAGTTTCGCAGAACTAATGAACTTACGAAGAAATACGTTTCATGTTAGAGTAGTTTTTATGCTATTTGAGCGGTTTCACGGATCATAACAAATTGTTGTTGCATGCCGATATTTGGTCTCTATCAATTTGGAGTCTTTTCATAGCCTCTGTTTCTCTCGTGTACGGTGCCACAAGATAAAAGATCAAAACAATGCAATTATTTTGTTAAAATGTTACTTATACAAATAAACTCTCGTTATAAGGGAATCTCTGCGGACTGGGGTATTTTGTCCCTTATAAAAACTTTCCCTTATATGCATATAAGGGACAAATTCCCTTATAGTGTATGCTATAAAATAATTAGATCTAATTTGGAATCTCGTTTTAATCATACACCAATAACTTGTCCTTTCCTATTAATAGTTTTATTCGGGAGAAGTTTGTAGAGCCGAATTCCACTTAAATAACTGCCCGGTTTTTGGATTACCACACTGCGTAATTTTTTTTAGATTTGTATCGTCACATGGTTTTCTAATATTTTGACTCGGGTTTTCTAATACTATTTACAGTTGAATTTTTCAAATTTCTTACTTTACAGACTTGGCTACAAATTTGTATACCAGATTCAGATTCAGATTCAGATTTATTAACGTGTTGTAGGCATAACATTACATGTTTTTTTCACGCCGAACACCTAGTACTACTTCCATTATTCAAAAACAATTCATATACATAGGTCAATATTAGTGATTATAAGGTCTATATGAAATTGATCTCTACTCTCCTGGACACAATGGAGTCCTTCAGCACTGTTTCGAAAAGAGCCTCTGATGTAATTTCTTGGATGGATTGTTGTAGCGAATTCCAAGATTTCATAGCGGAGTAGGAAAATGATTTTTCTGCGAATGATTTAATTTTACAATGATCAAGGTTCAAAGGTTTTCTTAGGTTTAAGTGAGTTCGTTCCCTGCGGGGTTTTATATAATCGTTAAATAGTCCCTTGATAACGCCGTCACTCGATATAAAATGCTTAAATAAAAAATTTAGCTGAAAGAGTTCTCTTCTTTCCTCAGTTAACAGCCAGTTCATTTTCTCCAGAATGTTCACCCTGCTGACAATTTCTTCGGATGCAAAAATCTTTTTGTACATTTTGAAGAGAATATCGTCTAGCTTTGCAATTTTCGAAGAGCACACTGATCCCCATACCGGGAGGCCATAATTGATTACCGAGAGAATTAGACTATCAACAAAAATTGCTAGGTCTTTCTTGCAAAAACTGTTCTTATGTCTTGCGATTAACTTAGTCCTAGAAGAGACTTTTGAACACACTTGGCTGTAGTGCTCGTTCCAGTTCAACGTGGAATCTAGTAATAATCCGAGGTATTTAAAAGAGTTCACGTTTTCCAATGCATTATTGTCTAGAAGCAAGTTCATTTCTATATTGGGTTTCTCTTTGTGAGGGGAACGGAAGATCATATATTTTGTTTTTTCTAGGTTGATCTTCATTCCATTTTGGATAGCCCATTCTTCCAACGCATAAATCTCCTCTTGCAGGATACAGTTGATTTTCTCCAAGCATCTGTCTGCATAGTATATCACGAGGTCATCAGCAAATAAGATACATTTTGCTATCTTGAAGCAGAGTGGCAGGTCATTTATGAATAGAGAGAAAAGTATAGGGGATAGACAGCTCCCTTGTGGAGTTCCAACATTGACCTGCATTGGTTTGGAGAGCGTTTCTCCAACTTTTACTTGGATCTTCCTTTCACTTAGATATGATTGAAACCACTGGTATAAGCTACCTCCAATGCCGAAACAGCGCAACTTATGAAGTAAGAGGCGATGCGAAACCAGGTCAAACGCTTTACGGAAATCTACAAAAATAGCAACAACATATTGCCCTTTGTCAGCACTTATGTAGATGTCATTTGTTAGTTTTAAAGTTGCACTATTAGTTGACATCAGCTTCCTGAATCCGTGTTGGTAAGGTGTTAGTAAGTTGTGCTTCTCAAGGTATGCACAGAGGTACGTGTGTACAATTCTATCAAATATTTTTGCAATTACTGATACGATGCTTATTGGTCTGTAATTGTCACTATTGGTTTTTTCCCCTTTTCCTTTATACAGTGGGATAACTGTAGCTCTCTTCAAGGCGTCGGGGTATATTCCATGATGTAGTGAAAGATTAAATAAGTACGAAAGAATTGTGGAGATAGGGTCGCAAAAAAACTTTAGTACTTTTATGTGGATTCCATCGGGTCCCATAGCTTTGTCATTTGTTTGGGATTTTATGACCCTTGCAACTTCCTCTTTCGTTGTAGAGATTATATTCAGAGGACTTTGACACTTCTTCAATCTTTCTTTCAGTATAACGTCAGCACTTCTAGGGGGAGCTGTATCTAGGTTTTTTGTAAACTGGGTACACAGTTCATTTGCAATATCTTCCTCAGTTTCGTGTTTTTTGTGAATTGTCTTAATTGATGTGATGCTACTAGATTTTTTCCCGCGACCAATTTCTGAATTGAATAAGTTCCATGTTGTTTTGCTTTTGTTAGTACTATTTTCAATCGCTGTGCTTATCTCCTTTGCTTTTAGTTGGCCAGACTGCATATTAGGTATTATCGACGCGTTTTGTTCTAAATCCAAATGTCTACAATTTGCACTCATTATGAAATGTTATAAGTAATTATTAAAAATACAACATTAATTACAAGTAAATATTCAAAATTACGGAACCAGTATGTATAGATTTGAAAGAAACGAAAACAAGTGCTGGATATAAATCGTTAATGCTATGATTGTATCAGTATAACATGAGCACCGAGTGCGGTTACATGATTTCAGTCCGTTAAAATCCCTTATAGGTACTATTTATCATTCCATGGTACCCATTATATGTTCCACTACAGCGAGTTTTCCCTTATAAGCACTTTTCTTAAGCATTGGATTAACGGGAGATCTGGCGGGGACGGACAAACGCATTCCATATAGCAACGTTTCCCTTATAAAGTCATCCCTTATAACGAGAGTTGACTGTATTGAGATAAGTTATTGCCATACGTTACAGAAAGGAATCACTTTCGGCGAATCTGAAGTGATTCATCCGCTTTAAATGGCCGATGTGAGGCCAAGAAACAATACGTAATTTAATTCATATTTTGTTTTAACAAGGTATTGTCTAATCTGAAACGATTATACTTCGATTTAATACTAAAGCTTGAGAGGTAAGTATGTAATTTCTGTAATTTCTCGGGAATTTGCATGTAATAAATTGAGCGTTGCTTTCAGCATTTCCATGGATAGTGACTTAAAAACCACATTTTACGAATTAAGTCCCATTTTGTTTTAAAAACAAGTGTGTACATATGGGCGGGTCCCACCTAACGTTGCCTGGGAACTTAATTTGCGACTTAATGTCCGTCAAAAAATCCGGATCTAGACAATGACAATACTACAACAAATTATATGACCGATGTATTTCCTAAAAATTACCTGTGCCTTCCTTTCCTTTTAATTCTTCTAAAAATCCTTGTTGCCATTTAGCAGTTCGACAACACGTCAAATACCCAGAAAATAAGTTCTGACCTAACTATTCGACTGAAAAGTTACACTATAAATGTAACGACCGATTAAGATCATAATTTTAAACCAGTAAGTTTACTAAACTCAACCTGTTTCGTTAGAAACGGGATAACTTATGTTCCTGATAGATGAGGGACTTATGGTACGAGATGGAAAGATGGCGTGAATGTGTTGTAAAAGAGTTTGGCAAAAAATAGGTTAAACCTCAATAAGACTCAATTTTGATTACTGCAACAAGAATAGTTGCGATAAAGTGCTAAGTTTAAAGGTTACAAATTAATTACGGAGCTTTGGAAAGATACTCCAAAGTGAACTGTGTGAGAAGAAGTGCTCTCCGAGTTGTAGTCTCGGAGCCCTTTAATAGGTTGGGTTTTCTTTGTCTTTTTAAGGAAAACGTATTACTATCAAATAATTATGAATAAAGAGTAATTTGTAATACATTGGTATAGTGCTTAAACTAGGTCAGAATATTTATGAGATAAAGCATATAAAAAATGTACATACATAGGTGACAAAATTTGTTGTATATGAAGAGTTGAGCTTGACCGGTGGTTCAACTCACTCATTAGATTGTGGGGTTAGCAGAAAAACTGATTAGAATAATGTCTAGGTATTTTAGAAACGTTAGGAAAAGTACTGTCATTGGTACTCATATTTAGGAGCCCCAGGTGAGCTACTCAAAGTTGACATTATAAACAAATACAAGCATTATCAGTACAACGAAAAAATGCAAATTAGTTAGAATGGTAGGATATTCTGTGTACAAGAGAGCTGGACTCCAGGTAAAAAATTCAAATATAGTATAGGCTAATGCAGCCTGAACACAACCTACTCTCGAGACACGAATGAAATGGCCCTGGCTCATTAGGTGACGTAGATAGGTGACTTCCCGTGGCGACGCCCACAATTTAGGCAACCAACCACAGCGTTTTGCACCTGCCCGCGCGAAAATCGTACTGTATGTATGTACCTTAATAGTTTCGAATACATACGAGTTTGTCTGGAGTCTACTGATTATAAATTATTGCACACACTAACTTAAAAACATTTCCACTTAAATCAAACTTCCTATATCTCGTAAGTACAAGAAAATTGAGAAAGGTTCTGCGAAAACCTTCCTCATGTAGTGAATTCGAATGGGTTGGGATAAACTGGAGGTCTTGTGAGAAACCAGCTATTCATACGCTTCTGCAGCATCACCGACCTCTGAATCGCTGTCTTCGTCGCTACTGGAATCTTCACCTCGTAAGGAAATTATAATAGGTTCCTGAAATCTGTCTACGAAATTTGTGGGATACAAATTGTCTCGTTGCCACATATCTTCCTCGACTTTTTTGACGTGATTAACACAGCTTTTCCATAGTTCAGGTGTCACTGTGGAAATTACATCTTGTTTTACTTGAAGAACTTTTGATATCCCTCCATGAGAATTCAGTTTCCCGACTTTTTGCTTCACCCAGCTCCATATAAGTTCAATCGGGTTAAGCTCACAATGCGCTACAGGTAACCAAAGAACTGTAATATCCTTTCCAGATTTCTCTGCCATGTCTTCAATGATGTACCTAGTTAGAACAGGAAACTTCTCCGAAATATCTCTAAGATCCTTCTTGGTGCATTTGCCCTGTGGTACAGGTATACCCCGCATGAGTAAATTGTCTGTAATATCTTGCTTCCTCCAATAAAATTTGGCCATAACAGTTGCTGGTACCTATAAATGATAATGAAATCAAAAGTCAATTCTGAGCAAAACATTCCTTTATTCACTTCTATCCCCGAATTCTAGTAAGTGTGTGAATTTCTTGGCTTACAATATATATCTATATTCTCCCGGAAGGTAACATTTATCCGTCTACACTGAAAAAGAGGACAGCACACACATATATTAAGACTGAGAAGCTTTACTCTTTGCTTGTGGTAAGGGGCTTGGTCAACAACAATAACTGATTTTGGAGGAATAACTTCAATTAATTTCTTAAACCAATTTACGTAATGTTCGCCATTCATCGAGTTGTGGTAATCTTTTGAGTCTTTTTTAGATATAAAAATGTCTTCGGCCTCCTTAACAAAACCAGCTTCACTTCCTGCGTGGTTTATTATAATTCTTCCTGCTCCACCGTTCAATTTCCAGCCCCCCTGTGGAATTACATCAATGAAATTACTGGTTGGACGGTAAGAAGAAACCATTACACAGTAATAAATAATTGTAATTAAAAATTAATGTTCATAAAAATTAATCCCTCCCTTTGATATTTTCACTCCTTCAGAACTACATAATAATAATTTATTGCTGTGTTTACTTACTAACCTGTATAACCTTCAAAATCTATAAGGACTTTGTTGTTACAGCCGACGTCCCTGAATTGTCGGAACTCTTCGTGTTGTAAGCGAAACAACCAGCACTTACCAGGTGCTTGATACGGGTTTGTCCACGTTTCATCGCAGTAGAAGACGTTGTAATTTTGATCTCTGAGGGACCTAATTGTTCGTAAATACTCTACACGATGCATGGCAATATCCTGGCGTTCCAAATAAACGGGTTTCCGGTTCATGCGGGTGAATTTAAATTTAGCTTTCTTCATCCACTTGCCAAATAAGGTCAGACCGATTTTGGGGAAATGAGGATTTTCCATGCATTTCTCGAGAATGTTTTTCCTGGTTGGGTAAATTCTTCTACTGTAGAAGTCAAGGGTCACTCGTCTAATTTCGCTAATCGTGAATGAATCACATTCGAGGGGAGCCCGTGTAGGCTTCATTTTCTTTGTTTCCGGATTTTCATTTTGGTCACATATTTCGTCACATTTTCTCTTCAAAATATTTTTAACTGACGAAACTGCAATTCCACAGATTTCAGATGTTTTTTTATGTGGTGTATCGTATTTTTTTCCAAAACGGGTGATCAGGAGTAGTAACACACTGAATATCGTGTTTCATATCCTGCAGATATGTATACAGTCGTTGCACTACACCAACAGGATCACGAAGTGTTCGTGTCTTGGCAGGCATTGTGTGGAAATCACGGTTATATATATTAAATAACTCGAATATGATAACACAGCAAAAATTTAATTATGACTGAAGTAATGATTTAATGAAAAATGTGTCTCTTATTGCACCTTAATCATATGCTCGTACATACATAAACTACGATTTTCGCGCGGGCAGGTGCAAAACGCTGTGGTTTGTTGCCTAAATTTTGGGCGTCGCCACGGGAAGTCACCTATCTACGTCACCTAATGAGCCAGGGCCATTTCATTCGTGTCTCGAGAGTATCTAACATATTTTTACTGAACCAAATCGAAACAGTATTTTCTAACTACTTCGCTAAAGAAAGAAGACGGCAATTTACACGCAAATATATTTAAACATAACAGAATGCATGTTTTAAATATTTGATACTTAGTGTAATACTTTTAACGATTTAAATTATACGAAAAGTCCATACAAAACTTATACGTGGCTTAGTTGTATATGGAAGTGTATGAAATATGTTAATGCATATGCACATGACGAATGCATTTCAGCCTGAATTATGACATGTCAAAACCAACTCTAATGCACTCTAAGCAGGCGCGTAGCCAGGAACTGGCCAACGGGGGGTAACATTAATTTAACGTACATAATATGACACATTCAATGGGAAATCCAATTTCACGAATGTAAAACGAATCAAATTTTGCAAACCGAATTTCAGGATTTGTATATACTCCACGTTTTACGATTCTATCAAATTTGAATGATTTTGGACCAGATTTTCAATTTATACTAATATTTTTTTATTTAATATTTTCAATTGATCCGATTTCAGAGCATTTCGAGACCTGGGTTCGCTTCTATCGTTTCAGCTTGTGCTTAACCTACTGTTCCTGTGATACACGTCTTTGTTTCGAAAAGAAACTGCGGATATCAGGCGTGCTTGATCTTTTCATAATGAAGAATTAATTACAATTCACTAATTTAATAATTCTATCCAGCTTACAAATTCTCTCAAAGCGATGCGTGTAAGTTACAAGAGCTAAAAGCTTTTAATATGAAAATATTTAAACCCGCTGTTACCATACTTTTGTTGCCGTTGAAGGTTGAAGTCGAATCGACGAGGCAAAGTGAAATCGGGATTTCGCAATGCATTCAAATCACCCGCTAAGCAAGAATGAACACAATAAAAATATACTCTAGAATCACCTAAAACGTCTCTTTAGTGAATTGTTTTTTACCTGGCTTCTTCTCATCAAAAGTTGACCCATCCATACGGGCGAAAATTGTATCAAAATGCTTTTCCATTTCGATAGAAATTTATTGATCTAGAAATCCCTTGCTCACGCAATGGACAAACATTGCGATACAATTTCGCTGCGAATGGATGGGCCAGTTAATGACAGGAGGAGCCGTGGGTAATAAATCATTCACACGAAACATGTAAACTTGATGGGTGATTCTGGAGTTATGCTGTTTATACACAGGTATCTACATGGATTGCTGAATATGTTGAGTTTCGCAGATTTGTTTTACAAATAAAAAAAATTGTACTGTCAAATCATTGAAAAGGTTTGCATGTTTGTATTGTTTGTATGGACTCATTTATTTTTAACTTTTTGAGTGATTTGATAGTATTTTATTTCGAATGGGGGGGGTGGGCAATTGCCCCCTTTGCCCCCCTTGGCTACGCGCCTGACTCTCAGTAATACGTATTCTTGACATATTGACCGTTGGCCTGCATCAACTCCGAGGAAATTTGGTAGAGGAAAGTTGAGTGTTATTGTAAATCGTAATGATAGTAAATAGAATTTATGTTCAGTCTCGTCATATTCAAAGTAAAAATAGTCAGTCTTGCAAGACAAAGTTAAATTAAAATGTATTTAAACATTTGGAATAGACAAAATTAAACCGTTAAGTATATTGAAGATGCACATACAGTATTTTGTTGGCACATGCATTTTGGAAGTTTACAGTGCAGTGGGGGTGTACAATATATTGAATCGTGTACAATATATTGGAGATGTAAAGTAAATCATTCGTATACAATATATTGGAGGTGTAGTTACCTCCTTCCCCCAATGTCTCTGGAAGTCTATTACCCCTGGGTAGAAGAATTTAGCTTTTTGTACGGAATTTGAGTAAGCTACCGGCCAACTAAAACTAACACGAAATTCACATACACGTACATACACAACCCAGAATATTTCAACCGCACACCAAAGAACTACTCCGAACCGAAGCATCGATCCGAACACCCGGTGGCACCAGGTCATTTATTGACAAACTCAGTTGGCAAAAATGCTTGAGCTGCCCACCGGGCCCTTTCTCAGAAATCCAATACTGGATAGCCTTGAATGTGACCAACAATTGGAACTGAGTATGCCTAACCAGCGCTCCCCAAATAAATCTCAACCGAAAATCACTATCTTTACGTCACAAGCTAACAAACGAAAAGCCGAGTCTTAACCTGATTCTTCCAACATTTGTGAAACTTCAAACAAGATCTCAAGAAATTCTCCAACTCTCTCTGAAAACATGTATATCAGTAGTCTTTGGTCAAAAATTGAGGCCAAACTAGACAAAAGCAATAAGGAGTTGGGAGACTTGATCTCAAAGGCTGAATCCAACTTGACTACCCACTTTGAATCCAAGATCGGGGAAGTTAGCAATCAATGTAACGCACTACAGACTCAAGCACAGGCCCAATCTCGGCTTATTCAGAAGCTTCAACAAGATAACGAAACTCTCCATCTGATGTTGCGGCAAAAGAATTTATTATTATTATTTTCGGACTAGCAGGGCAAGAAAACGACAAACGAGAAAAGACAATCGAAATCCTGCAACAGAAACTCGACAAACGTGGAATTGATCTTCATCCGAGCAACATTGACCACATGTACAGATTGGGCAGGCACAAACCAAACGTATCAAAACTGAATCAAAGACCCCTGATGATCAGACGAACTACCGAATCCAAAGCCAGGGAACTCCTACGACAATTCAAAGAACTTCAAAAAGAAGGCCTTCATATCAGAGAAGACTTGACTAAAACGGAAGCCAGCAACCAGTATGCCCTACGCCAATTAGTCAAAGTGAAAAAATCAAAAGGAGAAAATTGCAAAATGGTTTGGCAGAAATGTACAAATTGGGGACAAGATATTCTCAGCCCGAAATGGATCAATAATAGAGGTCAACACTGCAACTTTAAATACAGAAAGGAAATCATCTGAGGAATGGAATAGTTGTCCCAACAGTTCATGGCCACATCAAGTCAACACACCCGATATCCAAAACTGAAGCTCAGGCAGCGCACCATATCAAAGTTCTACATGTAAAATAATTCCATGGAATATAAACGGTATCAATAACTTTTTAAATTTATGTATGACGGATAAAAATATGATTTTAGACTCTGATTTGGTTTTTCTATCCGAAACTTGGAGTACGTCAAAAAATATTAACTTTATGAATTCTAATGAACTTAGTAAATTTAACTGTCACATTAACCCAGCAACGAGACAAAATATAACAGGAAGAGCCAGCGGCGGCTTATTTATTCTCATTAACAAATGTTTCCGAATAATTAACAGTTTCAATACTTTTGATTTCCTAAGCACAATCGTGATAAAGCATGCTATCTCGAACAAAATCCTAATCTTATTGTTTCTATATTTTAAGCCTGGATGGCAATTTACCCACTACATTTCAAAACTAAAGGAGGTTATCTCGAGAGAATATCCAGGAGAATGTATGTATGTTATTGGGGATTCGAATGCCAGAATGGGGCAACAGAATTACTTCCTAGATATTGATTCAACAAATGTTCTGATAAAACGCTCAAGCATAGATCTGGTAAATAATAGCAGAGTGACCATTGGGGTGTGTATTAGCGATACCCCAGCTAATTTTACTTTCATAGGTCACAACGGCTCCAGCGTAATAGACTGGGTTAACTCAGTAGGTTTACCGTCCATCCAGGACTTAAACCCGCTTAATATAACAGTGTCCCCATATTTGCCTTTATGTATGTATCTTCTGGATGTCTCTTCTGTTTCTCCTGAATCCATCTACACCCTAGTTGCAAAACAAGTTAAAATTAGATGAGAAGGAGGTAATGAAGCGTACCCAACCAGTTTAATTGATAATTTAAACAATATTATAGATAGTGAGAGCATTGAGGACCTAAATCAGAATATCATCGAAGCTGCCAAATCAGCCTCCAAATCTAGCGGAATGGAAAGATCAGTATACTTTAGAAGTCACAATTGCACAAACAAACCTTGGTATGACCATGTCTGTCGCCAATCAAGAGCCGCCGTAATCAACAAATTGAAACTCCTTCGCCGAACAAATTATGCAGAAACCGATCGAAAGTCGTATCTAGAAGCCTGAAAATTACACAATGACCTTTTGAAGAGCAACAAAATGACGCACAAAATTACATAAAATATTGCATGAACAATCCCAAATCAATTAGATTTTTGGAAGACATATAACTTATAAATCCAGGTCAAACACAAATAACACAATCCCCGCGTACAAATGGCAAGAATTTTATTCTAGAGTTATGTCACCTAAACAAAGTTTCTCCATCGCGAATTTCACTAATCAGAATTACTTTCTAGACAGGGAAATTACGGCTTGTGAGGTTTATTTTGCCCTACGTTTTCTTAAAAATAACAAATCGGCGGGCCTGGACGGGCTCTCTAATGAATTATGAAATGATTGTGAATTGTGATTATGAATTGAATGGAAATAATCTCCTGAGGAATTACTAAAACAGCTCGTCTCGTTGTTCAGCAGTATTCTAAGTGAGGGAATTACTCCTAAATCCTGGTCGGAGATAGATTTTTATGCTTCACAAGAAGGGAAGTGTCTCTAATCCATAAAACTTCAGGGGAATTGCACTTATTAACACGATCACCAAAATCTTTACCAGAATTTTATTTAAATAGCTTTACCCCCGGTATGAAAATGATAATATATTACCAGATACACAAGCAGGCTTCAGACAGCAAAGAGGGTGTCATGATCAGATATTTGCGTTAATGGCGATTATCCAGTCAAAGTTAGCTATCCCGGGTGGTAAACTATTTGCCCTCTTTATTGATCTGGTCAGAGCTTTTGATTCCCTAAACCACCAGCTCCTCTGGCAGAAATTGCACAACTTTAGGGTTAGTGCTAAATTCACTAGGGTAATTAAATCATTATACGACAACGCTGTGATAAAAATTAGAATCGGAACGACTCACACACCGCCTATTAAAATATCACAAGTTGTTCTTCAGGGGATATTTTAAGTCCCTTTCTTTTTGCTATTTATATTTCAGACCTGGACGAATGTTTAGAAAATAATGGCGCTATTCCAGTCTCGTTAGGTGGGGAACACTCCATAAATCATTTGTTGTCTGCAGATGACAACGCCACCCTTGCTGAATCGAAAACAGCTATACAAAATAAAATCAATATATTGGATGACTATTGCAACAAGAACTTTCTCTCTATAAATCTTTCCAAAACAAAAATATTTATTTTCCGGAATGGAGGTAACTACTTAAGTTCCTGGAAATGGTATTTTAAAGATGAACTAATCCAAATAGTTTCGGAATACACATACCTTGGTATTCCCTTCTCCTCACGTGGCAGAAGAGAAAATCCTTGTCACTAATTGGGCCCACCCTACATATTCTTGGAGCATCCCGTACCGACTCATGGGCATCTAAAATGAAATTACTGGATACTACAGTAATCCCAGCAATGACATATGCCGCCGAATTATGGTCATTCAACATACCTTCGGAAATCGAAATTATCCAAAACCAATTTCTCAAACAGCTACTCTGGCTTCCGGAAGATACGCCTTCCCATGCACTACGACTAGAAACAGGTAGAATTAAAGTTCTTTATAAGGTTACAGGATTGGCACTCCGGTTTTGGTGCAAAATTCTTGCCATGCCAGAATCCCGGGTAGTAAAAATCTGCTATAACAGACTGTATAAGACAGGGAACAACCATATAAGTCCAGCCTCACCATTGTGGACTAATTTCATCCGGAAAACGTTATTCAAATACAGATTTGCTTCGGTATGGGAGTTTCGGTCTGCTAAATACACGGCAGGTTTTTATCAAAATATCATGGCAGTGGTCTTTGACTCAATGACAAATGAAGATCTTGATAAAGTTTTTAACTCCTCCTGGCGCCCAAATTACAAACTAGTAAAAAATCATTTTTCAACGTCAAATTACCTACATTACTATATTCCTTTCAAATACATCCGACTTTTCGCTAACATTCGGTTGGGCTCAAACTCCTTGTAAACGATAAGAGCTAAATACAAACTTACCTCTACAGATATATGTAACCTTCAAGAACCAAATGACTTACTCCATTTGTTAGTTAGATGCCGCATTTTTGAAACCCCCAGAAGACTCGTTGAACTTAAATATAATATTTCTAAATTTAATAACATCATCTCATTACAACGTCTTTTTAGAGACCCTTCGAGCGATTTTTTGATATTTTCAAATTCATTTACAATTGTACAACAAAAATTTATTTGTTTGATGATATGTAAGTAACTGTATAGCAATATGATATGGATGATATGGGCGCTGCCCGAAAAGATTCCTGAATAAATTTCAATTCAATTCAATTCAATATTGGAGGTGTGACGTATATCAATCGTATTTAAGGAGTAAAATATTTGGAAGCTGATAACTAAAAGGAAGGAGGAGAAACTAAGAAAAATTACACAATAACAAACTGAGTGCTAAATCTTATGTACTATAGGAGTGAACGTTCTTACAATATTATTTAAAACTGAGCAAGTAGAAACTACTGAAAGTTTGATTTCAGATTGGTTGGCTAAATGTTTTTGTATTAATCAATGAAATAACATTTAAAAATAGCAGATTTAGCAATATACAAAATTTAACGAATCAGTTTGTTTTTTCTTTACTTGGAAGTTTTAGATTTTATGATGTTGAACCTGTACTGAATTAACCTTTTAAGATGACAGTAGCTGGTTATACTATTTCAGGGAAAACTATTTTTGACCATAAAGGTATTTAAAAATTTAAATGTATGATATTAAAATAATTCATTAAATAAGATGTACACAAGGGGTGCACCACAGGTGTATATCTTGTAACCAGCTAACACAAAATTGATTCTCACTAGGGAAGTATGGCGGAGATATAAGAATAAACACTACATACGTTATTATTTTTAAATCACCTACGTTTCAGCAACATATGTACTTCGGGAGAGTTATATTCCCTTCCCACCCAAAGGTTTATTTGGATGCATGTAGAGGTGGAACGCAGGCTCCCTTTTCTTATCTTGTTAGTAATTTGTACTCTCGCGAACATGATCACATGCGTGTGTGCAGTGGACTTTACCTAAAATCTGAAACGTAATTAGGTAGAATAAGAAAGGTAGAGCATATCTCAGCAACTCTCGGAATTATCTTCCCATCGATAATATTAATGATTTAATAAATTATTTCATTCGTCGGAAGCTTTCATTCCCAAATCCAGAAGGTACTGTGGGTTTTAATAGGTTCAAGGTTATTCTCCTAAACAAAAATGCGCCTCTAACGAATTTATCTCCGAATTTATCACAGCCAAATGACAAAAAGTCTCCGAAACCAACAGATCGAAAAACGTAGCAGTACCTGCAAACGTAGAGTAAGCTGTAAATTCATCCGAAGCATTAAATAAACCAAGCTAGTCTCAGCCAAAAAAGGCTTCGGGATTTCTAAATATGTTCCGAATATATAAATCATGAACACGCGATTTAATTTGCATTCATCCCCGATTGCTGTGAGAACAGGCAGTAAACAAATTCGGTATCAGGACTATTTTCCAACATTACATTTAATCTAAAGTTCAACAAAAGATATGCTTGACCATGAATTTCAAAAGACACGAAGTTTTAAAGAAGGCATTCTAATAATAATTCATGTATCATCATATGTATAACATTTTCTATACATATTTATAATTCCACGACTTACAACTCTTACAGGTGATATGAGTGGGTTTCAAGAAACGCTTTGAAACATTTGTGCATTCAAATATATCTGATGATACCTTGTCACCAACTAACCTATTGTATTGACTGTGTTACAACTTAAGACAAATATTGAATATTTCGAACCAAGCATGCTTTCATTATAAAAATGTATAAATAAAGCAATTTTATATTCCTGTCAGTACTAACTGCAACCTTGTTCAATGAACATCGGCACCTGCTAATAAAATACTGTAATGAAGACACATTATACATTGTGACTATTTCTGTGTTGGAAATAATTTTGAGAAATAATAGGCACAATCAGATTCGAACATTATTTGCAAATGAATTTAGAAAGAAAGAAAATTATGCGGCTGCAGAAGAAGTTCATTGTTTGGAAACAAATGGATCAACTAGAAGAGTTGACATCTTATGCATTGATAAGAAGAATAAGACAGGTTTAATTATAGATCCAACAATAAGATGGGAACAGGGCCATCACATTATTTTCGGCTCATATATTTTCGGAATCGATTTGGTTTGAAGGAGGAATTTTTAGAAGAAATAATATGTGTTATTAGAGGATTGTATAATGTTAATACAAAAAAATAATAATTCTATAAAATCTGATTTAATTGTAGTTACAATATTATAACTATATATAGGCCTATGTGTCTATAGGCAAGCACTGTTGAAGTGTCAGTGAAATAAATAAATTTCTATCTCTCTACTATTATATTATATTCTTATTAACCTTTATATTAATCGTAAAATATGATTCTTGTCATTTATAGATGATAAGTTTGTGTATGTATTAATGGATTCGATGTACATAAATTCAGTATAGTTAATTAACTATTTTAGAACTAAAAGAACTGCCGTTTGTATGCACAAGCTAAATGTTAGGTAAGAGTTGTGCAATTCTAACAATAAATGATCCGCGCGTTACCCATTGTTGCCAGATTCTGATTCGGAATCTGGTCCTAGATACGTTTGCTTCGAACGATTCCCGTTGCATGCTGATCTTTTGTTAATAAATCAGGCCACAGCCTGTCTTGTTACTCTTACCAGTAGAGCGCCATTCATTCTTACTCTACAACCATTCTCATTCGCTTACACCGTTTGCATGAAGTCCAGCCTTACGTCATCACTCCAATCCCATTCATTCCTACTATATTTAAATACCTTGTATATGTTGGTCAACAATTGAACTGTATATACATACATCTTTTGGAAAATCTGAGTCTTACCATTGGTTTGATTATTGGTATCGTAAGCTTTATTGCATTCTTAGTCCATAAAACTCCTTTCATTATTATATTTGAATTCGATGAATGATTGCAGTTGGTTCGTAAAACCGCGTTTCGCGGAATTACTCTCAGCGGTAAATCGGTTAGTTTACTAACCGTAGGGTATTTGTTGTTGGGCGCTATATCCGGTTCGGATCTAGCCTCCACTTTCACCCGAATCAGGTTGGAATTTAGAAGGGTTAGAAGTATGTGATGAAATACTCGTATGGATGAGTATATGCAATAAGTGGATCTTTGACAAAGCTGTTTAGGCTTTAAGATTCAATAGTTTAATGTGAAGTATCAAGAGAGCAAACTGACAGAGTGACGATCTGGAAAAGAACTGTCTAGTATTTTGTGATACATGATATAAATACGGAAAGGAGTGAAAGGTTCGGACCTAAGGGAGCACATCAGAGTAAAGGGTTACTTGTTGACTAATGCTCAGTTCTAAGAGAAGTAATGAGTCACACTTACAGGAAAGGAAGTCCATGAACTCAGACAACAGTTATACTTTGAGGTTGTACACATGATTAATTATAACAAGAAGGATACACGAACTTACAGGTTAGTTTTAGATTAGGCCATGAGTCATCACAAAGTAATTAGCTTTTGAGCAATCATATGAGCAAGTTTATGTATGACTATGTATGTGTGCTTGTATTGATTGAGTGCTGAGACGTGAGGGTATGTAAAATCTGTTATCTGTATGACAATTGCTTAGCTACGGTTTAAGGCTACAAATTCGGTATCAGGACTGTGTTCCAACAGTACATTTAACCTAAAATTCAACAAAAGATATGCTTGACCATGAATTTCAAAAAACACGAAGTTTTAACGAAGGCATTCTAATAATAACTCATGTATCATCATATGTATAACATTTTCTATACATATTTATAATTCCACGACTTACAACTCTTACAGGTGATATGAGTGGGTTTCAAGAAACGCTTTGAAAAATTTGTGCATTTAAAGCGCAGAATATCTGATGGTACTTTGTCATCATCGGACCTATTGCAGTTACTGTGTTACAACTGAAGACAAATGTTGAATATTTCGACATTAAGTTACAGTACATACTTCCAATATTTAAGCATCACATTGTGTCACATTTAATGACAGCAGCGATTTAAGCAGCTGATGACAAAATTCAAAGAAATCAATCTAAAACGCCGCTATTTCAAAGCAACGAGCTTAGTTAATATCTAAGCTCGAAGATAACCCCAACAATTTATACTCGGGAATGAATTACCGATGAGGTTTTATTAGTACATCCAATCTTATATTGCATTTACAATTCAGTCTAGTGGAATTATTTTCTAATTCAAACGTTATCAGCATTTCTAATAATTATTTCTATCTTTCCAACGAAAACCTTGAGGAAGTCCTATCATACGGCAGTAATGTTTTACTTCACAAGCACAGCGCTCTGGTTGGCATGGAGATACAGACCAATACATTCATATAAATCAGATTCAAATACAGGATATGGGCCAAAAAAACAGCTGATTAATAATTTACAAAAATTAGAGCTGCTTGACAGATTGCACATTGATTTATCTACAGATGACAGCTATATGCTGAATAGCAAGGATTTTACATGTTTAACTCGGTCACGTGATACATTTATTATTTGTGGAAAATCATATAAAGATTCACCTAGAAATGCATTCGCCCTTAAAGGAAAAGTAAAAATAAAGATTATACATTTTACATTCGAAAACACACGGTGTACCCCAGCATTATACAAGCTCTTCAAAAGCTTTAAGAAGAAGTAAAAAATGTGTTCCCTTTAACTGAAGGCTTAGAGAAGTTCTACAAACAGTTAGTTAACAATCCAATCTGGAAATTAAACTACTATTGTTGAAAATGTTTTTGTCAGATATCCCCTCAATAATGACTTTTGTCTTTGTAGAATGCAGCCATTTGACGGATATTACTACAGGAATCCTTTCTACTTCCACCACTATCATATAAGCTACATAAGTGTAACGGTTAATAATATTTCAACATCGCTACCCCCAACAGTTCTCAACTTTAAATATAATCGGTATTTAATCGTGTATTGGATACTCTATGCAAGCATAGGTATTGTTGGCCATGATCCGTTTTATAATAGAACAGCATAAATTCAAGACAGAGTATACATTTTTTGCATTTGACAACAAGCGAGAAGCCTAGAACCATCTCTGACTCGCTTCTACATTTATCATTGTAATTAATATTAATTTAAATTAACTAAACTATTTTCGGGGTCCACTAAAATCTGGATTCACAGTGCTCAGTTATTTTCCTCATCTACTTCCGTAATATATTTATAGACATAAGGCCACAACACGAGTACAATTTTCTCACTTCCATCACAGTTCATTCTGTTGTCTAATTGCTTACACCTTAATAGGAAATGTGAGATTATACATTTTAGTAGCAGGTATATTCAGTTTAAGACATGTCCGTAATGTTTTTAAGCATATAATGATAAAATGTCAATGTGCCTCTTCCCTCGCCTAGAATATAACGTCTAAACTATTCAAACTAAGTTTAAGATTTAAGCTAACACTATAAATCTTATGTTTAAAGGATCGAATTTGAATTATATCGGTATAAATATTTTTGCCTATGCACGCTTTTCTTCTCAATTCACTGCCAGAAAATGAGTAAAGTCCCAAAAATTCTTCCAGCATCTTAACTGGTCTCTACTAAAAACATCATAAGGTTTTCATTAATAATATCAAAATGCTTGCATGGCATATCCGAAGCATACTAAGCTGACTGATCATAATATTTTAAAAATTTAGTAGTAAAATGTTTGCGTAGAATCTGTTCAAACCTGTTTTAATAACAGGTCTTGAAAAGGATTTATAAACCATTTAAAAAACGTTTAGCAAACTGATTTACTTTGTTTTCTCCAATTAATATTTGGTGAAATAAATGACTTAAGACAATCACGTTGCTTGAATTTTTAAATTCGTTGTACTTAGGTAAGTTTATTATAAAAATTTTAATTACGCTAGTCACTCCAAGATGCCCAATAACGTTTTCATTTTCATGAAACTTAGAGATGACACAGATGTTTTTGATATTCAGAAATCATATCTTTGGTAACATTCATTCTCTCCGATGCCAGAGGATAGATATTGTGCAAATCATGTACCTCCTCTGCATTTCCTAATTCAACTTTCAAAATGGATGGATAATCACTCTTATCACTTAATATCCATGACATTGAGATCACTGGCTCCAACTCTACACCAGTTGACTTCAATCAACAAGCCCAGCTAAATCCAGGTAAGCCGTAAGAATGTACCGGATCTTGTTTAAAATTACTTAAACCCACAGCACGGAAACTTCCAAAATTACTAGCTAGAAAATGTCATCTTGTGTGTCAACGTAATAATGACCGCATCATGATAGTCGTCCAAGCTTTTACAGTTAAATATTAGACAAATATTTAAGCTTGGTTGTATCCTTCTATTAAACAATCTTCGTTTTTGAGCATGTTATAGAATTCTTTTATTCTTGGTTAGGAACTAAGTTTAAACTTATTTTCATTGTCCAAATATTCATAGCAGCAAACCACCTTACGAATTAGTAATTCTATTTTCACATCTTAATTTATAAGCTGGTACATAAGATATAACTTTCTTATACGATATAATTCTGGATCGCATCCAATGTTACAATCAGAGCTGTCCAAAATACATGGTATTTTAAATACATGTATTTCAAACACGTATTTCAAATACATTTTTGTATTTTGTATTTTGTATTTTAGTGGCTAGAGATGTATTTTGTATTTTATAGTTTGTATTTTGTCTTACGAAGCAATGTATTTTGTATTTTGTAGTTTGTATTTTGTCTTACGAAGCAATGTATTTTGTATTTTGTAGTTTGTATTTTGTGTTACTTAAGTAAAGTAAGCAATTTATTTTGTAGTTTGTATTTTGTTCGCTATATAAGCTACTTGTGTTTTTTGTTGACGCACTTTCTTTGGGTTTTCCGTTTATGCCAAAAACCAATCACATCAATGAAGTAAAACGAAATTCAATCGTTTTAACATCCCATAAAGCTAAATTCAAGATTTTGCATTTTCTACGTTTCAAGTATGTATTTTGTATTTTCTACGTTTTGATTATGTATTTTGTAGTTTGTATTTTCGTCGCCTGAGGAATGTATTTTGTATTTTGTAGTTTGTATTTTTGACGCCTGATGAATGTATTTAGTATTTTGTAATTTGTATTTGGGGAGCATGTATTTTGGACAGCTCTGGTTACAATGTAGTAAATGTTTTGTTAATATCTCCAAACTGCTCATTATAAAATAAGAATTATCAGAAACAAACTTTAATCCTTGAACAATCAAATGAGAATCATAATTACGTAAATCATGCAAAATAACTGAAATACTATTGTTGTTGATAGTTGAGGTTGCAAACACTATGACTTGCCCCGCGAAACTTTCCTAGTCATGTGCAAATATATAACTCAGTATTAATATATAAGGTTAGTAATTTCTTGATTGACTTTCATTTTTTGACATTGCTTTATCCTCTTTTAAATTTACATTACAGGTATATATTTGTACTGACCTGTTCGACAGTAGTTATCAAAACATCTGTTGTGTTCCAGTTTTTTATCACAAATGTGGCAGACAGCCTCTGCCCAGAATCTTTCCCAGTCAGAATCGTCGACGGTTGGTCCTACATCATGATGATAGATTTGTTACCATTGTCAGATATGGACTGTAGAAAATAGATAGTAATGCCACTACTTCATTACTTTAATTTATTATTAATTATAACAATTATATAACACATTTTAACCATCTCGTAGTTTTGCGAGTGCTGATAATAAGTGATAATAAATAGTATACAAATAAAAACCATACTTACAACTAAATGCATGTCGAAAACCTGAAGTGCATCCACAACACGGTAAACACATTCATTGTTAATACATCCATCATCTCACTAAAACATATAAAAAGCTACAATGTATGCGTTCTGACACTTTTTAGTTTACTGGTTGTAGGCTGATAGCTTTTATCATCTAATGGTACTATTAAGCACTCGAAATCAGTAGAAAAGGCCAACCCTACTGTGATGACATACGAATTAATCAACTAAATGAAAAGCTCTATTTTAAAGGAGGCTGAAAAGTATTTATTTACAGGAGCAAGTTACTAGTAGAACAGTTGAAATCGTAAGTGAAAGTGTATTGAGAATGGGAAAGGGCTCGGTATTTATACAGGAAAGCCTAGTAGGAAAAGTTAAAGGCTTTCTAAAAGGGTCCAGTGGAAAATACCTTCATATCTGTGACTCATGCTAATACATAATATAAGCCCTATTCGTGGAAACTTACATTAGTCATACCTGATAAGGCTAAAACTTGACAAGGTACTTTGAGTCATACAACAAATATACAGGCTGAATATGACATTACACCAATGGGATATTACAGACATGACATAAACCTATATCAATGACATACTAGGGCTATTAAGGAGCATAACAAGAGAATCTCAGTAACCGATCATAGACAAAACAAACATCATCGAAATAATGTAGGATTACTAATTTGTCATCACACCTACTTTTAATAATAAACTTTAACACTGGTTTTTCCATCCACTTCTTTTGGGAGATAAAATTTATGTTTTAAAAAATTTTCGAAAAATTACAAGGTTCTTGTTTCCAAATAAACTTAAACTCATTCATGGCACAAGTTGAAACTCGATTATTGTTTGAATCGGAGGGGAATAAACATTTTAAAACTGGTCACTTGAAGCACTGATTATCAATACTGCATAAATTAACTACACACTCTTTTTTGTATACTCCTGTTGGTATGGTAGCGTAGCAGCCACCACCTATGGGCTTAAATTTATATATTTGTAAATCAAAGCCTTTAATTTTATGCAAATTGCATCCACTTCCAAGCATTTCAAAAAGGTCGAAGTCAATAGAGAGTTGAGAATATACAGTGGACTAACAAAATATTATTCGATAGATGTCATACTTTCTTACACAGGGCAAACATAACAACCATTGAAATATTTCTCTATGGTAAATAATTTTAAATGGAAGTCCTCACTTTTCTACGTCTACCAAATAGACAAACGTTGAAATTAAATGAAATATTAGCTTTTATTTTTGGAGAAAGAGTGGTAAGACCGACAATTTTTTTGGACAAAAGATTGTTCGGTCTGCACAAAATACATATCAAAGGTACAGTATTTTGTTTCCAATTTTGTGTAGTATCTCTTTTAATTATTGTTTTAATTGTAAAATACGTCTGCGGCAATTATCAAGTGAATTTAATGCCGCCGGGTAGAGATCTGTCGCCTGACTACCAGGACCTAATTGTAAGGTGGTTTAATGATGGAGCTCCCATCGCAATAATTGCATAAAATTTATACACTAAGTGGAACACAGTCTAAGAGGTCATAAACCGTTGCAGGAAGTTTGGATCTACAACCAGTGCACGAATATATGGCCAATCAACGAAAACAACAGGAAACTCGGGCAGCTAATTGAAAAAACTGCGTAAAAAATGGGAAGAAAGGCCTTTCAGAGCTGACGAAGGAAGTCAAACGGACAAAAACAGTAAATATTTGGGATCGTACATTTAATAGAAGGACCCAGGAGGTCAAAATTTATGGCCTTAGTGCCCGGAAAAAATCACTGATAAGCCAGAAGACCAGGATACATTGACTTTGATCAGCAAAATGTCACGCAAAATATATTAATAAAGATTTGCGTAATATTTTGATGTCAGATGAAACTAAATTTGGTAGTTTGGAACCAAGGAAGCACAAAAAGTTTGGAGACAGCCAGGAGAGGAATTTTGGGCCGTCAGTGTCAAATTAAGCGTTAAGCACGACGGTGGTTCGTAATGAGGTTTTCTTTTATAATTAATCATCG
Organism: Allacma fusca; assembly: GCA_947179485.1. NCBI lineage: Eukaryota > Metazoa > Arthropoda > Collembola > Symphypleona > Sminthuridae > Allacma > Allacma fusca. The sequence goes on along the minus strand of OX359249.1, from coordinate 51,619,969 downwards.
TAAATTCAAACTTCAACCTATCTGTACTTTTAGACTCCGTAATGGTTTGGGGTTGCTTTTCATCTCATCGGGTAGGGAATTTAGTCGAGGTGCCCAGCACAATGACTGCAGAAGTGTACAAAAGTATCCTGGCCGAAAATTTGTGTTCGTCGGCGACAAAATTGAAAATTAACATGTCCACAATATGGACCAACTTCCGAAGATTAAACATGAGCTAATGGAAGCTCTACATGAAAAATGGGCAGCTAATACCATCTACCAAAACCGAAAGGCTTGTGTATTCCGTTCCATACTGTATTTATGAGTTTTTAAAGCTAATGGAAGAGCTACGTAAACATAAAAATCCAATGAATTGAACAATCTTTTGTCACTCCGTTAGTTTTATTTTTTGTACCAGCTGACGTAAGTGTTGAAAAATTTCTGGTAATTGATGCGAAAATTTACTCCAATCGAGGGTTTTGTCATATTGGTTAGCAGTGCTACTCTATTTATGGAGTTTGTATGTCCGAAAAATAGTGATTTCTTTAAAATTGTCCAATCCAACGATTTTTGTCAGTCCTCTGTATATTAACTAGAACTGTCTTCACTTCTGAGATATTTAAGAACATTCTCATGTAGCCGTGTAGCCGTGAAAGTTTCAGGTGCTACTACGTTGCTGTCTAAAATTCTGAAATTGAACCTGCATCATAATCTGCAGATCATTGAACCTATTTCAGACATACATTGACGAATTACTTGCAAATTGTTATCTGATTTATTTTTAACGTATATAATAGTATTACTGACGTTTTTGCATTCACGATATTTATAAGCGCGAAAACAACCTCGTTGGGGAAAAACGCTAAAATAATCCAGCCAATTTTGAGAAACCAGAATGCTTCCACAAAATAACGTTTTCTTGGGGACTCCTTGCTAAACCTAGCATGATGTTCCGTAGCAATATCATGTCTAAAGAGTTAAAAATCATAACAAGTTTTATTACAAAACCTACACGAAAACACGTACTAGATGTGGAGGTGTTCTGAAAAGAAATAAATAAGCCAACTGGTTAAGATTTCTGTAATCCCGGAGATATGAAAGGAAGATTTAGTCAATTTAAAAGGGATAAGTTCTTTGAAAACGCTGAATATTCAAAAAATCTTAGATGTTTGAGCTGGAGGTGAGCTTGAAGTGTCTTCAGACACATAAACACTTGTAGCATAAAAGCTACACTGCTGCATTCCCATTTAAAATAAGAAATCACTAATATTAACACCAAAAATTAAAACATAATTGAAAGATTTGTATAATTGCTAAACACATATAGTATCCCTGAGATAAGGATAATAATACTCACGCTTAAGCAGCTGACAATGAAGCTGCCGTTTTATAATTCGAGAGCTAGATACTGCTGACTTTCAAAAACTTTGTTTCAAGCACATCATTTATGCCTATGGTCTACTCACGAATTTAATATAACGTATTACTGTAGAATATTTGCATGTTTCAAAAACCGAAAAACAATACCTATATTTTTTGATGTAGCACTCAGCCTGTAAAATGCTGTTCTACTATTACTTGCTGCTTGCTTGATACTCACAACATTGATATGGTTGAAAACCGGAAATACAATTTGATTCCTAGTTTTTAGCAGGCTGAAATGGTAAATATAAATCATATAAATTGATGTAAACTACCACTAAACGTTTCACCCAATAAGATTACAACTCTAAACTGCGCCAGTGGTATATAACATGGTGAACTGTACACACGTCTTCCAAGATGCTCAAGGAGACGTTTACACTAGTATGTATACATCATTAGTTTAATTTCAATTTTATTTGAACTGGATTATGTGTATGAACGTAATATGTAATTTGATAGTAGAAACAAAATATTTTCTAGATGAGAGTGAGAGGAGTGAATGTCCCAATTATTGTGACCTTTTGAGGTTCATGAGGTATCTTTACCCTCCCTGAGCCAGAGCCTGTTGAAACAGTATGGAAGTCACAAGCTAATTGCCGACAGGATGCTGCCCAAATTACATAGATTGTCCGACAGGCGATGGGGGGATTTCCCCAAAAAAGTGGGCAAATTCTTCGTCTGTATGTGATGTAGTCGAGAAACCAAAGTCTGAAAATGTAAGTTTTAACATGCTAATATAGGTATGGTATTCGTGCTGTATATAGATAATAAAAGTAAATAATATTTCTGAATATTCAAGCTGAAGATTTAGTCAATCTGGACAAAAATATCACCCTAAAATTTTCAAATTTATCTGGACAAAAATATCACCTTAAAAATTTCAAATTTATCTGGACAAAAATATCACCTTAAAAATTTCAAATTTATCTGGACAAAACTAGCAACTTAAAATGGTCAAATTTATCTGGACAAAACTAGCAATTTAAAATGGTCAAATTTATCTGGACAAAACTAGCAACTTAAAATGGTCAAATTTATCTGGACAAAACTAGCAATTTAAAATGGTCAAATTTATCTGGACAAAACTAGCAACTTAAAATGGTCAAATTTATCTGGACAAAACTAGCAATTTAAAATGGTCAAATTTATCTGGACAAAACTAGCAACTTAAAATGGTCAAATTTATCTGGACAAAACTAGCAATTTAAAATGGTCAAATTTATCTGGACAAAACTAGCAACTTAAAATGGTCAAATTTATCTGGACAAACCTAGCACCCTTAAAATGGTCAATTTTATCTGTAGAAAAATATCACCTTAAACATTTCATTTGTACAAAAATATTACCTTAAAAATTTCAAATTTATCTGTACAAAAATATCATCAGAAAAATTTCAAATTTATTATGGACAGAAATATTGCCTAAAAAATTTAAAATTTATCTATAGAATGAATGTTTTGAATTGAAAATTAGTTTAAACCAAAAAAAACCTGGTTTAAACAAAAAAACCGGTTTAAACCAAAAAAAACCTGGTTGTTTGGTTTTTTTTTTGTAAAAAACCAAAAAAAACCCAACCCTGGAAATAGCACCTTAAAATTTTCAAATTTATCTATATATAAATAGCCAGGGTTGGTTTGGTTTAAACCAAATGATTTAAACCATGGTTTAAACTATGGTTTAAACCAAACGGGTTTTTTTAAAAAACCGATGGTTTAAACCAAACACCTAAAATTTTAATATTTTCAATTCAAAATGCTTATATTTCGTCGTGTACAAAACTTGTGCAGTTACTGTGATATTGTGTAGTTAAACTTTAGTGAAGTAAATAATACTATTAGCTTTTAGTCTTGTACATTTAGAAATTCGGAATCGTTTGCAAAATGAAAAACGCCAAACTTGTGTTTATGCTGCAAAGTTATCGTTAAAATTATATCTAAATTATTGAATATTTAATGCTTTGTGATACTTGCTGAGTTTGGGAAATAAGTAAATTTGTTCAAATTCACATGTTTTAAATCGTTAATGAATGTTTTGAATTGAAAATTAGTTTAAACCAAAAAAAACCTGGTTTAAATAAAAAAACCGGTTTAAACCAAAAAAACCTGGTTGTTTGGTTTTTTTGTAAAAAACCAAAAAAAAACCCCAACCCTGGAAATAGCACCTTGAAAATTTCAAATTTATCTATATAAAAATAACACCTTCAAAATCTCAAATTTATCTGGAAGACATGCCATAAAAAATAAGAGATGAGTGTTTATTTCAGATTATATTTCAAAAACGCATGAAAATCAAAATCATGTTTATTACATTTTTGATAATCTGAAATTATTATAACTTCTAACGAAATTAGCGATTTGCCCTCGTACAAATTTAAGCATGTTATCTCAAACTTACTGATCGCATATATGTTACAAGTAGTATATGCAAAAGTTATGTCTTACAATTTGTGATTCACCATTAGGATCGTAAGATGCATGTATAAAAATATACAGTATCACAAAAAATGTATTGTAAAATTGAAGTCGAATACGTATCTGTAAAAGTATTTGTTATAATTGTGATGAAGTTAAATGTCTGAAATCATGTATTTACGATTTTTTGCCAATATAACCACGTAGTTTAAATAAGCGAAAATAAGACTAGTTTCGTCAAATTTTAAGTTTTACAGTGAATTGCAAATTTTCGATTACGTATTGTATAAAGAATTCTACGAATAATTTAACACCACCATGGATTTTACCAATTTTGAAAGCGATTTTTTAATATATAAATTGTATAGAGTTGGTGCTGTTACCCAAGGAAATAGTTTTTAATATAAAAATACCGTAAAGGTCTACATCTAATTTCTACGAGTAAGTTAACGTCACTAAATTTACGATCCGTCGTGCTATACTAAGTTATACAGGTGTACAGTGTATATGTCGTGTATAGGGTGTCCATCAGTCCTGATTTGATCAGGACTGTCCTGATTTGATCAGGACTGTCCTGATTTGAGATGGGCACACCTGATGACCTGATGAGTAGGAGTAAAGTCCTGATTTTTCGGACAAATCTACGAATATTGTTTTCAAGTTGATTTGTTTCAAGCTGTTGTTGTAGTGTTGCCCCAGAAACAATAAAAGTTAAATCTTCACAAAGCGTTCACTGCTATCGTTGGTATATGTACGTAAATATACATCCTTCTATTAGTACTCCAGCACGTATTACAAATGCTGACAGAAAACTCCTGTGACCACCTCCTAGCCCTACTGCGGGTTATTCTATGTGCGCAATCATGTAATGTTATTATATAGTTTGCGTTTGTGAAATGTTTTCATATTCAAGTAGTGAATTAAGCGAAACTTCATTAGAAATTATGCACATAAAATTAATAACAGTTTGGACTCTTCGCAAGTACCAGTTTTTGTTATATCTGAGATTAGTAAATACAAAATCGGGCAGTGCTCGTATGTTAACAATGCCAAATTGTTAACAACGCCAAATAATAACTATTTACAATTTAATGTGCTGAAAGGAGTATAATTGTATTCAATCTAGCAGGAAAGCTGTTATTTTTGGTAAGTATCGAGTAGTAAATTCCGTGTAAATTGCACGAATGATGGAATTGCGGATTTAAAGAAGCATTCTTCGATTCTTCTACGGGCACTCCTAAAAAATGCGAATTCTAATAATCAACCAAATGTTAATGTTATTGAATACTTTAATAACTATTCTGATGCAAAAACAACTGCGGCAGAACTTATTGCTTATAACGGCGTAAATCATCACCAGCTTTTAAAACTGTCGACTGTACTTCCGGATTAATGTGACAACTTTACGCAGGTTCGAATATTGCATCGTCACTAACGTTAGGCCACACAAAAGTACCCGCTGTGTTAAAAAATGTGCTAGCACCTTTCTCACTTGAAACCTGAACGCAGGAAATAATTTCTTAGAATTTGTACTTTTCCATTGGGTCCGCTTTATGAAATAAAAAGACAATAACTTGCTTTCCCTTAATTTTAAAATATCTTAACCTCGCTCATTAGTGATATTTATTTTTCCTGTCATAATTTACTGTATCACAAAGAGATTTTAGAAGTCACCTAAATAATAATATCTTGATTTTCAGAAAAGAGTTGACAAAAGAAATAAGAAGAAGGTACATGTTTATCTGTAGCAAATTTGAATCCGTTAATAGTTCTAAGTCTCTAAAAGTGTAGACATTTTAGTACACTTATTGTGCCGGTATTACCATTAATTTTACCTTTGGCAACTCAGGCTCTCAAGCTTTAGTCAGAAAATACGTTTTCTAGATTCTTGCAAGCTACCGCCTCTGTTAGACGGAGATATAATTTTATTTGAGATACATAGAGACTATTTTAGGTAAAAGTCCTGATTTGGGATTCAGATAATATGGACACCCTAGTCGTGTATGGTGTAATACAGGTGTACAGTGTAGTAAATTAGTACAGTATATTAAATGTGTACATCATATTTGATGTACAGTATACTGGATGTGTATGTACAGTATATTTAAGGTGTACACCATATTCGAGGTAGCACAGTCTTAGAAAAAACGGAATTTATTAATAAAGGTCAAGGCAGTGGGGAGAATTGGTAACAACCAATTTATATTGGACAATCGATACATTTGGATAATATTAATTATGGGCAATTTATACCAACCTATACAACACTTAAAACCCGGCTAAAAGCGGATTATAACCAACAATCACCAGGCCATATCTTTACAAGTGCCAACACTTGGCATACAGTATACTGAAGTTCTAACTTATATTGAACGTGTACAAGAAATTGTTGACAAAGTATATCCGAGGTGTCCAGTTCCAGTTTATTGTAGACATACGGTATATTCGCGATGTACAATATATAAGATGTATACAGTATATTGAAAGTGTGTCGTATATTTGCAATGTACAATATATTGTAGGCAAAAAGTATATTCTAGTAGCACATACAGTACACAGTATGTTAATTGTACAGCATATTAAAATAATATGCAATTATAATATACAATTTATACATATAATTATATAAACATATACACATATATATTCAGTATATTAAATTTATAGAGTATCTTGTAGGTGTACAGAATACTAAACTTATAGAGTATCTTGTAGGTGTACAGGGGGGTTATTCTCGAACAGAATTTGCGATATCGCAAGTTACGACTTCGTAAGTACTTACGACAGGTGTCGTACGATGCCTCTACGATTTTCAAATTTTAATATTCTCAAAAGTGATCGCAAGTATATCGTAGCTACGATCACATTTACGAATCGTAAGCATGTAACGGACGCTCTGAATTTTCGAATCTTAACCCATCCAATAAGCCATAAAATTCTTCCAATCTGTCCTTTCTATCAGTTTCACGTATTGTTTTTCTCTACAAATCAACTTAACGTTTAAGGAGTGAAAATGGCACAAAAAATAAAAACGAATTTATCAGAGCACCCTCAATTTCCCCTCCACTTCCCCTCCACTTCCCTTCAAATACATAACCCCTCCACTTCCCTTCACATACATAACCCCTCCACTTCCATTCAAATACATAACCCCTCCACTATGGGGTTATGTATTTGAAGGGATGTGGAGGGGTTATGTATTTGAAGGGATGTGGAGGGGTTATGTATTTGAAGGGATGTGGAGGGGTTATGTATTTGAAGGGATGTGGAGGGGTTATGTATTTGAAGGGATGTGGAGGGGTTATGTATTTGAAGGGATGTGGAGGGGTTATGTATTTGAAGGGAAGTGGAGGGGATGTGGAAGGGATGTGGAGGGGTTATGTATTTGAAGGGAAGTGGAGGGGATGTGGAAAAGATGTGGAAGGGATGTGGAGGGCCTATGTATTTGAAGGGATGTGGAGGGGATTTTGAGGGGATGTGGAGGGGATGCGGAGGGGTTATGTATTTGAAGAGAAGTGGAGGCGATGTGGAGGGGTTATGTATTTGAAGGGAAGTGGAGGGGAAGTGGAGATGTGGAGGGGTGTGGAAAGGGTGAGGAGCTGTGGAGGGGGTGTGGAAGGGGTTGTGGAGGGGGTGTGGAGGGGTTTTCAAATGAACCCCGCCATATAAAGAATGCTTGATCGTAAGTACCTACGACTGCTATTTAGTTGTCGTAAAGTTACAACTTTTGTGATTTTCAAAATGTTTTGAGAATCCCAACTATCGCAACTCGAGAGTTGCGACTGAAGTTACGATCGTAAGTCTTTCGAGAATAACAACCCCAGAATACTAAACTTATACAGTATATTCGAGATGTACAGAATACTAAACTTATACAGTATATTCGAGATGTACAGAATACTAAACTTATACAGTATATTCGAGATGTACAGAATACTAATCTTATACAGTATATTCGAGATGTACAGAATACTAATCTTATACAGTATATTCGAGATGTACAGAATACTAATCTTATACAGTATATTCGAGATGTACAGAATACTAAACTTATACAGCATATTCGAGATGTACAGTATATTGTAGGTGTACAGTATATTGTAGGTGTACAGTATATTGTAGGTGTACAGTATATTGGAGATGTACAGTATATTGGAGATTTACAGTATTGGAGGTGTACAGTATATTTGAGGTGTACAGTATATTGGAGGTGTACAGTATATTTGAGGTGTACAGTATATTGGAGGTGTACAGTATATTTGAGGTGTACAGTATATTGGAGGTGTACAGTATATTGGAGGTGTACAGTATATTTGAGGTGTACAGTATATTGGAGGTGTACAGTATATTGGAGGTGTACAGTATATTGTAGATTTACAGTATATTGGAGGTGTACAGTATATTGGAGGTGTACAGTATATTGAAGATGTACAGTATATAATAGGTGTACAGTATATTGGAGATTTACAGTATATTGGAGGTGTACAGTATATTGGAGGTGTGCAGTATATTGAAGATGTACAGTATATAATAGGTGCACAGTACATTGGAGATTTACAGTATATTGGAGGTGTCAGTATATTGGAGGTGTGCAGTATATTGGAGTTGTACATCATATAGAATGTGAACATTTACTGGGTGTGTACAGTATATTGGAGGTGTGCGGTATACTGTGGGTGTACAGTTTATTAGAGGTGTACAGTAAAATAATTGTATAGTGTTTTGGAGGTGTACAGTATATTAAATTTGTACAACATATTTGAGTTACAATCCGTTGGAGGTGTACAGTAAAATAATTGTATACAGCATATTGGATTTGTACACTATATTGGCGGTGCACAGCATACAGCCACTTGTTTTAAAACTTTATCATATTTTCTATGCCAAATAAATGCTGCAGTAGCGGAGAGAATTTTTCGGTTTGAGGGACACACGCAAGGAAGTTAACACCCTTTAGCACTGCAGTTACCTGGGCTTTCTTGTTGGGTTCTCTTGCATGTATGATCTCGTGTTGTTTCTACTCAATAGTTTCCACCTCACATACCAACTTGTAGGTCAAAAGCTACTACGAATGAAATGTGGAATTCTGAACTCCGATTCCATTTTATATCAATGTTCCCATACTCTCAGTCTGAAATCAGGTTCGGTCTCTTGTGCGTTAAAATCTCGAAAGGTTTAAAACACATCTTCACATACTTAAATTTAATCTCTGTATCAACCCTTACATTCAGACTGTCATTACTTTGAGTTTTTATCTCTGTCTAGAGAACAGTACAATTAAATGTATTAGTGTGTGCATTAGTTCCACGTTTAAGGTATGGCTTCTCAATTCTCACGTCCTGATAAGTACGAGTACGTAATCTTTTTTCATAAGTACAACGACAAAAATACAAATTCGAGTTTGAGAGCAAGGTAAATGCTAAGAAGGGTGTATATATGTATTAGATTGTTTTTTAGTACTTTATTACTTATTTAATTTCGTTGTTTTGTAAGTCATTATTTTATTCCTGTGATTATATAATTAATGTGGTTATTTGTTAATGTCACATTCGTTATTTACATTATTTCTTAATGTAATTATTTCATTTATTACAATATTTTAATTATTACCATAGTTTATTAAGTACATAGTATCATCATTTAATTAGTGCCATTATTTTCTTAATTACATATTTAATTAGCGTCATTATTTTCTTAATTACATTTTTAAAATAGTGTCAGTATTTTTTTAGTTGCATTATTTAATTAGTATGAGTGGTTAATTAATTTCCGTATTTAATTAATTTCAGCAGTTATATCGTTTCAGCAGATATATAGTTTCAGCAGTTGTATAGTTTCAGCAGTTATATAGTTTCAGCAGTTAATTAATTTCAGCAGTTATATACTTTCAGCAGTTAATTAATACAAGCAGTTATATACTTTCAGCAGTTATATACTTTCAGCAGTTAATTAATTTCAGCAGTTAATTAATTTCAGCAGTTAATTAATTTCAGCAGTTAATTAATTTCAGCAGTTAATTAATTTCAGCAGTTAATTAATTTCATCAGTTAATTAATTTCAGCAGTTAATTAATTTCATCAGTTAATTAATTTCAGCAGTTAATTAATTTCAGCAGTTAATTAATTTCAGCAGTTAATTAATTTCAGCAGTTAATTAGTTTCAGCAGTTAATTAATTTCAGCAGTTAATTAATTTCAGCAGTTAATTAATTTCAGCAGTTAATTAATTTCAGCAGTTAATTAATTTCAGCAGTTAATTAATTTCAGCAGTTAATTAGTTTCAGCAGTTAATTAGTTTCAGCAGTTAATTAATTTCAGCAGTTAATTAATTTCAGCAGTTAATTAATTTCAGCAGTTAATTAATTTCAGCAGTTAATTAATTTCAGCAGTTAATTAATTTCAGCAGTTAATTAATTTCAGCAGTTAATTAGTTTCAGCAGTTAAATAATTTCAGCAGTTACATAATTTCAGCAGTTACATAATTTTAGCAGTTAAATAATTTCAGCAGTTACATAATTTCAGCAGTTACATAATTTCAGCAGTTACATAATTTCAGCAGTTACTTATTTTCAGCAGTTAATTATTTCCAGCAGTTAATTATTTGTAGCAGTTAATTAATTTCAGCAGTTAATTATTTGTAACAGTTAATTAATTTCAGCAGTTAATTATAACAGTATTTACAAACTTAATTCCCACAGCTAATTAATTTCAGGATTTACAAACTTAATTCCCGCAGCTAATTAATTTCAGGATTTACAAACTTAATTTCAGCAATTAATTAATTTCAGTAATTAATTATTTTCAGTTATTAATTATTTTCAGTTATTAATTAATTTCAGTTAATAATTAATTTCGGTTTTTAATTAATTTCAGTTATTAATTAATTTCAGTTATCAATTAATTTCAGGTATTAATTAATTTCAGTTATTAATTAATTTCAGTTATCAATTAATTTCAGGTATTAATTAATTTCAGTTATTAATTAATTTCAGTTATTAATTAATTTCAGTTATTAATTAATTTCAGTTATTAATTAATTTCAGGTATTAATTAAATTCAATTTATTAATTAATTTCAGTTATTAATTAATTTCAGTTATCAATTAATTTCAATAATTAATTAATTTCAGTTATTAATTAATTCCAATAATTAATTAATTTCAGTAATAATTACTTTATATAATTAGTGTCATCATTTTAGTAGTTTCATTGTTATGTTGTTCATGTCAGTTACTATATTAGATATTAGATTGGTATATATCTAATGCGTGTTCTGTACAAAAGAATCACAAAGTTAAAAAACATACTCGAATTTGGATTTTTAGTACAATCTAGGTTTAAATTTGAGAAAGATGATTTTTTGCCAATTAATATGGCTAGTTCCGATTGCGAATATAGTACTACGATATTTGAGGGACTTGATCCTTGAGGCGCTGTATTATGTAATGAATTTAGTGAACCTCAGGCTTTGTTCCTACTATAATTGAAAACAATTATCTTACAGTAAAGCGAACTTAAAAAATATTGCAGTGAAGTTTACACACGGATGCAGATTTGATTTAGAACAATAAAGAACTACGTGTATAATACTACGCGAAACAATATTAAACTCCTGCTGCGTTCCAACTTGAGGAAATTTAGTAACTTAACAAGTTTCCGAGGGCAAGGATTGACATCTTTTGCACCATTTGAGAAGATGAATACTCCGTTTGAGAAGAAGATTTGCTACACGTTATGCGTTTGTGAATTGACAGCTGTTTTAAGCTGTGTCAGCATTTTCTACTTGACATTTGCAGTGTATGTTCCCTCATATCGTCAAATGAATGCAGGGTTTAGCGAGACGACCGCAATGTGTACCACTTTGTCAAACAGAACCTTTGAGGACTGTGAAGCACAAGAACCTCCGAGAACACCCTGGAGTTCATGTGGTGAGTGGTGTCTCTCGAAATCCGGTGGGGCTTGCACTCAAATCCGGGTTGACGTAAGATCTAATGGCACGAATGTTCGTTTGGAGGGATGTGAGACTGATTTGGAAGATGTTGTGTATTGTGACGGAATCGATCCTAAGCAACAAGCTGCAGAGTAAATTTTTCTTCCTCGAGCCATAACTTTTCCACTCATATTATGCACACACTTATTGAACATTTTGTACCTCTACATACAAAAGGCTTGTGTATCTGATCAGTTTTTGAATTCCGGAAAGCTTAATAGCATTCCATAATAACGCGAAGCTTGCATGTAGATTGACTTTCACCATTCTACCCGATGCTCTCACTCACAAAGTCACAAGCTAAACATTCATGCGTAAGCTAATTTTTATATTATCACTTCAATTCATTGCCAAACTTATTAATTATATTTATAATAGGCTACGACTTGAGCATAGTCAATAAGGGTGCAAATGTATTTTGACAAATATTTTCCAATCATTATTGTTAGAAATCTTGGTTCCTTTAATTTTGCCTGGATAAGGCATGAGAGTTAATTTCCAATTATATTTCAAAAACGTACGAAAATCAACCTAAATATAATTTTTATTACATTTTTAATGACTTCTAATTATTATAACTTCTAACGGAATTAGCGATTTGCCTTCGTACAAATTTAAGCATATTATCTCAAACTTACAGATCGCACGTCATTATTATTATGTTACAAGTTGTATAAGCATAAGTTATGTCTTACAATTTGCGATTCACCAGTAAAGGTGCGTAAATTGCATGCATAAAAACGAATCACGCAAAATGGCTCAATTTTATTTATTTCCTTACTACTACATGATTTATAATAGAAATGCTAAATTCGATCCTACATCCTGAAGCACCAAGGATAGAATCAAGTACGATACTTCTCTCGAACTGTCGTGATATAACCCCCGCTCAGATCTTCCGAATTAATTTACGGATTTTACAAATTTTAAAAGGGATTTTTTTAAATATATAATTTGTAGTATTTTTGGTATTGTTACGGGTGTCAGTTAGCCCAAGGAATGGAGCAAATAGATCCACAAACGGCAGGATAACCACGAAAAGTGCTATTGTGTAGACTTGTAATAGATTTTAATAACTTTTAAAGGTTTCGAAAATTATTCAAGTCATCCTAGCTGACTGTTTAAATAAATGGAAAATTTTAACATCTGTAAGAATATTTGTTATAACTGAAGAAGTCGAATGTCTGCCCCTGCTCTTGCATTATAAGTGTAAATGACAAAATTATACATTTACGTTTTTTTTTGCTAATGTGGCCACGTAAATTAAAATTTTACGGAAAGTGGAAATAGGTTACGTAAAATATTAAGTTTTACAGGGAATTGTAAATTGTCTATTACCTACTGTAAGAATTCTACGAATAATTTAACATCACTAAATTTACGATCCGTCGTTCAGTGTAACTTAGTTTGGCTGCCTTCCATGATTTGATTTAGTACTAGTATAAAGTATAAATACAACGCAGAAAGCAGTATGATTTGACTTCGCACCGAAAGTCTGCACACGTCACGGCACTTTCTCATGACGTCTGTGTTTGCTTCCGGACGATCAAGCTAAATCAAAGGTTTAATCGTTACAATTATTAGCGTTCTCAACACGCCAACTTCAAATCAATATGTAAGTATCTAAGTTTCGTATTTCATAAGTTAAAAGTTTGTTTCTAGTAGCAAAATGTTAGTAAGTATTACATATTCAGTTGTGTTTTGAGATATAACATTTTCAGGAGTTTCAGTGGTGTTCAGGTATGATTTCTGGCTCACAACTTATCTTCCCTGTTGGTATCTTCACTCTGAATTTATGATATATATACATATATATTCAAAACTTAAATGATAAGATTTCGACAGGATACTCTTTGGTTATAACAAAACATAGGACGTGTTTTTTATACTGCCCTACTACGTTTCGGAAACCAAGTGTCTACATTTTGCTCGCTTAAAAAAATAATCTTATTTTCTATAATCATAAATCTTTATTTATTTAATATTACTATAGCCCAACCATTTTACGAACGCCGTAACAACGTAAGCTAAAATGGTTATAAGCTTTATTTTCGTTTATCTCGCTAGAATCGTGAGAGAATCCTCGAACTGGTAAATGACCTAGTAACTTCTGAATGAGAATATTTATAAATTACTAGCTCAACCCCCTCTCCTCCCCTCAGCTAGTGAACTCTCTCTCTCGTCGGTTTTGCATGCTAAAGGAAAATCAGGTCCTTGATAACTTTATCCTATTCTAACGACTGTAAGTAGAACGGGTTGACTCCACTGGCTGTGATTGCACAAAAAAACACCCAAATATTTAGGTATACTTTACCAATCCAGGACAGAATGGCTCTCTGAATCTGTAAATGAAATTGTTCCAGAATCCAGCTGTCCTCTTGTATAAACTGCAAAAATGTTCCGATTAAGACAGCAAGATGGGACACAATCACGCACCAATACATATTTGTTAATGATGGAGCCTAATATTATTATTGCTATTATTTCTGTAGCCTAAATAACTCTATCACAACCACATGAAATTTTGGCTATCATGGAAATCCCTAAACAAACCCATATTCACAACCCAAAACCTTTCTCCGACCCATAACGTAAAAACCTGGCCATATACATGTGTATGTATGTTGCAGAAATAATCCGCCCCTATACTTAGTATTTGCAGGAAACAAAAATGACAGACACAGGTACATGCACCCGAATTTAATAGTGGTACAGAAACAACCGCAGCCAAAATTACATGCAACATTTTCATTGAAGTAAGAATCCGATGTAGTTGGTGACTAAAATAAATTAACTAAGCACATTAACTGGGAATCAGTCATAGACGGCTTTAAATTTTGAATTTTCTGCAGTTTTTACTTTTAAAAACTTCCCAGATTGCACTTCAGCCAAGTTTTAAGACTTTATATTGGCGGTTTACAGTCGACTCTCCCTACAGTGAATCTACCCTTATAACGGCACTCTCAAGATCTCCGTACACAATTTATTTCAATTCAGGTATACTCTTATAATGACGCCTAACTTACAGCACCACAAAAATTCGTTCCATGTCCCATTATGGTGTCGTTATGGCGAGAGTTGACGTAATTACTTAAAAAAATTATATCCATACCTATTGTAATAATTGCTTTAAACTTGTTGCTTGCCGTGGATACTGTGCAATGTTTATTAGCTTCCAAACGGCAAGTTGGGAATCGCGTGACTCCTAGACTGCATTGTTATCCAGATCGAATACCTTGATCGTTTTGGATGTTTGGGAGATAAAAAAAATTATATCATTGAATGCAATCAATGAAAGTTTCCTTGTTGCACGGCACCCCGGAATTTATAGATGCCCCTAGACGTTCCTGAAGTAATGAAAGTGACATGAATCCCGTAAATAGCTAAAGTGATGTCATTTTCGTTTTATAAGTTTCCCTCCCTAAAGGATGCTCGAACTTCCTAATGGTGATTCCTTAAGTAGTTGCTTAGTCCGTAATAAAGGTTTACGTTTCCTAGACACAATTTGAAGTTTAAAGAGAAGTTCTGGTAGAATGTCTTTAAAAATTAATAGCTTCAATCATTAAAATTTTTTAATAATAAATATTATTAAATTTTTGCGAAAAGATGGTGCAAATACCCAATTTACCCGGGGACATATAGCATAGGTTCGGGTGTCTACAAATAAAGTAGTAATGATAAGTAGTCTCCAAATTCTATACCCGAACCTGACGGGATCCGCATCCATTCCTACTATGTCGAAACCGTGCCCGTTCCCAAAGTTCGGGTTCAAAAGCTTCTGTTCCCAAACCCGATCCTAGAATGTCAGGTACAAAAAATGTTGAGCCCACATCGAATCCGATCCCGAACACATACCCCCGGGTGTAACCCAAGCCCATAACATGCACTAGATGAGTGGTTCAGTAACCTCAGGTTGGCCAAAATATCTAGAAAATAAGTTAAGATCACACCATTTGAGTTTATTATTACATTATAAATGAATCCACCAATTCTGATCATTTTTTTAAAGTAATTCGACTATAACCAAAACGAATCTAACTGCTTTTTATTGAACCAAATCGAAATATTATTTTCCATTCACTTTAGCATAGTATCTGAAATGAATGGACAATTTCTGAGCGGAACTGAATTGTCCCAACTCCCAACCACCAGTTCAAAGTACATATCTTAATGCATCATAGATGTAGGTTTTTTTCCCACTCGCACTCACACTCGCACTCCCATAGAGAAAAAATCCACCACTCCTACTCTTGCCCACTCGTAGTGTTACTGAGAATGTAAAACTCCTACTCCTACTCTCAGCGCTAACTTCAAATCTCACAACTCCTACTCACCACTCGTGAGTTACTCAATGTTTTCACCGAAATATTTGCAAATATTAAGACAAAAATTTTCCTTATAATTATGAAAGCGAATACTAAGCACAAAATAGTTCAGTTTAATTATATAGTCAAAATTCAATGACAAATACCGACGAAGTTTACAATACATGACTATTTATAATAACAACGCCTGGAAGTATGCTCAAGATTTATTTCTAATCTGTGACATATTTTGTCTTCCAATGCATGGCTTGTACATAAGTCGGCATTGCACAAGATTGTTTGTTTAAAATTAGGAAATATTTCGAAGTATCCGCCAATCTTTTAGCGTGGCAATGCTAGCTTTATGCGATTAATACAATGGTAAGAGAAATAGTGAGTAGCAAAGCAAGCTACTCCTACTCCTACTCTTTTTCTATGCTTCGATTTATACCACTCCAACTCACGAAGTTTTTGGCGCCTTCACTCTTACTCTTTACCTTGCTACTCCCCTGTGAGTGTGAGTAGGAGTGTGTTGAGTGCACTCGTCACTCGCGAGTAGCCCCCATGTATGTAATGCATGCATTGAAAATTGTATCCTATTTATCCCAGTTATCTAGGCGCGTAAACGCATAACTTTCCTGTAACTAACCCGAATAGCTCCCCCTTTCCGGTAAGCCAAAATGTCCTCATATACCTAATCCAAATAGTTCCCCGTGTCCGTAACCTAAACAATGTTTCCGATTGAGACGGGAAAAATAGTGCACCTGCATTTCATAATAAATTGCAAAAAATAATTACTTATTAATATTAAGCATTATAAGTTGGTTTTAAGTAATAAGTTTGTTATAAGGAGGTGAAAAGTAAATTGCCTATAAATTTGTTCGCAAATCATTTCTTCTTTTCCACCTTTAATAAATTATATTGTTGCATAAATTTGTAATTGGCTGGAAATTCAGCCTAGCGAAAAAGCCACCTGCCGGCAATGAAACTGCATGTTCCCAATTGACTGATGTGGCAATTTAGAAATGAAAGTTTGAGATATGTTGTTTAGATAATTGTTTTCATGTAGATGCGTAACAGGAGGATGTTATGATCTGACGGGGCTCTACAACTGCTCCATATCCCCGGTCAGTCCTGGGGTGACTGAGGCCTCCTACGGTGCTCGTTGCCGCGACATGACAACTGTCCTTGGTTGTAACTTGACATCCGTCGATCCCGAAATTCAGTGTAAAACCAAGAAGTCTTGCCTAAATCTCAATGGACTCTACCTGTGTCGAAAAGGCCGTTGTGCTCGGGTTCGTCCACCATTCAAATGTGAGAAGAAATGTAATGGTATTAAAATGCGTGGGAAATCCATAATTGTGCGTGAAAATGATGTCGTGTTCACTGCCAACTGCAAAAGAGCCGTTGATATTGAGACAAACGAAGAAATCTGGCCGAAAGATTTATTGGCAAGTGGAACCAATAATAAGAGCAATGGAGTACCTCCAGTCTTCGTACTTTTCTGTACCTCTATTCCTGATCGGCAGAAGAATCTCACGGAAATACGATTGATAGATTGTTTTAATGGAACACTAATGGAGCCTGGTACGCTGGGAGACACCACGGATATTATTCAACTTGTCAAGAGTCATACGGAAAACACTAGATTGTTGGATCCGACCAAAAAATTTGCAATGCCGGAGTCAGACTTGCTTTTGTCACATAACGTCCCTCTCTATATTAATTACGATGGTTGCGTCAATACCCTCATTTTGAAGGAGTGTGAGAAATTTCTCACTGAGTATGGAGTCGATGGATCTGATTTAAGAACCAATGCAAGATTCCCATGCTTTTACAGACCTGATTTGGTCGACTCTATAGATGACTCCAATTTTGTCATATTGAGATACAACATCCAAAAAACCGTGATGGAATTACTGATTGCCACCGTGATTCCGATTACGTTAGCAATCGTTTCTTGTTTCGTGCTCATCTTCTGCTCACGCGTTATTCATCTCCACGAAGATTCACATTTCTTTTTCAAGATGTGCAACAAAGTGTACAATCCTAAAATGCAGGATACAATTTAGCTTAAAAACATTCCATACGAATTAGCTATCATTAAAGTGTGAGCGGAGCTTCTTCTGGTATTGTTTCGCCAAGAGGCAATTCAGAAATAATGTTGGCATATTTTATAAAAAAACATTACATATGCACAAAAAACAGGCAAAGCAAATAATTTATTTCACTCTTACCTTCATGGAATTTGCCTTTCGATATAGTCCATTTTTAAACGTATTCGTTTAAATTAATTATACTAACAAGCATCACACTCGAACCCTAGGGATTAACTTAGTTTTTGATTTGTCATTGTTGAACCCCATCGATTCTGTTCCCCTGGGTTGGCTAGTTTTGATGATAAGTAGTTTCAGTATTGGTCAAAATTAACTACATGGCGTAATTATGGTTTCTTATAAGTAAAAATTAAGTAAAAAAGCCTAGAAATTGAATATAGACCAAAATAAAATAGGACAACATTATTGATCTAATTAGGCCAAGGATGAGGATCCAATTTTCGTTATACTAGACCTCTTGGTACATGTACATTACTAATTCCATGCCAATGGAGAGTAGTAAGCATACATATTTTTACAGGTGGTCCTGTAAAATAATGACAGATGACTCTGTTAATTTGACCCTGTGGGGGTCAAGTTTTTTAAATGTTAAATGCCATTTAAAATTCTCAATTTTGGATTTCGAATTAAAATTTCCAAATTTGATCCCAAAGTTGAACGGATCAGTCCGAGTTTGCAGTCGAACTATAATAGCAGAGTTGGTCAAAGTCAAACCCATTAATACGATGAATTGGAACTCAAATTTGGTAAATCCATAGGGGACAGTTCAAATGTATTGCTTGTAAGTTCATCCTTATAAATCATTTTATGAATAATTATATGATAACAGTTGAATACTCTACAAATTAATTACCAGTAAAATATGAATCATAATTTTAAGAACTAATTCGAAGCTTTGTACTTTACAACAATAATAATAATAATTGAGTGTTTAGTAATGTAGTACAATCTCAAAGCCTGCTTATAATAATTAAGTTAATTTTAAAGCTCAATTTGTTCTAGGCTTTCAGCGCAAGTACAAATATTATTAATTACTACTATGTATTTGAGTAACTTACATACATACATACACTACCGTCTATTCTAGCGATTGCTTGTACGGCAAAATCCGATAGTCTTACTTTTTCATCAACATGCTCATGTTAGTACAATTAGTGCTACAATACAGACATTGTCAACGAAAAATACGCATCAAATCAATTCAGACCGCTTGTAATAATAAATCACAATTTAACGGCATTATTACTGCAAACATCGTGTATAATGAAGCACATACATATGATAGTTATTTCTCTCATGATTCTAGTTTGATTAAGCCTAAATTATTGCAACCAACAGTTAGGGTCGTTTGCAGAACGGGTGGGCTTCAGGTTTTTTTCATGATTGATCTTCATCGATTTTTTCAAATAAATAATTAGGGATTCGGCCAAAGGTTGCTCAAATTCCCTATCGACATACATATATCAAAGTTATCACGTTATCATCAATCTTCGTGATTAGTTAAAATGCTATTTGGGAACGTCGTGAAAAATGTAAATCGTTCTTTCAGGGATATCAGCAATACGGCTCAATTCCATTCAGCATGGTATAATTCCTGCTGTAAACTTTAGCAATATTTAAATTCGCCGTTCCTACTTACAGCATGCAATAAAATAATAATTACATTACGATCATAAACAGCGATCGGATTCAACAATGGAAAATACATGTAAACCGCAGATTCTGCTCCAACGAAGCACACACTAGAGATGACACAGACTGAAGGTGACACTTACATTGAGGGAGCCACAGTCAACATACTCAAATGTGCAGAAGATTCGCTAAGCCCAGTGCAGGTTTAGACCCCAAAACCTGTGAAGATCATTGATGGAAGCAGAGAATGAGAAGGAAATGCTAACGATTGGTGGGGAGAATGAAAAACTAGGACGTAAAACCTGCTTTTGGTTGCCTGAAATGACTTGGAACTTAGACGAATTCTGCCTCTGCTTTTCTTTGCCTTAGTCGCATTTAAAAAACATGCATGTACATACTCGCTCATCATGCCAGTGAGCTGCAGCATTTGATTTAAAAGTCCCAATACTCGAATCACAATGGTACTTACCTCGATCTTGCATCGACGAAGCACTTACGCGGTTTTGTTTTCCACCTTTAAACTTCAAAATGCTCAAGTAACTTTAATAGAAAATTCGGTTGAAAGAAAACAAGTCACAAAGTAGCCAAACCTCGTATCGACGAAATAGAAAGAGCCGCGTAAGTGCTTCGTCGATGCAAGATCGAGGTAAGTGCCATTGTGATTCATGTTTAAAGCGAATCATTTGTATTAAGTTTGTTTCCAAGATCCTTTATATTTATTTATTTATTGTTACATAAAAATTCCAGAGAGATTCATGGAAGGGTATAATGAATAATTCAAGGGTCAGGGATGACTGCGAGGGAGTTCAGGGACTTTTAAATCAAACGATGCATCTCACTGGCATGATACTTTTGCTCAGAGTTCTAGCGAGGCGAGAGTGTGTACATGTATGTTTTTTAAATGCGACCAAAGCGAAGCAGAGAGGCAGAATTCGTCTAAGTTCCAAGTCATTTCAAGCAACCAAAAGCATGTTTTACGTCCTAGTGAATGAAAATGAGTAGGGAGAGATGAGCGATGCGAAATAACTGAGACCGAGGCATTGAGTTGACTGGCGGTAGCAAGAGGGACGAGACGGAGTAGTTATACAGAACGTCATGCACTTACTATTTTCCAAAAAGTGTATTAGTAAAGTTAGTATGAATTTGTAATTTGGCATGAATTGTTGAATTTACCAGTTAAATTAAAACGCTGGCCGAAAGCATTCCCAGATTTTCCGACAGAAAATTGCCATAACCATTAGAAAAAGCCAGAATAAACTACATCTTTATAACATTTATCCCTTATAACAATATTAGCATGTTTGCCATATCTCGTTTCCGGTGGAATCTGGATTTACATTAGAAATTTTGTAAAAAAAGACAAGGCCCCCCCGGTCTGCTTTAAACTTTTGCATATGATATCCCATACGAAAACTTCAAATTTCGCGAAAAAAATAAAAATGTATTGGGGGGACCCTTTGTTCAAGAATTAGAATTAAAAACTTCCCCAGCGCAAACCAGGGTGAGCCAAAACTTTTGGTCTCGCTGGGGGACATTGGGCTAGGTAACTAAGCTCCCTCAACATTTCATTGCGATCCCGAGTGGGCATGGGGCGCGGGTTACTTGTTAGCAAATTTTGAGTACATCCAATGTGTGAAGTTACCTTCTGCTAGTTTCAGCTACACACACTGTTAAACTACGTAAAATTACAAATACTTTTAATCTTTGGTACAATTAGTTCTGTTGCTCTCCTTGACAGGTTGTTGATGCCGTGTATGTGAATGCATTTTCTCTGTTTGAAAAACTCTTACTTTGCCGGTGTTATACAGTATGCGTCCGTTCATGTATTTAAACACTCGTATAGTGTTAAGTACTGTAGTTGATTTTTTGAATCCAAATCCAAAGTTCTTCAAATAATTTTATTTTATTTTTTGGCTGGTGCGAAGTATAAAATCCACATATATTTCCCGTGGTTTATAATAAACTAATGTAAGTATTAGTAACTTACAACGAGTTAATCGAATAGTTACACTGGTGGTTTTTACACTACATTTCGTATTTATGCATTAGTACTGTGACTGATTTCAAATTCATAAGGTATACAGGTTTCATTTTGATTTTGGTCTTTACTGCATCTTCCACATTTATATTCCCCCGGTTTATGGATTACAAGAGCCGTCTATTTCTCTCAGCTTTCCAAATGGTCAGATGATCTACAATCGGATATCAATGGTTTGATCATTAATTTGGAACAAATGATCTACGCTTGTCCAGAATAAGATGAATCTGGTTGGCCCGAAACCACTAATTAAATGCATATGATAATCAGCATAGAGAATTTCGAAAATTTTCTGCTTCTATCTTGGTAGAATTGACATTGAACTTGTATAATATGCATATTGGTTGGAACACAATTTGTTGGGCAGCAAAAATGCTTTGGTTTAGATCTTTGGAGTTTGTTGGATGTAGTGCCTCTCATGGGTACAGGTTTTACCCGGGTATTTGGGTACAGGTTCAGGTACAGGTGCGTATCAGGCACAAACCTTTTGTACCCACCCGGTTTGGGTACAGGTTCAGGTTCAGTCGTTAGATACCTAAAAATTCAGGTTCAGGTATGGGTACGGGTACAGGTACAAAAACCAATCTTTTGGGTATATACCCATCAGGTAATGGTACACACTGGGTAAATACCTGAACCTGAATGTAAAATACCTGAACATTCAGGTACTTTATAGTCAATAATTATTTCCAAGTAGCATATGCAAAGGTGTTGTTGAGTTTAAAACAAATCAACATTTTAGTCCTTGAAACATGTTAAATTAAAATTTATGTGTATGAGCTCAGTCATGAAAACTAATTCCACCATATACGATGACGAGGTTATTTACCCAGCATTAGCTCGAATGGCGAGAGATTTTTTAGTAGTTTCTGGAATGGAGTACCGATAAAGCGAGCCTTCTCATATGGTCCAAATTTTCGGATGCATAAACTCTTATCAATGAGTGGAGATATATCTCCATAATCGTATACGACCAGGAAATGTTTTTGTCTCAAAGACTGACAGAAATTAAAATGTAGAGTCTGAATCCAAAAGATATTGTATTTTTTAAAGAAAAAATTCGATATGTTACTTTGGATATCCTTTAAATTAGTACAATCGAAAATACCCGGGTAGGTTCAGGTACTTTAAAAATATACTCGGATACAGGTACGTTTTTGGGTACTTTGTGGTTACAGGTACTTTTCAGGAACAGGTACTCCTGATTTAGTTTGAGTACAGGTACAGGTTCACGAAAATTGAACCCAGGTAATCAGGTACAAAAAACAGGTGGTAAGGTACAGGTTCAAAAAATCCATGTACCCATGATTCAGGTACAGGTTCAGGTCCAGGTACAACATTTTGTACCCATGCGGGGCACTAAACTTGGATGTATTCTGTACTGTTATTTCCATAAATGGCCTCTGAATGCTCTATATTCAATCCACCTCCTCATATTGCCAAAATTACTGAATAAGAAATGAGTTGTTGAGTGTTTCATGCTTCGGCATAGAGGGCACTCAATACTTTGTATTAACCCCATGCTGAGTGCAATCTTTGGAGTTAAGATTACTTACAAACTTTCCAAGCTATTAATTTTGCATAGGTCGCAAGACAAAAATATTGTTGAAATATTAACCAGTATTCATTTCATATTGGTGATTTGGAGTATTCAGTTCATGATGACGATGAAATTCCAGGAATGCAACTATTTGACCCCGATTGGGGACTAAAATATTCGATTGTACGACCAGGAAAGGGAGGAATAAGAATTATTTAGTGTTAAATTTAACTGTTACGCGATGTAGTTAGACTGTACTGATAAAACTGACGTAGAAAAGTACGTCCTCCTGAAAAAGGGACAGCAGTAGTTAACCCCACAGTTAATCACCAATCTATAATAATTCACATTGATTAATTACGTATATTTTGATACAGCCTGTATCGATTATTCAAAATGTATTTGTAGCAGTATAGTTAGATGGTAAAGAAATTTTGATTTTATTTGCAGTTTTTAGGAGAAAGTAAGAAATAAATTCGGAAGTCTTAATATTGTCCTGATATCCGATTCCGGAAATCTGGCATTTCTATTACCCCAATCCTTAATTGCAATATGAGAACTCCAAAGATTCCTTCGAGCTGTCGAAACGTTTGAGTGGTCAGTGGATGACCATACCCTCTTTATTTCAAAAGAAAGTGCTTTATGTTAGCCCATTTTATATTGAAAATTGGAGGACGGTACTTTACTTTCAGGCACCAACCAATTTTAGAATAATCCGAAACGTTACCTCCGTAAAAGACCAGCTATTAGTGCGACAAACTACAAAGATAGTTGGAAGTTATACTTATGCGCTATGGCCTTTGGCCAATGGGGGTACTTAATACACTGGCACTGTTGTCATTGCCAGTAAAAAAGATGACACAGTTCCCAACGACGTCCCACAAGACAAACCGACGCTCCCACCATCTTAAATTTCGGTTTGTGCTGAGGAAATAAGTTTTTAACGTTTCTCCATTTTTCCAACCACGTGCGTTCACTAGTTCATCATTTTTTATTTGTCCTTCGGTTAGAACTTGCATAGTACAATGGAAACCGTCGAAACATACTTTTACTTTTGAAACTCCGATTCATTGGACTCCATTTCTGATTATCCTTTCTCCGGAATTTCTTTTAGTCAACTAGGTCAATTGAAATAATTTCGATGACCCCAGCATCTCAGGTAAGCGATTGCTTCCTCCATTCATAATAAATATCCTTTCGGTTTGAGTTCAGCACTTAGGACTCCGTGAGGACGGAGAAGTCTCTCCTCCTAGATTGATTCTTCCTATTTCTGACTAACGCTAAGTTTGGGAAATTGCTCATAACTTCTGTGTTCATGAACCGATTGTTTTGAAAAAATACATCAATAAAATTCTGTACGAAAAAGCACGATTAGATCTTGGAGAACCTAGATGCGCACAGGTTATTGACCACCCTGTACATTAAAATTAATACACTCAAATGTACAGGAATCCAAGAAACTATTACCCGGGCCCTAGCCCAAGTACGGTAAAAAATTATCAATTCCCCCGTAATTATTTTTCCAGATTTTTGCAAATTTATTTAATTCCCTTACCTGAAAAACTCGGATTACAGCGGTCAAGGAAGTTGAGCAAAGTCAGGATTATCATTATGAAAGTTTTAAATTGCTTTCTCAAGTATTGTTTTTTTTCAGATACATATGATTTGACGCTTTTTGCTGGTAAATTGTATGGTTTTTCAGGGAGCTGTTACACAGGTCTGTAAGTTGAGAATTGTAAGCATTACCCGTAAGATTAGAGACAAAGGTTACGGAAATTATCTTCAGAGTCAAAGATGCGGAAAGAAGAGCTTCCGATACTGTAAGTTTTCATGGATGGTTAGTTCTTCTTAAAAATATTGCTATTTTATATATATTCGTTCGATTCTTTCAAATTTCGTGGAGATTTACTTGAGCCTGATGCCATTTTTCCGTATCAAAAATTGAGCTCAAGGGAACCAAGCATGTAAGGCGAAATCGAAACAAAAAACATTTACTTTCAATCAGTTCATAAACATTGTATGGTAGTTGAAGTTGAGATCGGAAATTTTGACTAACAAAAGCTGTATTGTCATTTCAATGCAAAATGGACTATGAATTTGTTCGTAAACTAAAACATAAATATAAAAATATACAACTGATTTTACTGACTTTGTTTGCTTAAATAAAATTTTATGTAGTTAATTGACATTTATTAAATATTATAGATAGCTTTGAAAATTTATAGCTAATACTATAACTTATATTTTTTATCCAAATGGAAAATTCAGAAGTGCACTGGACCCGACCCTATTTATTATAGTCTTCACTGATCAGTATGAAATGCTCCAAGACTGAGATTTATACCGATGACTTTGCATGCATATCTAGTTCAAAAGGCAACAGTAAACTAAAATGTGATCTCAATCTTAGTATGTAATGGCGCAAGCACATAATTCATGTAACAAAAATGGTGTGTCAAGTTGGTTAAAACATATTTTATAGAATTCTTCACGTTAATATACCTAATATACCATTTATCTTGTGTAAAAATATTCATGTTGAAAAAATAAATGTACTTAAGTAAATATCTAGGGGGTTCTATTCGACGCTACGCTGAATTTTTAAGTGTACTCATGAGAATAAAATGATATCTCTGTAAGGCAAGCGTGCTAAATTGATAAAACACAAACTGTACTACTGTACATTACTTCAAAGTTAATGCAAGGGGTTTTCAAGTCGTTGTGCTTGCGTATATTGATTATTCGTTGCCAATTTTGGTTGGTGCTGTTTCAGGTACTCCAGTACCTGTACCTACCTACACCTTAATCAACAAATACCAAAAACCTATAAACATTTCTTTCAAATGTTTCTTTTTAACAATGTGTTGTTTTTTTATTTTTCAAAAACCAACAAATACTGTGACTGCTGGCTCTTCTAAAGTAAGAAAGAAGAGACCTAAACTATTTTGATGAAAAATTTCAAATTTTAACTGTAAACGGAAGGCATTCAATGATACTATTATTGTAGCGACGACTAAAACTTTGTTTTCTCATTCCGATAGCTGGATTGGTAAGTGGAAATACTTACATGCTCGACAGTTCGAGAAACCAAGAAATAAATATTTCCTGAATATTCCTTTAAGATAGTAATTAATTTTCCCCAAATCGGATTAATATAGGGCTGCTAAAAACTCTGTAACAACGTACCACGAGATGTTCACAATAAAGCAAATCTAAAGGATTAATGGATAAAACGAATGCCTCGTAAGCACACTAAGTAATTAGTAATAATTATTATGAGCTCTTTCAAAATTAGCTAATCATGGACGTTTAAAATAAATAGATACAGTTGATGTCGCACTATTTGAAATTAGTCACACTATATTATAACAGTCAGTCACAGGAAATTAGTACTGAGTTGATTCAACATTAAAGCACTTACATTACAATAACTACTTTACTGAAACAACATTATGTTAATTGAAGCAGGCAGTCACTTTTTCAATTTAGTGACTTGGCATACCTTGCCTTTCAAATTCGGAAATATGGATCGCCACGATATTAGTAAAGCCAATAGTTATCAATTGTAAAAACTGCTCTTATGATATTAAGGCTTCATTCATTCATTACATTACATCATCAGATTTTCAGCAATTTTGACCCTCCTGCATGGCCAAAAAATCATCAATGGAAATCATATAATCACATATTTACATTCCTACTTACCCTCCCTCCCAATCAAATGTTTGAATTTAAGCCTCGATTTCGGGTTTGAGGACAATTTTAATTCAATGCACCCCTCTCCTACCTGTCGTATCTATTACCTGCTTTTAGATGACATGACATAATACATAATACTAACATACAATAGTCAAACCTAACAGATACAAGTATACCGTTTTTACAGGAGATCCCGTTTAAATAGCATTATTTACGAAATGCTTATTATGGTGCTTAAAATTTAGCCAGTGATTTCCAGGAAGTAATTTATGAAGGACAGACTAACGAGAATTGTTTCCGATCTAATCAAAATACAAATGAACATTGAAAAAACACATTATAGAAATTAATTCCAGAGTCCAGCAACTTCTGAAAAATAAATCGTAGCTGATTAACAATACCAAGTGACCTCAACGAAAAATTATTCTATGACAACGAAATAAATAAATGCAAAACTTAACAGGTACCAGAAATTCGGAATAATTGTGTAGTTTAGTTTGAATACTACTTAACATTAGATTTACTCAATATTATTTCAGTTGCGTTTCATACAATAAGTAGTAGTAGCATATGAAGTATGGAAATTACATTATTACGCCCAAGTTTCCCAATTTCATAACTATGTAAAAGACGACTAATGTTTGAAATAAACATAATTACCTATACCTCAGTTTCAGTTTACTCAATTGCTTAATTAATAAATAACCACTCAGAAGTTAGCAATCAGAATCTGTGTTGAAACTGCGAGTAGACGGGTACATATCTGAAGTCTGAACTTAATGCTATGTATAAAATACAAATACAAAGAGGACAAGGGTTTCTTAAAACAGAATACTGTGAATCCTAAAGAGTGTTTAACCATGTGTCTGATCGTCTTCAACAAAGTCATAAGCCTTTTCCCTCGTCACACATTCCACATGAGACACCTATACAAGAAACAATTATTAAATAATTTAATTACTTAAAGTTGTGATAAAGGTTATTAGGTGACATACAGTATATATACAGTACATATACAGTAGATATACAGTAATGAGGCGGCAAAATGAACTAGCTGTATTGTCGATTCAAAGTAAAATAATATACTTGCAGTTTTCTCTAAAAGAAAAATTAATTAGAGATGCGAATTAAAAGATGAGTAAATAATTTGTTTTACTGACATTCCGTGCAAATCATTTTTCTTGTAATCGAAAATGAGTGTAGTTCATTTTGCCTCTTCACCGACGGATTAGAAACTAACCTTATTTCGGAACACAACACCATAAAATTTATGTGCATTTTCCAACAATTCCGGCCTGAAAGTAGTCGTAATGAATTGTGCATCGCCGGACAACTCGTGAATCATATCTGCCACTGCTTTTCTGTGCTGCGCATCGAGCGCCTGAAAGATCAAACGGAAAATAGACTTATACTGTTTTGCAGTGGTATGAACTTAAACGATTAAGGTCAGTGGGTCAGTGAGCCACATGAGCGATTCATGCTTTTTAATGTATAAATCCCAGTGCTAGTCATGGTAACAAAATTTATCCGGGTTTATGCCTAAATGGTCGGGGCCAACTTCGAGCTAGATCACGCACAACACATGACAACGGATCGGAAGAAAATGTTTGTGGCTACGGAGTTTGGAAACTAGAACCGTTACAGAACTCAAAAAAAGAAATCGATAAGAAAGGAACGGCTATGACGGTGATGGAAACCGGTGTGTGTACGAAATTGTAAAAAATTAGAGGCTGGGAGATAAATGGCATAATTTCCTATCAAGCAAACTTTCTTAATAATTGCAACGCAAGAATGAGGAACAGGAAAAGTTCGAAGAATAATTATTCCGAAATGATCATATAAAATATGCAGGTCATCCATCTATGAATGTTCTAATTTTTGTACCAGCAATGTAAGCAAACGTATTTTAGATGACCATTTCGGAGTAAACATTCTTCGAACTTTTCTGTTCTTAATTCTTTTATAGTTATAAAATTTGTTTCCAAGACAAGAACACATGCAAAAGATCAATAAAATATTGTGAATAACTATATTATAATTTCAAACAAACCTGATCAATTTCGTCAAAGAGGTAGAACGGCGCAGGGTCACATTTCTGGATAGCGAAAATAAGTGTCAGAGCAACTAAAGATTTCTGTCCACCTGACAGTTGATTCATTTCCTTCATTTCCGCTTGCTTATTTCCACTAAAGCTAACTCGAATTCCTACGCCAGTAAAATAGTCAGAATTAAACCCTTGCAGGGAGGCTCCACCATCGTCTTCCATTGAAGCAGGTAATTCGGTCTCTTCCCGATTTCCCGTCTGCATCACTAACTGAGCATGTCCTCCCGGTACTAATTTTCCGAAAACCTCAGTAAAATATTTTGTAACTTGTCTAAAAGTGAAAAGTATCGCTTCAGTTTTCCTCAATTCTAAATGATCCATCAACTCCTGGATTTTTGTGTGCCCAACGTCCAATTCTTCCTTTCTTGCCACTAGTTTTTCTTTCTGGTCCGAAAAACTCATAAATTGGTCTAAAGCTTTTTTATTAACATGGGCATACTGTTTTAGCTGTTGATTTGCTTTTTCCAGCTGCCGGTACAATTCTTTTAGACTCGTATTATGGTATTTATCAAATGCTTCCGATGGTATCGAGCCCAGTTCGCGAATTTTCTTTACGCATTCATTAACTTTTTGATTTAAAGCGTTTTGCTTGGTTGCCAACCTCTCCAAATCTTTAGAGTCTTCATTCAGCTTTTCCTGACATTCTCTCTCTTCCGCTTTGTATCTCTCCAGATGCTCTTGTGCTGCCTTTAATTTGGATGTGGAATCGCTTAATTTTCTTTCCGCTTGATTTACGGATTTGTCCAAACTTTTTATTTTGCTTTCAACTGATTTAAGCTCCGCCCGACAGTGATCCAATTCTCTCTTTCTATCTTCAACTGAGATTTCTTGAAGAGCTTGAGTAAGTTCATCCCGTCGTCTCATTAAATTATTGTTTAGAGTGTTTTCCAATTTGTTTTTCTCCGCCTCTTTTTGCATTCTTCTTGTAAAAGTCTCCTTGTTTTCCTTTGTGAGTTGCCGAATCTGATCCGTAAGTATATCAACTTCCCGTTGATCTGCCACTGAGAGACTTGAAAGTAGATCCTGATGAAGTTCAGCTTCAAACCCTTCTTTAGTCGACTGAAGTGCCTCCAAGTTGGATTTAAGCTGGCTCAGGGATCGCTCTTTAGATTGTCTAGAGCGATCAATATTAGTAATTTTTTCTTTATTCAAACGGATATCCGTCTTTACCTTATCAAAAGTGTCTTTGATTTTACTATTTTTTGTTTCATTTTTTTGCATTTCAGCTCCGACTTGCTTAATATTTTCTTCAACTTGAAATAGCTCTTTTTTCAGATCTGCCATCTCCTTTTCCAAATCAACCTTTTGGGCTTGCAATGCGGAACGTCTTTTCTGAATTTCCAAGCTAGATCTGGACGTATTGTAATAACCTCCAGTTAAAACTCCTTTACTGGCAACTTTATCACCGTCCAGAGTGACACAATCAAATCGATGAGATTTCGCTGTTTTAACAGCAGCTTCTAGTTCACGGCAAATAAGAGTTCGTCCAAAGATGTGTCGAACAGCCTTGTCAAATTTTTCATCGTATTTAATCACTCTGACCATTTCGATGACATTGGGATCTTTTGGATATTGGACATTTCCAACCATGAGACGATTCAAAGGCATGAAATTAACTTCTCCAGGTAGTTTTTGACGATTAAATTCCTTCAAAATTAATGAGCCTACTTCATCTGTTTCAACAATGTGATAATAAAGACGCTTTCCAGCTGTGACTTCAACGGCAGTTTCTGTTCCTTCGTCGCAGCGAATGTTTTCTAAGACGAGACCATGATAACCAGATGTGATGTGGTCGTACCCACCTCGGTGACGGAATGTATCCAACACTTGTAATATACTGTTGCGCCCATTGAAAATTTCCCTACCTGACATGGATCGAAATTCTCCTTCACTTTTGTTCAGTTCTTCATTTTTCAACGATAAACTTTGCTGAAGATTACTTTCCTTCCGCCACAATTCGTTTCTTTCTGATTGTAACTGGTCTCGAGATTTTTTTAGTTCATAGTATCGTTTGTTGTACTCATCAATGTTTGTTTTATAGCTCTCGATTTCAGACGACATCCTTTCAACTTCATCTTCAAGCTCGACTTTTTTTCTTGCATCACTTTCTAATTCTTTTGTTAGCCGATCAATGTCTTCAGATTTATCTTTTATCCTCTTATTGAGCATTCTAAAAGTCACATACAAGCCTTTCTTAGAAATACTTCACAACTTATGAGTAATTTTCTCAGTTTAGTTTAACCACTAAGAACAACCGTACATGTCCACTCAGAATCGGATATAATAAGATTTTGTGTGAGTGCAGGTATCTGGTCCAATGTCCCTACACCCACAAAAGCCTACTTCGCGCTGGCTCCCGCAGGAAATCATGTCAAAATTTGAAATTTCTCATGTTAAATTCCATTTCAACAGCCAGCCAATTTAAAAAAATTGAGAGAAACCCATAATTTCTGGCAAAGTACGCCAGCGAAACTTGAGTAGAAACAAAGTTCAAGCTGCATTCCATTCAGTACAAATTCAAACTATAATTTCGAGTGTAACTTGAAACTCGAGTTATAACTCATGTGCAGCTTCAGTTTGGACACCCCCTGGAGTTTCATACACGTATTTAACCTGAAGTAATTTGAGATGATGGAATTCAGACTTAAGTTTATTTCTATCTCTGTAAACCGATTTCAGTGAGAATTGGTTTGCCTGCACCATTTGGTGAGTAAAAAGATTTGAAAGAATTGTTTGTCGAACGCCTTAGTTTCCGAGATATGGGAGGTCAAAGATCACGTTCATCACTGGTATTATTTTCAATCCGACGTGAGTTCCGTGAGCACGTTTGCTTACTTCCGCTCACTTATTCATAACCTTGCAATAAAAATCTTGCATTTAAATATCCATGCGTTGATTGGTAGCCGTTTCGGACAGTGAGGATTAGGATAATTTACTCTGAAAAGGAGTGCCGATGTCACTGAGTTGGCATTTCCAACCCCAAAAAGTGATTCAATAATCGAGGACAGATTTCGTAGATTGGGGTTTAGAAGTGGGGACGAATACCGTATTAGTTTTACAATTAAGAACGGATTTCGTTGATGCCCCATTGCTTAAACCTGTGTGTGTAAGTTGGGGTCAAGTATCGTAGTACAACCCACACCACATTATTCCGATCCTGAGAAGACATGTCGCAATGTGTTCTTGTCAGTGTTAAGAATTTCACAAACTTAAAGCCAGAAAGTAAGCTCACTTTAACTCATTTGCAATCCACTTGTCACGCTCATCTTTCGTTGTGAACTGTGACCCTCGACCTTGTTTGGCATACAACTCTTTTCGTTTTTGTTCTTTTAATGCCAACCTGAAAACAGCAATAATTATATTATTCACTAATGTATCATGACACCAACGAATTTAAAAGGACACATGTAAACCAAAGGGCAGATAATTGTAAAATGCATACATACTCTTTTGTAATAATCTCTTCCTTCTTTTTCAGCTCCTCATACTCTGGTTTCACTCGTCGAAGTTCCTCTTCTTTTTGTTTGATTGTGGCATTCAATTTATCTAGCTCTTGTTCAGCTCTTTTCTTAGAATTTTTGTCACCACTCATTTCTTCGTCTAAGTCTCTTTCCCGATTTTCAAGTTTAGTCTTAAATTAAATAAACATGATTATTTCATGTTGTCTGCTAAAATTCATCCAAATGCAATTAGTCAATGTTACATATTTTATTTGTTAATTTACTAACCTTTTCTTGCATGAGTTGTTGCGCATCAATCTGAATAGCCTGTTTCTCTTCCTTCGCTTGATTTACTTGCTGGCGAATTTCTTTCAGGTCTCTGGAAGCTTGCTTAGCATTTTTCTCAGCTTCCCGAAGTCGTGAACGAAGACTCTCTGATCCTTCCCCAGATCGTTTTCTTTTTGCTTCCAACTGTAAAAAATCGTAAATCGGTTAACATATTCAATTTAAAAAACTATAAAATCAGCATTTTATCCGTATTTTATACAATTAATAAACAGAAACTGTACCTCTTCAAGTCGTTTTTTTGTGTCATTCAATTCTCGATCATGAATAGTATACTCAAGAGCTCGACGTTTTTTATCCCATTTTTGATATTCTTTCAATTCTTCTTTCTCCTCTTCCAACGTTTTCAATCTGTCTTCAATCGTATGGAGAAATTCTTCTATTTTTTCTTTCTTGCCTTCAGTTTCTGTAAAACATTCACAAAAACGACAAGATTACAACGGGAAATTATTCAATTGCGATAATCAATTAATCACTTTATTTCGGACTGTGCATTGTATATAGTTGCATACACAAATGCTTTATTAAAGAAATCCAAATGTAAAGTATAATACACCTATCCTATTCTAGCCAGATTTTATATATTTATGTATTAGACGTAAAAAATATGTAGTTGAAGTTTTCGTAACCCCCAGATTCATATAAAATAAATTACAGAATCCAGGTTTACACCTTGACCATGTGCACATTGCTGATACACAATAAATAAAGTATATTAATAACAAAAATAAGTAAATCAACGCTGATAATGCTTTACAGCCGTGCAAATCTACCTCCACCACCCACTGGCCACTTCGATAAGTACAATTACTTGTATACAAGCTCATTTCGATTTCTGAACATCAGAAATAGCGTTTAATGGCATTAAACATTGATATCATTACGAAGATAAGTGTCAAGTGTGATCTTACTTTACATCAAATTAGAGAATATATTCATACATCACTAAATGCTTTGACCAAAATTTAAGAAATGACCTTGACTTAAGATATTTGCCGTTCCAAACTATACGAATATAAAAACGAAAACAATAATTAAGTAGTACAGAAGAACCATTAGCCGTGTTATCAGTAGGAGTAAACATATGAGTTAAAACATACTGCTTTTTAATTTTACATGAATGTACCGATTACACCATAAATAATCGGTCAGTAAGTATAAAGTATTTAATTCACAGAAGTTGGGTTCTTCAATTGTAATGTATTACAACCTTTAAGATTCTTCACGATATGTATACTGTCACTACTATGTACCACAAAACTCACAAAATTGGACATTACAGATTATTTTTTACTATCAGATTGAATCATGATTCATCAGATTTGAGAAGCAAATTCCAACAAAGAAATTCTCGTCTGCTGGACTATTGGTAAAAGACATCGACCACATGTAACAAGACTTCTTTTTGCAAGTTATACAACCGGAAACTGAAGGGCATCATCTCTTGCACATTGAGAATCCGGAAATAAACAGAGGTCATAGCCTCATTGGTTACAGGGAACTACACCGAACGTGTAGTGTATTATATATTGAAGATCATGCAATTCATCCCCCAGAATGGGTAAAAGATATGTCGGAGCTCTGATACTATGGTTTATAAATTACGCGAAGGAAAATAGCTACGAATATTTGGTAGTCTACAGACAGCTTACTAGGCCTACGGCACACAGACTTTATTAAACCACGGTTCGATATTACTTGCCACCCGAATACCCTAAATTACATGCGAATAACTGCTTGGTACTAGTGAACACTCTCCATATCCTAGCAACACCGGTAAATTTTAAATCACAGCAGCTAATTAACGTGCTTCAAAATAAATAAAACGGTGAAGATACAATTACCTTTAAGTATCAATTTTGATTCTTCTTTCCTTTCGTCATAAACCCGGGTACCAGCAACTTCACGCAGTAGCTTCAATCTGTGGGCATCTGGGGCTGTAGCCATTTGATTAATCTAGTCAAATTCAATGAATATGACTAATATTACAACTGTGTAAACATATATGAAATAATTACAACAAATCGATCAAACTGTATATAGCAAGGTAGGTAAATCCTCAGATGATTTAGTCAGAACATTCAACATTTCCTTGTAAAATGCTCATACTTTTCCTTGTAAAATTCTCATACTTTTCCTTGCTTTACGATGTAGTACGGATTGGATCTAGAAAATCCTGCAGATTCCAGTAAATTTACGACATCATTCCTGGGTACCATTTTCTTGTTTAGAAAGTACTGATCTTTTTTGGCTCCAATAACACGACGTAAAAATACTTCCTCCTTGTCAATCTGTAGTATAATGAAAACTTTAATAGTCATCCAAAGAAGCGTTCCGTCGTGCGGCGACACACATAAAAAGCATATGACGCCAAAAATCAAGTAAAAATACTATTTATTAAGATTACCGGGAATCGGCTATCACTGTTGTCGAAAATAATTTCAACAAATCCAGTTAGAACTCTAGGACCAGTTCCTTCGTGTAAAAGAGCCTGACGCTGCTCAGGTCGCAAATGAGAGAACTCATCGCTGAGCACAAACTGGATAGCTGTTTAAATAAATATTTTATTAAAATTCTCAAAACACACACAATTACAATCATCATAATTAATGAAAATGTCAATTGAATTTAACAGCATTTACCATAGAAGAAATTACTTTTTCCCGAACCATTTCTTCCAACTGTAAAATAAAAATATAATCATTACAATCCACAGAGTGGGTGATCCACAACTTGTATAAAACGAAACACTGTTGAAATGTTTATTAAATAAAAAAAAATACAACACAGGTCAAATAAACAACGCACTACTGGGATACTTACCAACGACATTATGGCCTTTGTGGAAAGGCTCAACAATAGTTTGCTCTCGATAACTTTTAAATCCCTGAATAATAACCTAGAAAAGAGTAAATATTTCAAAAAATTAATACATAGTTCATTAAAGTTTTAAAATTATTTGACCATTGTCAGAACAAGCAGTATATGGGAACTGGAAAAATCCTTTATTTTAATAACATAAACGAATTCACATACAACCATTTGATTAATAATACAAATTTAAAAAATTGAAAAACAAACATTGAATAAAAAAGTATAGCACATTAGAATCCACAGCAAAAAGTAAACAAAGGCAGAACTACTACTGCCATAAATATATGTATGTTTGTATACCTGCTTGATGTGCATGGTCGATTCTTGGTAAGATACGGTTTAACCGGAGAACAATTATTCTGGAATGTTAAATTTATTAGCCCTTCTCCGACTTTCACGAAACTTAGTGTACTAGCTAAGTCCAGTGCCCAGTGCTAGATCAAGATTCTGATAGAATTTTGGCGCGCAATAGGGTTGTCCAGTAGAAATGGAAGGTCGCAGGTTATTCTCACAACTAAACGAAATTTCACTCAGTCGTGAGTTCCTTGAGCCCTTAAACTTATTGTTAGTGCTCTCACTCACTCATTGTAAGTCCCACTTAACTCGGAACTTCGTGGCTCAATACGTACCTCAAACCTTAACCTTACATAAGAGCGGAATATCCAAGGAATGTGATCAATAATTAGGCATGAACAAGTGGTTGTAATCTTAATTTCCGGATTTAAGTTGACAAGCTTTCTAACCTATAAGAACCAAATATCCAAGCAAAATACAACGACCCTTGACCCTTACATGCACAATACAAATGTGGAGGATAGTGTGAGAACAATTGGAATTCAGGAACCAGAAACAAAGTAGAAATAAGACTGACATTGAGTGAGCGGGAGGGATTTTTAATCATCAAGGAACTCACGTCCGTATTCCGAAGTGAAATTATAATAGTTGTAAATTGTAAACATGACGTGACATTTGACCTGCTCCATCTCCGAAACTACAGATTAAAGCGCGCCAAAGTCCTTTGACATTCTTGATCTGAGAACGGAACACTGAATTTAGCCTGTACACCAAGTCTCATGAAAATCCGAGAAGGGCTAATAATCTGGACTTGTACCACACAAAACAACACAATGATGCTTTCTCAGAGTCCGGACCGAACTTACAATATTAGTGCTTTTAATTCCAAGAGAAATCACACTGATGATAATGATATTTTGGTGACATGTCAATAAATTCGACGGCGAATACGAAAAGCTGGAATTTAGAATCTCTGGTTCTCTTCCTAATAAATGCCGTAGTCCCTCTTGAACTCGCAGTAGTGTTCGTATCTTCTTCTGTAGCTTGTAGTTGTAAACTGTAAACGGACAAAAAAGTGAAGCGGGTTGGAAATATGTACTTCAAATATTCGCTCACGGCTCAAGCGTATCACATACAATCCCTTTTGCTATTATATAGAACCAATGAGACCTTGTCCATGTCAATCATACATATATTCAAAAACACAGTAGCGGCAAAACACCAAATGGAAATCTCTATAAAAGTGGGAGAGCTAGGGCTAGGGGGCTCCAATGCAGAGATGTCCAACTGGTAATGCCATCCTTCAAACCTTCGAAGGCAATTTTTTGAAAAAACGCATTCCTTCTAGAGCTTCTGTTGGGGACAAAATTCTTGTAATAAATAAATATCCCGGTCCATCCAGTGTCCCGACGGGACGTCCCTGTCCCCGGCAGAAGCTCTGAATTCTTTCATCCTTCTATTAAAGGAAGCCTTCAAAATATTTTGCCTTCCTTCAGCCCTATTTTACTTATTAATTTAATGCCTCCAGCCTTCAAAACAAATCAGTCTTCCTTCTTATTCAGCCTTCATAACACGAAATACCATAGCTATGCATTTAAACAACCCTTTTGCAGGTAAAACACATGAAAATCAGCGATATATTTTACTCAATTGAGTTCGTTTATTAAAATCAAAATCAATGAAGTAAGTCTCATTGTGCATATAACAAAATTTGTGCATTTGTAGTGTTTTTAGTACACTCTCATTGTTGTATTTGTAACTATCTATTGTAGCTCATTGCATGCGCGAATTCTTCTAATTGTAAGTAGCAGAGGACTACATTACATACTTCCTTCCTTCGCCTTCCGTTTTCTGTTAATACTAGGAAGGCTTTCTTCAGCATTCCCGAATTAATTCAGCCATCCCGCCTTCCCTTCTCAACTCTCTGGAAAATTCATATTCCGCCTTCAATGAAGCCTTCAGAGCTGTCCAAAATACATGGTATTTTAAATACATGTATTTCAAATACATATTTCAAATACATTTTTGTATTTTGTATTTTTGTGGCTAGGTATGTATTTTGTATTTTGTATTTTTGTGGCTATGTATGTATTTTGTATTTTTGTGGCTAGGTATGTATTTTGTATTTTGTATTTTTGTGGCTAGGTATGTATTTTGTATTTTGTATTTTTGTGGCTAGGTATGTATTTTGTATTTTTGTGGCTAGGTATGTATTTTGTATTTTGTATTTTTGTGGCTAGGTATGTATTTTGTATTTTGTATTTTTGTGGCTAGGTATGTATTTTGTATTTTGTATTTTTGTGGCTAGGTATGTATTTTGTATTTTTGTGGCTAGGTATGTATTTTGTATTTTGTAGTTTGTATTTTGTCTTACGAAGAAATGTATTTTGTATTTTGTAGTTTGTATTTTGTCTTACGAAGAAATGTATTTTGTAGTTTGTATTTTGTCTTACGAAGAAATGTATTTTGTAGTTTGTATTTTGTCTTACGAAGAAATGTATTTTGTATTTTGTAGTTTGTATTTTGTCTTACGAAGAAATGTATTTTGTATTTTGTAGTTTGTATTTTCGACACCGGAAGAATGTATTTTGTAATTTGTATTTGGGGAGCATGTATTTTGGACAGCTCTGGAAGCCTTCATTGAAGGCTAGCCTTCGAAGGCTGGACATGTCTGCTCCAATGTATTGTGTAAATTTTTTACAACAGTATGCCCGCTACCAGGACTGGGACTTGAAGTCGTCCCTAAGAAGTAGTAGCAGACAGGATGGAGAATGAATTATTTTTCCGGGATTAAATTAATCCCGGATTCCAAATTTAAAAAAAAATATTCAATACAAATCCGAGCCCAAGTGTTGAGCAAAAAATCTACTCAGTCCCGGCTTAATAAATTAATTTCTACAAGAATCTATAACCCTATTCAAATTTAATTGCATCTTCTTCCTAATCTTCTAACCTAATCCAATTTTCGAACGTCCAAACAAGTGGAGACACGTTTTTATAATTAATTTTAGTTACTCTGTCAGCGAATACATACAAACGTATGTATATACAGGGTGATACATGTAATTACCCCTCGCTGCCTCATACAAGCAGGCGTGGGTATCCTTCCTCTTATTTTTTTGCTGAATTTGAACTTCTTGAAAAATTTGCTTGCGCACTAACAAAAACAAGCTTTCACACTACTGCTAATGAAGCTTATATATTATAAATATTTTACATACCGCAAACATCAAATTCTAGTACATTTGCATGGGCATATTTCAGATACAACAGATTCATTATAATGATTGTGAACTAGTTATGGGAATGGTTCGGACAGTTCTTTGACTTTCTGCCTGCCCTGGGCGATGCATAGGATCTGTTGCAAAATCTTAGACCAAGGAGTCTCCGTTGCATTTACTAGATCAAGCGTGCATGTTCAGGTACGTATGACCTGACTATTTGTAACCAGGGATGTCAACGATTAATAATCACAATTACTAATTATTAATCCTCAATCGTTAATTTAGTAAGCTTGGATTTTTTGAAATAATCATTAATTGTAATCATCAATTAACCGTTTTCGAAAATCAATCATCAATTTTAATCATCAATTATTAAATTATAAACCCTTTATCGTTAATTCTAATTGAAATTGGAAGTTTATCAAAAAGTAAATTGTAATCGTAATCGTAATCGTAAATGATATTTTAGCAGAAAGTATTTTGTAATCGTAATCATCAATCACATTTTCCCCAAAGTAATCATTAATCCTAATAAATAATAGGAAATTTGAAACGGCAAAATTTTCGCAATAATTTGCCTCGCCTGAGGACATTAGACTCTTTGTGGGCGAAAGATTCTACATTATAATCTTTTTGATACACAATTTACAATAAAAAGATACTGGAAACCATATAAAGCAATTATTATTACTTTGTTGTATCATATTCAGTTACTACTTACTGCTAGTTCGTAGCTATTATTTTTTGTGGAATACAACGAAGTCTCACAAATTGAAGCTAAGATTTATTTTAGGAATACAAAAATATAATCTGTACCGTATAAAAAATGCGGGTCACGTCTCACCGCCCGCATCGATTTGCTCTGTTCAGCGATTAACTAAAGTAATAAGTAATAAATTTGTAAAAAGAGTCACATATTGTAATTGCCAATTAACTATTTTATAAAAAGACAATCATTAGTTGTAATCCAAAATTAAATAATTTTTTTAAAAATAATCGTTAAGCGAAATCATCAATGAAAATAACTTTTAAAGTAATCGTTGATTGTAATCATCAATGACAATTATTTTTAAAGTAATCGTTAATCGTAATAATTAATTAGTAGTTACAATTCAATTAATCATCAATTTTAATTATAAATTCATTTTGATTGTGATTTAATCCTCAATTGTAATTATAAATTCATTTTGATTTTGATGTAATCATCAATTGTAATTATAAATTCATTTTGATTTTGATGTAATCATCAATTGTAATTATAAATTCATTTTGATTTTGATGTAATCATCAATTGTAATTATAAATTCATTTTGATTTTGATGTAATCATTATTTGTAATTATAAATTCATTTTGATTTCGATGTAATCATTATTTGTAATTATAAATTCATTTTGATTTTGATGTAATCATCAATTGTAAAGGATAATTAGAAAATTATGCAAAATTCCTTTTATTTAGCGTAAGGTAAACTCTACGTAGACTATGTTTACGCATATGAATTTCTTCAAATTATTGTGCCTATATTTTACACCCACTGCTCTTCCTTAAACATTTTAATATACTATAATGGCGTGTCCGGGGGACTACCACAATTAGTTTTTGTCCCCTCCATAAATACTTGGATGGTAACATCTGCCACAATGCCAATGGCATGATAATATGCTGTCCTAAGTCCCATGGTAAAAGCATGTTCCAGATCGAAGCTTGCGCCGTAAAGACTGACAGTAGTGCTAAACATAATATATTTCTGAGGTTTAGCATAGTATTTAGCAATGAGACTTAGCATAGTATTTAGCACTGAGACTTAGCATAGTATTTAGCAATGAGACTTAGCATAGTATTTAGCACTGAGACTTAGCATAGTATTTAGCACTGAGACTTAGCATAGTATTTAGCACTGAGACTTAGCATAGTATTTAGCAATGATACTTAGCATAGTATTTAGCAATGATACTTAGCATAGTATTTAGCAATGATACTTAGCATAGTATTTAGCAATGATACTTAGCATAGTATTTAGCAATGATACTTACCATAGTGTTTAGCAATGATACTTAGCATAGTATTTAGCAATGATACTTAGCATAGTATTTAGCAATGATACTTAGCATAGTATTTAGCAATGATACTTAGCATAGTATTTAGCAATGATACTTAGCATAGTATTTAGCAATGATACTTACCATAGTGTTTAGCAATGATACTTAGCATAGTATTTAGCAATGATACTTAGCATAGTATTTAGCAATGATACTTAGCATAGTATTTAGCAATGATACTTAGCATAGTATTTAGCAATGATACTTAGCATAGTATTTAGCACTGAGACTTAGCATAGTATTTAGCACTGAGACTTAGCATAGTATTTAGCAATGAGACTTAGCATAGTATTTAGCACTGAGACTTAGCATAGTATTTAGCAATGAGACTTACCATAGTATTTAGCAATGAGACTTAGCATAGTATTTAGCAATGAGACTTAGCATAGTATTTAGCACTGAGACTTACCATAGTATTTAGCACTGAGACTTACCATAGTATTTAGCACTGAGACTTAGCATAGTATTTAGCACTGAGACTTAGCATAGTATTTAGCACTGAGACTTAGCATAGTATTTAGCAATGATACTTAGCATAGTATTTAGCAATGATACTTAGCATAGTATTTAGCAATGATACTTAGCATAGTATTTAGCAATGATACTTAGCATAGTATTTAGCAATGATACTTACCATAGTGTTTAGCAATGATACTTAGCATAGTATTTAGCAATGATACTTAGCATAGTATTTAGCAATGATACTTAGCATAGTATTTAGCAATGATACTTAGCATAGTATTTAGCAATGATACTTAGCATAGTATTTAGCAATGATACTTAGCATAGTATTTAGCAATGATACTTAGCATAGTATTTAGCAATGATACTTACCATAGTGTTTAGCAATGATACTTAGCATAGTATTTAGCAATGATACTTAGCATAGTATTTAGCAATGATACTTAGCATAGTATTTAGCAATGATACTTAGCATAGTATTTAGCAATGATACTTAGCATAGTATTTAGCAATGATACTTAGCATAGTATTTAGCAATGAGACTTAGCATAGTATTTAGCAATGATACTTAGCATAGTATTTAGCAATGATACTTAGCATAGTATTTAGCAATGAGACTTAGCATAGTATTTAGCAATGATACTTAGCATAGTATTTAGCAATGATACTTAGCATAGTATTTAGCAATGAGACTTAGCATAGAGAGATAGAAATTTATTTATTTCACTGACACTTCAACAGTGCTTGCCTATAGACACAGTATATTGAGTTATAATATTGTAACTACAATTAAAACACATTTTATAGAATTATTATTTTTTTGTATTAACATTATACAAGTGATTATGAGCTATCTTATAAGATCCTCTAATAACACATATTATTATTTCTTCTAAAAATTCCTTCTTCAAACCAAATCGATTCCGAAAATCTCCAAAAGTTTAGTTATCGTGCCACGAGCACCAATCATCAACCCAATGACTTCAATTGTTTTTAGACCATATTTCTGTTGAAAATATGTAATACATGGCTCATAAATAGATTTTTTCTCTTCATCAACATCATCAGGCTGGTGATGGCCCTGTTCCCATCTTATTGTTGGATCTATAATTAAACCTGTCTTATTCTTCTTATCAATGCATAAGATGTCAACTCTTCTAGTTGATCCATTTGTTTCCAAACAATGAACTTCTTCTGCAACCGCATAATTTTCTTTCTTTCTAAATTCATTTGCAATTAATGTTCGAATCTGATTGTGCC
Source organism: Allacma fusca (assembly GCA_947179485.1). Lineage (NCBI taxonomy): Eukaryota > Metazoa > Arthropoda > Collembola > Symphypleona > Sminthuridae > Allacma > Allacma fusca. The sequence continues at coordinate 51,576,734 of OX359249.1, read as the reverse complement.
TATTATTTCTCAAAAGATCTCCTTTTTCACAGTCACCAAGAATATGAGGTAGTGTTTCTGTCCTAGTACATCCAATATGTCTGCACAAGGGACCATCTTGACTTCTGCCTGGAATAGATCTTACTGGGAAAACATTTGTAGACATTTTTAAAATTGAAAGTCACTCCGAACTTGTAATTCCATTTTTATTTAATATCAACTTGTTTCCAAATTCACATTCTTCAAATAATTCAACACCAGCTCCACGATGAGGTTTAGAGCACCATTCTTGAAACTGATCATCTCGTAGTTTTTTTCTTATCAATTTAGTTATTTTCAATTTTTTATTTGCTACCTGCAAGTTTGTAACCTCTTCTAAAGTCATCTTCAGAGCTGCTATACATTCTTCAATTTCAATGCCAATATCTCTTACGTAAGGGATGAATTTGTCATTAGCTTTTAACAAAGCTAAACAGATATTATAATGTTGTAGTAACCCTTCCCATTCTGCATTCATCATTTCTAATCCACGTAATTTTCTTGATGTGTACAGCATTGCATTTGGAATGTCATTTGGTAATCCAATTATTTCTTTGATAGCACTTGAAATTAGCTTATTTAAATTTTTTAAAAACGACATTGGGATCTTATTTAACGGCGCACATTGCAATGGATAAATTAATGTAGGCCATATGTACTGATTGATAATATTTAACTTCTGATCAGGTCTTAACATTGGCGTTGATACTAAATTTTGGAGATCTTTACCGAAATTTTTTATCACGGTTGGCATATCAAAAACGATTTCATCATTATAAGTGGCACCTAAATATTTTATGGTCTCATCCACTTCAATGGCAGGAATGATAAAATCATTACTAATTTGTACTTGTTGGTTAACTAACATTCCGTTGTTAATTACAATATATATATAGTATAGTATATATATATATATTCAGAGATGTGTAGTACTTGAAATACTTAAATACAAAATACTATCTAAAATACAAAATACGTATCTTGTATCTTGTATTTCAAACCTACTGGGGTCGTCCAGGTATTTTGTATCTTAGTATTTACAAAATGCGGTGCTGGTAAGTATTTAGTATTTTATTTGCAGCCATTAATAGTAAGTACATATAAGTATTTAAAATAAGATACTTTATCAAAATACTGAAGTACCCAATATTTTGAAATTGCCACAATCGTGGCTATTGTCAAACTATTTGTATTCTTAACATTAAGCATAGGAACAACGTTTTTTAGCGATTAACACACGTCGTACGTACGCGAAATATTAAACGGGATAAATTCATCAGATCGTTGATAGCAAAGTAGAATCAGAGAGCATGGTCCTTCCGTTATCTTGCTTTATGATAAATCATAAGAAATCGGCAGTTCAGAAAGTATAAGACATTTCGAAATTTCATCCTCGGTGCAATCTTTACCCGCAATTCTGGACGGTAATTATTTTCGGGTAATTGATCAAGACAATGGAAGTGTGGTAACCCAGTGTATTATTTATGAAAAGAATCTCGGAGTTGGAACCAAAACGGCGAGGACTATAGTAAAACTAGTGGAATAATAAAAGGAGCTTTGTCATCGACTTCAAATTTTTTAAAGCACTTGGTACGCAAACAATATTTATCTTTGGATCTTATTGAATTAGCTTGTGACATTAAATAAAACTAAATTAATTAAGACAGTATTTTGCGTAGATTTGAATCAAGCACTTGTACCTAATTAGTTTTGTAGAATATCTATCAACAATGTTAATATCAGTTTGTTTAAAAATTATGTACAGAAGTCACAAAGCATATTTGACCCCATTTACGTTTTATGTGATTTAGAAATTCCACCCGAAGATCATGAGGAGTATAAAACTCTGAAGTCAAGGGAACGGGAACGGACTAAACTTCCTGGACAAGTCTGACTGAATTCTTTTCAAAAACTTTACATGTGAAAACCCACAAGCACGAGAATCTGAGCATGTAATTCCTGATGTAAAAGTATTTAAGATAGTATTTTCTACTTAAGTATCTTTGGTGCGGTCTTTGAAATGTATTTTACTTAGGTATTTTAGTAAAACTAGTTGCTGGTATCTTATTTAGTATTTAGTATTTTGTGAAAACAATTTAAAGTATTTGGTATTTTTGAAACAAAAATGAGGTATTTTACACATCTCTGTATATATTATATATATATGGTATAGTATAGGTAGTCCATACGTTTTCCGCCTTCATGGGCAGCTGTATCCGTTAAATCCTAAATTGTGTAATGTTATGGCATATAATTATTTCGATATGGAATAAGCATTTTTATTTATAATTTACGTTTCTATAATTTAAAAATTATAGAAATTATTATTAACATAGAAATGCCTGCTGATGAAAAGTAGGTTTAAATGAATGTAAAAAAGAATCTTTATAAAAGGAATGAGAATGGCTCATTGACATCTCTACATTATATCAGCCTGTTTCTGTATGTGGCTATTAAAATTTCGCGCTCTACTGCTAAAGTAAGCGCGCAAGATTTGGGCATACAATAAGTCTCCACAACTGGGATTTCTTCGTGCTCATTTCACTATATAGCAAGCCACCATGTAGTATACTATTTTACTATATAGCCAAGAAAGCCGGTGGTATATGCAGCAAGGGAGCATTCAACAATTATGTCATCAAATTTTGCCTAATTTAGGCCCCGTACCCCCCTTAAATCATTACACGTGATTATCGAGTGCCCCCCCACCCCTATAATGACATCATTCACTGATATCCTTGGTTGCACGATTTACCGCTAACATTGAAATTCAGACTGTACTAACTGCTGCTCTAAAGATATTTATAGCTTCTAACTTCAAAATTATGACTAAAAAGCAGTAAAAAATAACTACGTAAATTCCCTAAACCTACGGCATGGAGAACTTTGAAAAATATATTTCGCGCGTATGAAATTACTATTTAACTCCATGTTATTTATGAATTAAACGGCGTCAATATGTGACGTCATTATCCGCTGGACCCCTCTACCCTCTACGTCATTGTTTGTCAACATTTTTTGGGACCCCACTCCCCCTTTCAGTGGTGACGTAATATTTGAATGCTCCCCAAGCAGAGAAGAGAAGCAAAGCGAGCAGCGAGCTGAAGCTGAAAGCTGAAACTCTGTCGCAGATTAGAGCTTTTTCAGCTCGCCGTAATGTTAGGGAAATCCCTATTCCAAGACTCCCAATCCCCATTCACTCTCGGCACCTCGTCACCCACTCAGTCCCAATCACTCCATGCATCACAGCGGAAACTTCCAATCCCTCCCAATCTCAAGTACTCTGTATAATCAATCCCACTCACTCAGTCCTACGTGTATATACACCGCGGTTGAAAATTTGACCCGTTCCAACCTACTAAAATTTGAGCGTAAGGATTTCCAAATTTGATGCGTAAAGATGCGAAGGTGAGTAATTTTTGTTTTATTTTTATTTTAACAAATATAGTTACGAAATTTTCCCGGTCCCATTAGAAACTCAGTATCTACAAAAACATGCCAACATGACCCGGTCCTCCTTAATGAGTATCATTTAAAGCGACAAAATTTGACTATAAAATCACACTCTCGTCCAAGAGATATCCACATTTAACAAATTAACTCATTTGTAACTTGTGCATACCATAATTGTTCCACAGAATACGTTGGAATGTCTTTCACTTTTTTGTATTCTATATTTCTGTTGAAGTCGTAGTAAGCATGAACAAATGATTCTGCCTTTCTTTCCATTTTCATTACGATAAAGAACTATTTAGCAAAAAACATGTAGAAGTGTAACGGGTAGAAGTAGAAGGTAAAGGTTCTATGTAAAAGATCGTAAAGTGCACTATAAGGATGTATAATGGAATGTCAGAAATGGAATCGCAATTAATTGAAATATCATTAAATTCTAATACCATTACCGTTACTTACTTTCCAATTCTGGTTATAATTTCAATACCTAATTTTACAATATTTCCAATTCCGATTCCGATTCTAATACTTTAAATTTTCGGAATCTTTTTCGATTCCATTTTCCGAGTCCAATTTCGATTCCAATTTTCAACCGTGTTTTTAAGTAAGTAGTAACAACTATAAAATGAAAAATTTTCGCGCTTGTAATTTTTCCAGAAAAAAATAATGCTTGATGAGTTGTCTGATCTGGATGAAGACGACTATGTAGAGGTAGTATGTAAGACCCTCCTTGATTTAAGCAAACCGAAATTAGCTAAAATCAAAAATTTCATCGCCAATAAGCGGTTTATGCTGGGTGACACAGTGGACCAAGGTACCGGTCTCACTAGCTCCCCACGCGTATGCCTTCGAGCGTAGAAAGTGAGTGAACTTAAAATAATTAATATTTTCAGTTCATGATTAATTGTTTGTGCCTAATTCCTTTTAACTGTACAGATTGATCTGATTTACCGCGGAGACCTAATCCCCAAAAATGGCTTGGTTTTTATGGATATTGAAAAGTTGAATGTTAAAGATTCGCATAAAATGTTGGCCGGTACCGTTGCAATCGTAGATGCCCGTCGAGAGCTCATTTTTTGGTGCATAATCAAACAAGAAAACATTTGTCAGTACTTTCCTAAACTAACAGGATTAGATGCGGCAAAAATCAACGACGGGATTACTGTTGCTTAGGTAAATGAAAAATGTTATGATAAATAAATGAATGTGAATGAGGTTTAAAAATTTATTTACTTGAAGTTGTTGTTATCTGCAGTGCAAAATAATACTCAAATTTTTGCAGGCAAAAACTCTAATTAAAAAGGTTATGGCTGGAAATAGGAGCAGTAGTTCACGGGGATCTGGATAGTATTGGCTACGATTTCAAGTCGAACAAAAAAACTATAATGGAAATTCAACACTATTTCCGGGATTCGAAGGAGCCATTTCGATTGTCGGACTTAGTTCAACATTTTTCCCTCCGAAGACAGATTTCCAATGTTCTTTGCACTCCGCTATAGCGGACGCAAGATTGACCGTGAAAGTCGCGAAAAGAATGCTGGTACTCAAAAGGAAAAATCCGGACTGCACAACGTATGGAAACATTCAGAGGTCATCCAAACCAGCAAGACTGGATGCAGGTGACAGGTTTCACTGATCCAAAACCACAAAAAATATAAGAAGAGACTTGCCGGCAAGCCTGACTGGCGAGATTTCGACTACAATATTTGAGAGTGCTAGTAGTGGTCATTTATAGTGACACTTATTTTTACCGATTATTTCATTAGAATTACTAATGCAATCTTACACGTTTGTCCATTTGGAGTAGTGCCCCTCATGTGTATAGAAATCCTGGACCTGTTCCTGGACCCATATAACAGGTACTTTAAAATTGTGTTTCTTTACCCGTACCTGTACCCATATTAACAGTTCAAATTTTTTTGCACCCGTACCTGATCTCCATTTCAATCATTGTACCTGTACCTGAAATGTACCTGTACCTAAAAACAACCCAAATACTGGACCCATGGGTACAGGTATCTGGCTGTACCTGGACCTGTACCCAGGTCCTTCTTTTAAAATGCTCAAAATATGTTGTAACTAATATTCCACACTGTAAGAAATTTAATCATTACGATCAAACTTCCCGACTCACATGATATTTCACGGAAACAGTAAATCCGAAAACCTTTATTAAATTATACTGCAAAAATAGTTGAAACCATGTTTAGTTAATGGGTGCTTTAATTTAACTACTGTTTTGGTTTCAATGAATAATCGTTCAAAAATGATGCGAAAAGGATCACGAGTCCGAAAAAATATTTATGAAACAAAAGCAGTTTTTAAAAATACAAGATGCCAGAAGTAATCATTTATGCATTCCACAGATATTTTGGACAGCTCTTCTGTATATGTTCTCTTTTATGTTCTACGGTCAAGTATTTTAGTACTGTTCAAGTATTCCAACACAATTATTATATTAAAATCATCGAACTAGTTACCATTACTACAACCATTTTATTTGTTAATGATATATTTTACATATTTTATATAGCAAAAACGAGAGGTTATTCCATTTTGATTAGGTTGGATTTACAAAGGAGCGAAATCCTAAATTAATTGTATTTCGGGCCTTTTTTGTTCACCAATACTGGATGGTTATTAATCTGTGCAATGTTTAGGGTGGCAACGCTTGCTGTCTCATTAGTCCATACGAATGCGTTGCTGAGTTTACCTAGTTTTGTAACAAATTCTTATCCAGTTTTTATAATATTATATTTTCAATACTACATTGCACTGGCGATTTTTGACACTTTCATATTTCCGATACTACTTCCTCCTAAACAAAGTTACTTTGTATTCGTGATCTACTCAATATTCGTTTTACATCAAATTTCATCATAAACGTGTAATAACTTGTCAAGAAGATTTGTTGAAATTCCTGTACAACAAAAACAAACATATATACGAGAATGAAGACTACGATCCATGGGGCATTATGAAATAAAAGAAGGCTGCATACATAAAAAATTCAAATGGGGTTCATGAAATTATAAATTTGTGTTGTGCTCAACGCAGTATGTGTTGTAGAGTAAGTTGCTTTCTTGATTTTACGTTTTCATAAAAGTACCCGAAAATTTAAGGTACTTGGAGATCAGGTTCAGGTATTTCAAGCACTCGTACCTGTTCCTGATGGAATTGACTCAAATAGGTATTCTTCCGTACCCGTTCCCATACCTGTACCCAACTTTGTGGGTACAAATTGTGTGTACCCAGAAAGTACCCAAAATTTTTGTGTGCAAAATTTATGTACCCATTTTGTACCCGGACCTGTACCCATATACCCGGGTACTACCTGTACCCATAAGGGGCACTAATTTGGAGTCTGGTATCCATCATCATCACAGCATCACTACACAGTGTGACTAGTAGTTTGGGAACCTTTTTAGAATATTGAAAAGCTGATACAATTTATAGTTTATCCGTCTAATATCACCATAGTGAGGTTCTTTAGTAGTCTGTGAGACTTTGAGTAGTTTTCTTCCGTCCGTCTTGGATTTAAAGCGAGCAAGTAAGTTCTGTCTAGACATTGTTAATTTATTATTTTATTGATGCTTGAGAGATGATACTGTGAACGAACTTTTGTTTGGCGTTATTTTAAAGGAATATGAAAATAAAAATTGCATAATGTGAGCTACTCAGTACCGTGTTGATGAAATATTATAGGGGAAGGTTTCGACATGTTTTAAATTACGTTAAAACACTTGATTCAAAATTTATTGACAAAATCTCAATTATTCATTTCTTTAGAAGAAGTTACTTCTCGTATGCTCTACTTAATGTACACCAGACAAGAGAGGAAGTAATGTGAGTATTACATTTTAAAATTTCAGTGATAACATACGTTTATGGAGTTAATTATTTTTTAGTGTGAAATCGGGAAGTGGAGTTTTTTAAAGAGGATTTTAAAAGGATTTTAGGTTTTTTGTAAGGTGAAACAGTTATTGGAAATACATGACAATTTGTTTTTGTCGTTCCAGGGGCAGTAGTTGTTACAGTCGTCTCATTTAGCTACGGATTCACTCACAACGCGTATGGAAGATACGAGTAATGTTCAAGCTGGGATTTGTAGTTGATGGAATTTCGTAGGTTTAAATACTAATTAGATACAGCAGAGCAGAACATAATTGATTCCGTGACCATGTCTCCGTCCAAGTTAGACGCAGTTAATCTTGAGACCGTGGGATATAATAGTAGGTCTGTTTAGTAATTTTCCCGAAATGGAAACTTGCATTTCGGTGCTCATAACACTATTTTAATTTCGTATCGCGTCATGACGACTTTCATTTGTCTAATAATGTCCTCGGCCTTGTGCGTATCTGTCGTAAACCTTTGAACCCCAAGAATAACGTTAACCTTTTCTTGTAAAGGCGGGTAAAAGAATGTAGCAGTTACACCGAGGAAACTGGTTCTCATTCCCTTTTTAGTCAAAATATCAGACATAATAGTGAGTCTTTTCACAGTTTTAAGCATTGCTTTTATCTTCACGACACTCTCTTCAACAAGATGTTTTGCATCTTTAATAAGTTTTAAAATCTGCAACCTGTATACGGCTGTCCAGTACCCTCAAGCAGTCTAGAAATTCGTCGGTATGTATAACGTTAGCAGATATCGATGTGGATCCATAAAGAAGTGCAAGTTTTTTTTCTAAATTGCTGTTAAAATGATTACTAATTATTAATCATCAATCGTTAATTTAGTGAGCTTGGATTTTTTGAAATAATCATCAATTGTAATCATCAATTAACATTTTTCGAAATAATCATCAATTGTAATCATCAATTAACATTTTTCAAAAATCAATCATCAATTGTAATCATCAATTAACATTTTTCAAAAATCAATCATCAATTGTAATCATCAATTAACCTTTTTCAAAAATCAATCATCAATTGTAATCATCAATTAACCTTTTTCAAAAATCAATCATCAATTGTAATCATCAATTTACCGTTTTCAATCATCAATAATCAATTTTAATCATCAATTATTAAATTATAAATGATTAATCGTTAATTGTAAATGAAATTCAAAATTTAGAAAGAAGTAAGTTGTAATCTGAAGTGTAGATTCTACAATAAGTAATTTGTAATCGGAAGTGTAGATTTAACAAGAAGTAATGTGTAATAATTGCAATCGTAACTGAAACTTTAGTAAAAAATATTTTGTAATTGTAACCTAATAAACCTAACTTTAGTAAAAATTAATTTGTAATTGGAATCGTAACTGATATTTTAGCAGCAAGTATTTTGTAATCGCAATCATCAATCACTTTTTTCATAAAGTAGTCATTAATCTTAATATATAATACGGAATTCGAAATGGGACAGTTTTGCAATAATTTGTCTCGCCTGATGATGTTAGACACGAACTTGCGCACTATAAACTTGTAAGAAAAAAATTAACCATGCCATGAACGAGGTAATAATATATACAATGCCTAAGCTGTTGCGGCAACTGTTTGCAATTATTTGTATTTTCGCCTCTCCTTCAAGCGCTATAGACATTGTTAATCAATATAGAGATGACCTTATTGAAGACCACCTCTTATTGTGATCACCCTGAAAACGTTGCCGAGCGACTATGCTTGCATAAAATTGAAAGCATTTTTAAAATGCATAAAAAATCCCGTGAAAAAGATTTTGGAATGCCAAAACTACAAGGCTACATGACATCGACAATGTTACAGTGTTAGAAATTACCATGCTCTATTTTACATACCTACGAATACAAACAAGGGCACCACGTCCTCAATGCTAGTTAACTCTGCGGAGCAGAGCTGCGTTCAAGTTCAAGTACAACTTGAATAGTTCAAAAGCGTATCAAGTTCAAGTCAAGTGCAGACAATTTTGTAACTTGAAACTTGAACATCAAGTTCAAGTGAACTTATAATTTTAACTTGAATTATCAAGTTCAAGTTCGATCAAGTCCAAGTTAATAATTTATTACTTGATTTCAAAATCAAGTCAAGTTCAAGTACACTGAATGGAAGTACTTGAATAAAACTTTAGTATAACTTGAGTTTTTGTTACTGAAATCAAGCTAATCTCCTGCATCCAACTAAAAATAATATTGGGCGTCAATCATTATAATAATGACATTTTTGTGTTTGTTTTTTTCCATCGACATAAAAATTCTCCTCCATGATGCCCAGTGGTCCACATCGAGAATAATTCTGGTGTCCTGTTTGCATACTTCGAATAATTAAATGTTCTGACTTATTATTTTATGAGGATGTTCTTGATAGTCGAGGATCTTGTTCCATTATAAAAATGAAGTTATTGTTCTCTTCACCTGTTCTGAAGCTAAGAAGAAGTTTAAGAGCAATTTATGCAGGGGTGGATTTACGGGGTGGCTCACCCTGGCCCGGCCAGGTTAAAACATTTAGGGCCAGGGTAAAAAAAATGTTGACTAAGGCCCTCACATTACATGTGTAAAAGCTCAAACTATTTTGACGGTTGGGCCACAGTAAAAATTATTTTAATAATCCACACCTGCCTGTAAGAATAAGCTAATATTAAGCATCAGATGAACAGCAAACAATCTTATAAATCAATATTGGTTAAGCAAAATTAACGACGACAAATATTCATGAATATAACTGCTGGTTACACTCACCAGATTAACACTAATGTGAACAGGACAATAATACGGTTGCTACCCTCTAAATTGTGGACATTAGTAAATTAGCACACAATGTCTGCAATTATTTGATCAAGTATTTTAAACTTTCTAGCACTTTTAAAGTAAAGAATATCATCCGCATGCCGTTTAGTTTATCCTAATTACGGCCTAACCATCATCAGCTATAACAATTGCGAGCAAAATTTCAAGCATTGTTTATTCATGCACAAAAAAATACTTGAACAATCAAGTTCAAGTTCACGTTCAAGTCAAGTTATGTATGCAACTTGAACGTCAAGTTATTATCAAGTTCAAGTTCTATAAAATGTAGTTGAAAAGCATGTACTTGAATACTCAAGTTGCTTGAAAAACTTGATTCAAGTACAAGTACGGATACCTTGTTTAGACAATTTTTCACGTTTAAGTCAAGTTCAAGTCAAGTTGTCTAAAATAACTTGACTTGAACGCAGCTCTGCTGCGGAGGCAGATAGAATTCGAAAATCTCAGCTAATAATTTGGGATTAACGCATGATGGCAAGTAAGTATAGTTTGGATGTACTTAATAACCTCCTTGAGGAATTGATGGATAACAATAGACCATGTGGTGGAAAGCTAATAATTCTTGGAGGGGATTTTTGACAAATTTTAAATGTTGTTAAACATGGCAATCGAATTTCAATAATTCAATCGAATATCAAAAGCAGTGTAAACTCGAAATGTTTTAAAACGCTTAAGTTGAATGTAAATATGCGAGCACGGTATGACATGGACTTTTCTGAGTGGATTCTAAAGGTTAGAGCTCAAAGGAAATAATCAACAAGAGAATTAAAGACAAAGATGATATGGTGGAAATTTGCCAAACCTTATTACAGTAACAGTAATTTAATTGTCGCGATTTTAGAGAGCATAACTCCTACAAATATTGAAGATTATGCCAATAGCGCAATATTGTGTCCTCTCAATGTCGGTTCATCGAAAATCAACGATAGTCCTAGACTTCTTGCCAGGGGTAGAGGAATGTTACTGCAGTGCAGATACAGTTGATAGTGCCAATGAACGTGGTGTACAGAATTATCCTGTAAAGTATTTCATCTCATTTAATCCGAATGGAATGCCTGCTCATTTTTACAAACTTAAAATCGAAGCAATTATTGTGTTACAAAACTCAAGGAGAACCTTATATTTGTTAAGGTTTTAACATGAAGGGCGAAAGGGGAAACCATGTTTCTTCCCCAAATTACACTAACTACAAATGAGGGCGAATAGCCGTATGTTTTACGAAGTAAATAAATTCCTGTCAAGCTAAGCATCTCCATGACTATGAACAAGTCACAGGGTCAGTTTTAGTAAAGTAGGTATTTGGCATGGGTCGGATTTTTGTAAATCTCACTAGAAGATTATTTCTGAATTTCCCTGCTGATTCAAATTTTCCTGTTGGGAGGTCATCAACAATTTCAAAAACCCTGCTGAAAAAGGTCAACGATTCAATTTTGGAAAAAATAATTTTCCTGCAAGTCGTTAAATCCCTGTCAAATAAGGTCAAATAATCTAAAATTCCCTGTTTGCCTCACAAATTTCCTGAAACACGTTAACAACTTTTTAAAACCCTGATGGCAAAATAGAATCCCTTCCCTTTGAGATTATTCCTGCCAGAAATATTTTCTACCTGGGAAGAATCTTCCCGTCTTCCCAAAAAAATCCGACCCCTGGTATTTATTTGTCAAAACCCGTTTTTACTCATGGTCAACGCTACGTAGCATTTTCTAGAGCCAGTTCTCAATCCAATGTTAAAGTATTTGTGGACAAAACCGAGGACAAGGGGAACTACAGGGTCCAGGGAATGATACTTATACATTTAATTGTGTATACCTCGAAATATTATAATTTGCACTAAACTTTAACATGTTACCGGATGTACTAGCGTACACTAGCACTGCAAACCAGATATTGCGTACAACTATTTATTGCATTCGATACTTACATTTGCCTTCCAGAGAACGCAATAGCTGGCTGTGCAGTGCTAGTATGAAGAATGAGTAATAAGTCCAAGAACAAATAGCATGAATAAGTACATTCAATATTTGCCTGACAACTTACATTATTTGTATGACCAAACAAGATAACTCTAGCTTATAAAGTTTTATACTAACAGTAGTGTTCTATGCCGAGTCTATGCAAGGATATTCTGCTACATCCAGATGTATGCTAACCTGGCGCTCCACGCTTAGCTATATTGGCCGATATAGCTAATGGATGCTAGCTCTTATGAAATTACTTGTCAATTTACAATTTGTATTTAAATGTAACGTAATGCCGTAAGTCTAATACAGTTCAGCACTAAATAGATGACATACTGCTAACGTTTTGAGCATTATAACGAATATCGGTTGAACAAAATTGCAAGGAATAATTATTATTATCACACTATCTAAGTGCCTACAACAACCAATCGCTGCTACATATCACGGCTGCAAACGAAAAGTTAGGTTATAAATACAACAGGCATTTTTAAAATCGCTGATCTTATTGGAAGGGATTTTCAAATTTGTTGGCGTGTTTCAGGGAAATTTGTTAGGTAAACGGATTTTTAGATTGATTTGCCTAATTTGGCAGGGATTTAAGGTTTTGTGTAGGGGATTTTTTTGTCAACAGGGATTTTGAAAATCGTTGACCTTTCTTTCAGCAGGGATTTTTGAAATCGTTAAGGATCTCCAAGCAGGGAAATAATATTCAGCAGGGAAATTCAGAAATGATCTTTCCGGGAGATTTACAAAAATCCGACCCCTGCCCGAAGGATGCCAAAATATCTGCCAATATATGAGGATGCCATTCTATGTTACTACTAAAGTGTAATCCTAGGGAAAATGTAAACATGGGATTATAAAGTAAATGCTGTCTAAGATCAGACCTTTATATAACTATTAACAAGCTTAAACTATGAAGAAGCTAGTCTACTATATAGCTATGACAGAGGCAAATATATCCCGAATCAATCAATAAATCCACTCAAATGAATGTTGGGTGCATACAAACCAGCAGTACACCCCCTGCTCCAAAAGTAACGGAGTACAAATTGACAGCTTCAATTCTGATCTCAATGCAGCTAAAAATCTTTTCCCACATTATCTTGGAAGTACTTGATTAAACTGGCAGGTCATTCATCTTTGAATTGTCGTCTTTTATTGTCATACAAATAAAATTGAGTTGATGTTTCAAGGACGAAGATTTGAAATAATCCCATACATTTTAATTGAATTTAAAATTATTTTTAAATACATGATCCATGTGGTATGCACTTGTACATATAAATTTAAATTCACAAAAATTAAATAAATTTGCCCTTTTCTTGTGTGTAATTCTCATGAATCATAAAAATAGTAAATGTAATCAATGATGATTAGAAATCGTCGAATTGTATTTCATTTTGGACATCTCGGAATGCATCGGGTTGACCGGAATTTTGTCCGCCAGCAATTGCAATGCCGGTATCCATCGTACACTTTGTATCTTGAATTGAGCCAAAGCATTCTTTCTTGGAGAAAATTTCTTTCCTACGGAATGTCCAAAAATTTATTCATCATCATATCCCTCCAGAACCTTTAAATTGAGGTTTAATTTAAATTAATTAATTAATGAGAAAATAATGACACGCCTGTGTTAAATCACATTTAAAAAAGCAGCATTGTTAATACGTATAAATCAATTTAAAAAATAACAAATAAATTATAAAATGTATAACAAAATAGTTTTAGTGTTACTTAATGTGTCTGAACGTATATATTTTTACAGTAATACGTTTATATTTCTACTTGCTCACTATGGACATTGTGTTGACTATAAGCTTGCATTTGCAAGGGAAAGGTTGGGCATTGGGTCGCGACCCGCAAACACTGGTTAATTTTGATAGAACCTTATCCTTTTCTGTTGGTCTGGAGGGTCCCAGTACTTTGGAAGTGAGTCCCAAAGCGAATGCCTGTTCACGCCACCGGAATGAGGACGGTTGTGATCAGTCCGTTATTAACTCACCACAAGAGTCGTTGGATGGTTACGGGCCACTTCATGACATACGTGTCATAAATACAGAGACTGGGTTAAATGTGCTAAGCGAACAGTCGTTATTTAGTAACGCTGAAACCTTCGATTTCGACTTAATTGCATATTGTGAGCGATTGCACGAGGCTAACATGGTGGAAGCCAATAAAACTGATATAACCGATACGGTTGTAGAAATTATGAAAAATGTCAATCTCCATCCAGACCTGAGTGAAAATTTAGAAATCGAGCTTAGAGAATTTGCACCTATATTTACTGCTAAGCCAGGGCTTTGCACGCTCGTCGAACAAACGATTGACACGGGTAATAGCCCACCCATCGCGTGTAATCCAAGACCAATGACAACTGCGAAGCGAACCATATTCCAAAACCTGTACCAGGAATTATTAATGATATTATTGAACCTTGCTCTGGTCCATGGGCATCTGTTTGTGTAATTGCTCCTAAAGGAGATGGGGATGGAAAAGATTCATTTCGTTTGGCGATAGATAATCGGCCCCTAAATGCGGTAACTAAATCCGACGCAATGACTAGCTATAGAGTTGATGACCTGCTGGTTGTAATCTCGCAAATGGTGTTCCGGTCTAAGGTTCATCTTACAAAAGAGTTTTTTCAGACTTTAGTAAGGGAAGAGGACCGTGATAAAACAGCATTTCATGGCTCCGATGGTCTTTACAAATGCAAAAGATCCCCATTTGGTGCAAAGAATTCTGGGCGGACATTCCAGCGTAATTTAAATCAGGCATTACAAGGTTTAATTTGGAATTGCTGTATACCATATGTTGATATTTTCATTTTTTCCAAAACGGCGCAAGAACACTTAGAGCATCTTTGGCTTGTATTTAACAGATTATCTAATGCAGGATTTACTGTAAAGCATAAGAAAGTTGAATTTTTCGTGGACAAACTTGAGTTATTAGGGTTTATGTTTGAAAGACATACAAAAGCCAAATCCAAAGAAGTTGAAAGCTTTGGAAAATTATCCAGTTCCTAAGACTGTGCGACAAGTCCAACGATTTCTGGGATTTGTTGGGTTCTATAGACATTTCTTTGAGGGGTTTGAAAAGGAAGCAAGACCGATGTATAAGCTGCTACGAAAGAGCGAGAAATTCAAATGGACTCAGGAATGTCAAGTGGGTTTTGATAATTTGAGGAAAGGTTTAAATGAAACAAGTGGTTTATATTGACTAAGAATGAATGAAACTTTTGTGATACAAACTGATGCAAGTGGAGGAGGTTTAGGAAGCATGTTGACTCAAGTTAGAAATGGCAAATATTATCCGGTATGGTTTGCTAGTAAATCTCTTAACCCTGCTCAAAAGAACTATAGTACGAGTGAAAAGGAATGCTTAGCTGTATATTGGGCTATCAAGAAATTTAGAGGATTTGTTGAGTTTAGTCGATTTATAGTTGAAACAGATCATCAAGCTTTTTGGTGGTTAAGAAAAATAAATTAAAGAACCAGTAGGCAGATTAGCTAGATGGTCAATTGAACTTCAAGGATATGGCTTTGATGTCAGGTATCGCAAGAGTATATTAAATCAACCTGCAGACGCATTGTCTAGAGTCGATGAAGTGTGCCTTATTGAACAATTTAATATAGTAAGCAGAAAGGTATTGATAAAATCACATCACGAAGATTTGGAGTTAGTACCATTAATTCAGTATCTCGAAAGTGATGGTGAATGTGATGCAGATAACCAAGTGAAGAGGATAGCTAGAGATTCTTGTTTGACGGAGAATAAGTCTAGGTATGTTGGTCCAATTAACATGAAGGTGTGGGAAAATGAAGTGATAAGTTGGAAAATTTGGGTTCCATGTTGCTTTGTAACACATGTGTTAACATATTATCATGATACGGTTTTATCAGGTCATTTCGGTGCTATAAAAACATACCGGAAAATTGAAGAGCGGTTATACTGGAAAAACATGAGAAAGGATTTTATTAATTATGTGAAGTGCTGTAAAGTATGTCAGTTAAGTAAACCGTCACATTCATACAAACTCGGTCTAACGCCACAATTCCTCACGAACCTTGGTGTTACGTGTATTGTGATTTAATGGGCCCATACACCCAAGGTAAAAACCGTTGTAGATATTTATTTGTTGTGGTAGATTCTAACACGAAATATGTCGAATTGTTCGGTTAAACGAGAATTTTAAAACCAACGAGATACTCACCCTTAGTGTAAATGTATCTAAACCAAAACCTAAAAAATTCGCATTGTATTAGTTAGCTATAAGTTTAAAACGAGCATCACCTCCAGACTCGTTGTTTAGTTTACCATGGGTTCCAGAAGAATTATTGCTAAGGGCTAAGAATATCTTATTGTTAGATCGGTCTATTCTCTCATTATATCCTGAACTGGAGATTCAGGAGGATAAGTGTAAATTTGGTAGTAAGATTGTGTTAAAAGTGCGAGATCGAGTGAGTCATGGGTACATTACAGTCGGGTTAGTGTTGGGTGAAAATAACCCCGAATTGTACTTTAACATTAACGGTGAAAGGTCTAATTGTAAGAAGGTAATGAAATGGGATACAAAATTTGTTTTTATAATGTATGTTGCTGTGAAGGAGGTTCCTTGTTTGACTTTAGAATAAAGACTTCGATATGAGTAATTTTGTAATTGTTGTAGATCTTATAGTAGAGATACGTTTAATAGTGTATGGATTATGTTTCAAGTAATAATTAAATAATCTGATCCGTTCGTAAAAACGCGTTTCGCGGATTTACTCTCTACGGAATTATCGGTTAGCTTTCTAACTTAAGGTATATGTTATAGAGTGCTGAGCCTGGTCCGGGTTCAGCCATCACTTATACCTGTATCAGGTTGGGACTTCGAGGGACTCATTATTATCTGGCATTTAGCATTTCTGGTCTAATAGTTATTCGTAAGTGCTTTGCTTTTTACACTATTATTTGGGTGTTAATGATTTAATGAATGTGAATGTGTGATTAATGCTGTAATTGTTGATTTAGTCTGGGATATGTGAGAGTACATGCAATATTTCTTTTAAAAGCTTTTTAATTAATACGCGACTGCTCAATTCTCACTTCCATAACCCTGACCCATTGGGTGTGAGTGAGGATTGAGTTAACCTAAAATAGTTGGCTTATACACCCGGGTAAAGGAAAATAATTATTTTAGAACCTTTGTCCAGTTTCTAGAATGAAAATTGTAACCTTTATGTCCAGTTTCTAGAATGAAATATGTAACCTTTATGTCCAGTTTCTAGAATGAAAATTGAAAACTTTATCTCCAGTTTCTAGAATGAAATATGTAAACTTTATCTATAGTTTCTAGAATGAAAATTGTAAACTTTATCTCCAGTTTCTAGAATGAAATATGTAAACTTTATCTCCAGTTTCTAGAATGAAAAATTTAACCTGTGTCCAATTTCTAGAATGAAATATGTAACCTTTGTGTCCAATTTCTAGAATGAAATATGTAACCTTTGTGTCCAATTTCTAGAATGAAATATGTAACCTTTGTGTCCAATTTCTAGAATGAAATATGTAACCTTTGTGTCCAATTTCTAGAATGAAATATGTAACCTTTGTGTCCAATTTCTAGAATGAAATATGTAACCTTTGTGTCCGATTTCTAGAATGAAATATGTAACCTTTGTGTCCAATTTCTAGAATGAAATATGTAACATTTGTGTCCAATTTCTAGAATGAAATATGTAACCTTTGTGTCCGATTTCTAGAATGAAATATGTAACCTTTGTGTCCAATTTCTAGAATGAAATATGTAACCTTTGTGTCCAATTTCTAGAATGAAATATGTAACCTTTGTGTCCGATTTCTAGAATGAAATATGTAACCTTTGTGTCCAATTTCTAGAATGAAATATGTAACATTTGTGTCCGATTTCTAGAATGAAATATGTAACCTTTGTGTCCAATTTCTAGAATGAAATATGTAACCTTTGTGTCCAATTTCTAGAATGAAATGTGTAACCTTTGGGTCCAATTTCTAGAATGAAATATGTAACCTTTGTGTCCAATTTCTAGAATGAAATGTGTAACCTTTGTGTCCAATTTCTAGAATGAAATATGTAACCTTTGTGTCCAATTTCTAGAATGAAATGTGTAACCTTTGTGTCCAATTTCTAGAATGAAATGTGTAACCTTTGGGTCCAATTTCTAGAATGAAATATGTAACCTTTGTGTCCAATTTCTAGAATGAAATGTGTAACCTTTGTGTCCAATTTCTAGAATGAAATGTGTAACCTTTGGGTCCAATTTCTAGAATGAAATATGTAACCTTTGTGTCCAGTTTCTAGAATGAAATATGTAACCTTTGTATCCAATTTCTAGAATTAAATATGTATTATTTGTGTCGAATTCTTATTATCACGTGTGTTACGTCCTACATTGCTGCAGAACTTATTTTTGGGGTTGCTCAGCATTTAATCAACTTTTTAAAAATTGATCAAAGTCAGTAGTGACGAATGGAGAACTTGACGATGTAGGACATAACGGTTGCAACTTGCAGCGTTCAGTTGGACGCATCTAGTGAGCGGAGATAAGGCATGTTAAGGAAATTTATTAACATATTGGCCAATATGAAATACGTACCCTGTGAAAAGGATTGTCAAAATTTATTGTTGGATTGGAAAACGCTATCGCTCAACGTTATCAATGGAAATTATGACCAAATGGTTTTTGGTAGAATAGCACAATCCGGCTTGATGGCAAATGACTTGCTGTAACAGGGCTTATGAGTAGTTTGAAGGTATATACAATATTTATTTGTAGTTTCTCAGATTTGGTATTTGTACTCTCTAAAATGCATAGCATGAAGAATAAATTACTGAAGGCCGTTTTGTTTCTCTGAATCTCAGATTTTGTATGACAATAGAGCAGTGATGGAAAACCGAAAAATATGGTTTTGGTTAATACCAGAGATGCGCAACCTTCGAAGGCTAGCCTTCCAAGAAGGCTTCCTTGAAGGCGGAAAGGTAACTTTCTTAACGTTGCAGAAGGAATGGAAGGATGGCGATACGTTTTCATGAAGGCTGAAGGAAGCCTTCACAAAAACTAGCAATGAAGGAGTGTGAAGGAAGGGTTCCTAAATGTTAGCCCTCTAAGGCCGTGAAGGCTTCCAGGTACACGAAATATCTATAACGTGAAAGCATAGCATATGCAACGACGTTTTGCTGCTAGCGCAACAATACAGTCAATTCGTGAACTCACAACTGACATTGTGTGCCGCTATCTTCACTGCACTAAATCCTGCTGGTGCAAAACGTTTTTAAGCGGGTTGCAGTTTAAAATTGAAGGAAGGCTATTTTTTCGATGAAGGCTGAAGGCAAAAATGAGTGTTTGTATTTTGGAAGGAAGGGTGAAGGATGGCTGATTTTTTAGAGGGCTTCATTCCAGGACATGTTGAAGGGGAAATTTTTACTGAATTTTCCCCTTCGAAGGCTTGAAGGAAGGCTATTTCCTTTGCGCATCTCTGGTTAATACCTTAACGTTTCTCTCAGAATTATTTGCGTTAACGTTATGGTTTACGTTATCTGAAGTTACGGTTATTGGTAAAAACTGTTACGGCTTCCTTACTATTCTGTTAAACGGTTAAAAACAGTTTTCCAAAATTAAGGTTACAGCTTCCACGACATACAGTTAAACGGTTAAAAACGGTTATAAAAATAATGTTTTCTAGCTTTAATCAATGAAACATAAATGTCTTGCCTATTTATTGAAAAACAATAATAAGAACTGCATACAAATGCATAAATGTCTCTCAGAATCCATTTACTCGAAGAAATGGAATGACATCCAGAAGTTCATCTGTCGATCTCATTCTTCTGTCTGACAAAAAAGCTCGACACATGTAACAATTAAAATTGTAATAAATGTGTGGTGCAAAAGTTCCCCGTGTTATTGAATCGCAGCATTCCACTAAATACCGGGTTTTATTTGTCTTCTCGAAGATTGTATTTTTAAATAGTCGGTCACTGCGCTCGTCTTTTTTCATCCCATTGATTTGTTTCACCAAATGAACACTAACAAGGATGGCCGTTACTTACTTAATGTGTAAATAATTACCTAATGTAAATTGATAAGGAATGACTCTAGTTTCTATGCATTCCTATATATGTCATTAGGAGAGCACGTGTTAAAAGAATTAGTTCAAGTGAAACGAAATTGAAGAGTTTCACGTGTCTCATAGTCTCATTTGAGATCAGCCTAAAGCTTTATTGGAGCTTACAAGATGGCAATGCATGGGATTTGTAAAAACGGAAAATAACGTTTATATTTTCGGTTATGGTTTACGTTTTTGGTTTTGCAAATCCAACCTTTGGGTTAGTTTTAGTTTAACGTTATTACATATTTTCCGTTTCGTTTTCGTTACTGTAAACCGTTTTCTCTTTTTTTCCGATAAACGTTATTCAATAACGTTATGAATAACGTTATCCATCCCTGCAATAGAGTGAATTTTTTCGAATTGCCGCTAAACAAATTTGCTCAAAGAATGTAGTTATTAACGATATGAATACCGTCATTAACCATAATAACCGAAAACCTTGTTAATTGGGTTTTCAACTCTGGTTCATTATATTCATGAATTTATCATCATCAGCCCGTACTCGAAGCTTAAATAATATCGAATTTCATTTACAATTTTATTCAAAGATTAATTTTCCAATTTATTACACAATGCCATTTAATTTGCTTGAATATCATTGTTCACAATGCATTGGTAGAATCTAAGGTTCCCAACGGATAGGATAATTCACACAACCTATCCATGCCCTAACCGATCCGAATTTTTACCAATAAAATTGAAGCGAATCTAATTGTATCCGCTTCCATCGGATTAAAAATAACCTTATCCAAATCTTTCCCGTGGATTTTCGGATGAAATTGTTATCCTATTCGAAGCCGAAGTTTTTTCGTTTCGCATATCAAGTACCCCTTCAAAATTAACTTATTGGAAAGCTTGAACCATTTCAAATATGTGTCAAAATGTGTCTGATTTTCTGACCAAAACATAATTACTTGACATGTTCATATTCGTGAGGTTTGATTCTAGATTTGCTGCAAAAGCTACATGAACTGAAAAAACAAACGTTTTGAGATATCGACAAACTAATCTTCTGTCGGCGATTGCAAGAGATAGCAATTATTTGAGTGATAGTAATGATTTCAAAGTGGGATTATCCGTAAAACAAAAAATCGCCATCCGATCCGTTCGGATAGTTTTTGTAATGCTGTAGTGCAATGCTGGGCACACATCCTACATTTATGCATAAATATGCGCAGATTTTTATGTATGTTTGCACATTTTCCGAATATTTGTATGCAATATATGTAGGCTGCGTGTTTCTACTAAACAAATGTATGATATATGTATGCTATGAATACTGTATGTACGAGTATGTATGTATAAAAGTCCGGGAGACTTAGGTATGTATGTATTGTGTGTGCTCAGCGAGCTCCATCTGTATTGTATCGGTCTGTCTATTGGTGTATTCGCATTTGTTATTTCCTGCTACAGTGCAAACGATTTCCACACGTTCTGACTGAAACCTACGAAACTAGAAATTAATAATTTTAAACTTAACTAATTAGCTATACACACGCCGAAGCCATGCTTCATTAGTTTTTATAAAGGTTCAGAAGGTTCAACATACACTTTTGTAGGCACGTGTACATATATTTATGCATACATTTATTTATATGCTGCATATATGTATGATTAAATTTCTGGACAAATTTATGTATGCAAAATGTATGCTCTTTGTAAACTATAAAATGTATGTATAATTTAGGATACACATTTTTTTTGCCCAGCTTTGCTGTAGTGTCCCAACCTATCCGTAATTTTTTTTCGAATTAGAATGGAATAACCGATCCGTTCGAATAACCATCGGATCGGGTAATCCGTAGTTTATCCTACCCGTATCCGTCCGGATATATCGATCCGTTGAGAACCTTACAATTAGTAGAATCTTCTAAATGTTTTCAACATTTGGACACTATTTATTTCAGTAACACTTGAATTAGGGGCCGTTAAAGTATTTCCTCACGTACGGAGAAATTCAGGAAAATTTACCAACACCCGCCGCTTGTAACACTAATATAACGCTTCCTTGAACCTTTTACCCTTCCAATTCGAAATTAACAAAACGGTGCCCCCATTTTTATGCAGCTTCCAAAATATATGCCAGATGTGTACACACGAAAAATAACTAACCGAGGCTAGAAGAATTGAAAAAAAACATGCCCAAATAACTCGATTTTAGATATTGTATTCATGATTAATTTGCCCCACGAATTTTAGTACACGTAAAACATTCTGAAATATTTATATCTACGCCAGGTAATACATATCATAGATGAGAGTGTTACGTAAAAAAAATCATCTTTTAAACGAACTATCTCCAGGGTTACGCGATCAAATCGCGGGCATGGCCCATAAAAATTAACCAGGATTGGAAAAATTCAGTTTTGAGCGCAAAGATCAGTATCCTAATACTATAATTTGAAGATGATGACAGTGGAAGAAGTGGTGGTGCATTTTTAAATCTTCGCTCTATCCTAAACGCGCTTTTTAGGTTTGCGAGTACACATTGCCATAAAGCGCTTTTATAGGATGTAGCATGCTATATGTAATTCAATGGGAGAGCACACGGCACGCAGCAAGCTTGGGCTTCAGCTAGAATTGTCGCTCCGAGTCTTCTCCCATTGGATTAAACATAGCATGCTTCCACCGACGCAGGCGGTGGCTATGCTGCTCGTAGATCATATTGTAAGATCAGAAAAGTCAGAATTTGTGATCTTGCATTTTTTCATGTAGGTGGTTAAAAAATATTTTCGAATATTGAGATTGCAGCAAATTCCAAGGCGTTTCATTCCAAGTCAACGATTTTTCTCGGGAGACCCTAAAGAGAGACACATTTCTCGGACACATCTCTCCTTACTGAAAGAAGGATCACCATGGCTCAATTTTTTAAAACTTCGCGCGAAGGGAGGAGTTTACCTCTGGGCGGCTACGTAACACATAGCAGACGTAGTATAATAGCGACGTGCGAATTACGGAGAGCATTAAAGGACAATTCCTCAAGTAAACGCGCTTTATAGTTTCGCGAATATAAATTACCATAAAGGTTAAATGGCTTATATGCGGTATATATATCAATACCACCAAAGTATTATACATTAGAAACGGCGGGTACATTGTCACGGGAAACCGTCCAGGGGTGTCTCGAAGCGAGACCTTTAGGCTTCTTAATACTATAATTTAACGTAAGCATTGCTATGACAATTAACAAATCTCAAGAGCAAAGTTTGATAAAGTTGGTATTTATTTGCGGAAACCTGTTTTTTTCGTATGTTGCATTTTCGAGAGGTAAGTTATAAGTCAACAGAAAATATTCAGATCATTGTAAACGACACCAGTGCTGCGCACCAGTTCAAGTAGACCATGAGTATTTCAAGTCATGGTCAAGTTAAAAAATAATTATAACTTGAGCATTCAGGTCATGGTCAGGAAATATATAAACTTGACCATGATACTTGAAGTCAAGTAAGCGTCATGGTCAGGTTGGAGAATATTACTTGAGTGTCAAGTCATGTTCATGGTCAAGTCTGATCATGTAAAAACTTGACCATGAACCATGAGTATTTCATGTACAGATTCTAGTAAAATAAAGTTGCACATGTCAAAGACACGGCGCATAAACTTTCAAAATAACATTTCCCAAATTGTTGTTTTATTTTTCAACAAGTTTCAACTCATGTTCGGCAGGCAAATTTGACTGCAATTAAATTTGTTATGGGTTTGTTTTTTTCAAAGCGGACAGCGGCGAAAGTCACTTTTTTAAGCAATATTTTTATATAATTACTTAAATGCAGTGATGTGAAAAAAATTGTGCGCGAAATTTCTTGTTGTAAAAACGAGTTTGAAGGTCAAAAAACCGAAAAAACCCGAAAACTAAAATAATTTTTTACATCCATAATTTAATATTAAAAGACAAACTGCCTATCTCAAATTTTATGTCGCAAAGGAAGGTTACCTCACGATTTTTTTCCGGATCAAGGCATTAATATTTCGGTTTTTTCAAAACAATTACAATGTAAACTTGCCCACATTCAAGATTTTTTTTCACTATGGGCCCACTCTTATGTGATCATTTTTAGAAGCTTAAAGGACAAGACTGCATTGGTAATACAATGTAAAATAAAAAAATGTGTCACATTAGAGTTCAAAATCGAGAAAACCCGAAACGGGTAATTCATATACATATACACATAAGGGGCCATGCACGTGTATTTATACGTACACACACAAGATTGTCTTGTGGATGTGAGAGGCCGCGCTTTCATGCAGCGTAACGAGTACGTAGCCCTTACATGTACACAAACAACCGCATGGCGCAGCTCTGCGTTCGTTCGTCCGTCACGCCAAATAGTCCCACTTATTTCTTGTTATATGTTCTATATGATTGGTCTTACACCAATCAAAATTGGTGTGAGGGTTGACCACGATATTCGAAATATATGTATGTACATTACGTGTACTTTACATTAAAAAAATATTCAACCTTGTGCTGCCCGCTTTGAAAGAAAAAAAAAACCCTTATCTGTTTTAACATCTGGCGTTAATAGAATTTGCTTCAATGAATAAGATTCTTTGATAAATCTTTTTCAGATGAAATTTCGTTTTGTTAATAATTATCTTACGTACTATTTACAATTTTGAGACCATGTTAAAACAATATATTGAATTAGTTTAACCTTATACATGTATATATGCATATACAGTGAATTTTCTATATAGTGGTTTCCTCTTGGACAGCATATCCTTTAGATTAACATGGTTAAATATTCCCTTGTATTACATTTTCATTATGTAATAGTAATATACAATGTCATCCCCATACATGGCCAGGTATTTTGTCATCCCTTGGAAACCACTATGTAGGAAATTCACTGTACATGAGCATACATATGTATTGTTCAGGTCAAGCCATGATCAAGCGATGGTCAAGTCATGGTCAAGGCATGGTCAAGTCAAGTGTAATTTTGGTTGTATATGATCATGTTCAAGTGACGTAAAAAGTACTTGATTACTTGACCATGAAATTTCAAGTAATTACTTGAGCATGAGTCGCCATGGTTCAAGATCGTATCATAAAAATACTTGACTTTCATGGTCAAGCCAAGTTCATGGTCAAATCTGGAATTTACTTGACTTGAGCGCAGCACTGAACGACACTGAAGAACAAGGTGAAATAATCACGTGAAATAATGAATAATCGAACATACATAGTGTGTATATATATGGTGTGTGATAGTGGATGTTTCCCCGGAGTGAGAAGGTATTTTCAATGCCTTCAGGTTAGGTGTTACATGACACCCTGAGTTTGGACTGCTACCACCCCATAACAATGCGTAACGAAATCTATTCCTACTGGTAGTGCTGTAATTTGTCCTTTTAGTATTGTATTGTACTTTGGCGAAAAGTACAAAAGTAGTACAACTAAGATATTGTTTTGTACTCCGAGTTTTGTTTTTGTTTTGTACTTCTATCAGATTGTTTTTGTTTTTGTACAATCTGTATTGTATTGTTCTAAGGTTCTAGAAGACGCTAGAAATTTGCTAAAGTGATAGTTGTATCTGAGTTCAAGAGCACGTAGGAATTGATTTGTGCAACTTTAGTTGTTTAAAAATTACGTGAAAGAACAAAAAACCAGTCATTGACTTATCTCCCATAAGAGATGCATTGAATCTGTTGACGGTCGAATTTTGAAGGGTGCAATTCTGTGGCACCAACCTATTTGTGAATAATCCCTGTAATAACCACATCGTAATTTCCAGAACAACATAATTTCATAAACAATATTCACTACCATTGCTTAAAATTAGAATGGATAGAGTAGACGCTTGGGCTCTGATATCTATATTTTCAATTTGCTCAGCCGTTGGCTTTTACCACCTATTTCATCGATGTAGAAATGTCCCCTATGCGTGGACTACATTTACAAATCGCATAGTTCGTTTGTTAGACTAGGTCTTTTGTCTTTGTTAGACACAGACTAGATTTATCCAGGTCAACATTTAAACCATACGGTTAGCCAATTTTATTGATCAGTACCGATTCATTGGTATCATATCTGATGCCATTGAATTGTCATTAGCCAGTGTTGATTTAATTCGTGACCTTTTTCATGACGTCTTACTAATCCACATTAAATGTAACCTACAACTAGTACATCTTATCGGTGGCGTCTAATAATCAATATAATAATAATAATAATAGGGTTTTATTGGTTGATATAGTGGCCTCAGCCGTTACAACCTTTAATAATCAATATGGTAACAGTCAAAGTCATGCAACTATTAGTGACACAGTAAGGTCAATCTTAGGTCATGTGACTATTAGTGGCACAGTAAGGTCAATCTGAGGTCATGTGACTATTAGTGGCACAGTAAGGTCAATCTGAGGTCATGTGACTATTAGGGACACAGTAAGGTCAATCTGAGGTCATGCGACTATTAGTGACACAGTAAGGTCAATCTGAGGTCATGTGACTACTAGTGACACAGTAAGGTCAATCTGAGGTCATGCGACTATTAGTGACACAGTAAGGTCAATCTGAGGTCATGTGACTACTAGTGACACAGTAGGTCAATCTGAGGTCATGTGACTACTAGTGACACAGTAAGGTCATGTGACCTCAAATTGACCTTATTGGGTCACCAATAGTCTCATGACAGATTACGGTTTTAAGGGGCGCATGACCTATAATGAAACTTGGTGAGTAACTAGTAGTAAATCACCTATGATTGACTTTATTGGCGCATTAATGGTCACATGATACTAGAATGACATACTCAATGTACGTGTATATTTTATATGGGCGATAGTAGGCGAATCTACCAATAATTAGTCAATGCCCAGTTTTTGTGCTTTGACGTGTTTTTTTCACGATTCCAATTACACAAATCAATTCCTATGTGCTCTAGAAATCTATTACAACAATCACTTTAGTAAATTTCTAGCGTCTCTAGAACCTTGGAACAATACAATTTGGATTGTATTGTTTTTTTCAATTCCTGTTTTGTTTTTGTTTTAGTTTTGTATCTCGAAAATGGATATTGTTTGTTTAGTTTTGTACCAAAGACTAAAACAATACAAAAGTACAAAACTAAACGAGTACAATATTACAGCACTACCTACTGGCAACCACCCATTACGTTACATATTTTAAAGTTATTAAATCTTGTTCTTTTAATCACCAAAGGTTAAGTAATGACAGCCCTACAAGTATTTTACCTTGATCCTGATATGTTTTTATAATAATAATATTTATTAGCCATTAAAGGCATACACACATCTGGCACCTTAACAAATGATATGGTCATTAGGTAGCTGTAGCTAGCATGAAGATAGCAATGACGTAATATTATAATCTTAAATACTTGCTCTCATTGTATTTCGAATTAATTTTTTTGATAATTGAATTTATCAAAATTACAAATCGTAACGGCCCTAATTTGGTCCCTTGTTGAGTGGAGTGCCATTAAAAATCGGGTACTTATTAGATATATTATATGTTCTGAATTTTTGCAAACATAAATTAATTTGATTTTATAATAGCAATATGACTGGATTGAATAAAATGCAATCTTATTACGGAAATAAAAGGATGAAAGTTGGCCGACATTGATTTATTTAATCATAATAATTATAATAATTCTCAGATTTCTTCCCAAGCCAAAGAGCTCATAAGTGCCCAACTCTGGTGTAACTGACTGGGCCATATGATTTTACATATACAACTGCCAGCATGTGAGTTGCCAGTTGCCAGGCTGGAGTGAAGCCGACAGTATACATCTCACAGCATGTGAGTTCCTAGGTTGAAGTGAACCCGACAGTATGTAAGTTGTTAGTGTGACCCATTTTTGAAAATTGTAATAATTGCTATCAAGTATATCTTATTAATTGGGTTGGAAGAAAAAAAGAAGATAGAAAAAACAATCGATAGAAATGCCTGTTGATTTCCCCGAAGGACACCAATATTCACCTTTGGTGAGTTCGTTTGATCTTAATTTTTCCTCACACCTTCTATTCCTATCATCTAATTTACTTGAGATAGTTTAACAGTTTATTACAATCAACCAAAACATTGAATTTTGCCTCTGTAAAAATACAGCGTCATTACTACAAATTAAAATAATTACGAACCTTCTTTCGAGTTTGTTTGAGAGATTGGAGATATTCAATGACAATGAGGGCATACAGCATAGGCGTGTGAAGTTTAGAGTGATAGTAGAAAAAGCCCCTGAGTTTTTAGTCATCCAAAGTCCATCAAAGTCCCAGTCCACCCCCATAAGCTCAATTTTTCAAATCATGTTCTTAAGCATTTCGAACAGGTTAAGGTGGACATTAAAGTGAAAAGTGCCAATACTAATACTTTAAAATATTTACATATCTAACTATTATGTCATGGCTAAAGGAGGAACTGAATACTAGTCTGAATTTAAAAATCCACTGTCAAAACAGATATGTAATGATATTGTTCTATTGTTCAATATATCAGAAATTAAGAGTCACCCCTACCTCAATAATAGTTGTTGTCATTTACAATCTAAAGATGGAAATAAATTCAAAAGCACAAATATTTTCTCTAAAAGCACAAACAGTTCCCAAATTTTGTGAGTCGCTTCTTCAGAAATATTTGAAATATGGTATCTAGTTGAAACTGTTTTTTGAAGACTCAGAAGCTGTAATCTTGGCTTAGCTTGATCATGCTGAATCATTGCTCTCAAAATTGTTTGGAACTTTGGTCACACTGACATTTCAATTTCATTCAGTTCTATGTTTTTTTTTGTTTGTAAGTAAGTACTCTTAAGTGCTGACGAATTGTGCGGGGATTGAGAGTTTTTCTTTTTACATTTGGAGAAATGCATTTTGTGATGTGCGTACGCTCACGTTGATTGTAAAGTGTTTGTGGGATACTTACTTACAGGGATGGTCACATCGGTAATTTTCGAAGTATCGTTAATTTCGTTCCCCCCTTAAAAGCCATGTACTATATGGATGAACGATGGAACTAGATATCCCAAATTTTGAAATTAAAATTGAATAATGTCATTTAAACAAGAATGAACCAGTTGTAGATTAGTTTAAAGAAAATAATAATCTAGTTCAAGTGATATCAGCGTTTCAATCAAATTAATTCATTCGACAAAATTTGTGGTAGTCTGTCTGGATATTTGCTTCATTTACATCACCATTAATATTCAATGTGCCACTGCATTCATCATCCATCCCTCCTATTACTACTTCACGAATTTCACAGTTGGGTTTCAGGTTGTGGTGGGCGTTTCGGACAGTTTGCGTTAGGTTAGTTGAGGCTGGAAATAGTTGAGTGCTGTTACTGTGTGACACTGTGACCTCGAAAGAGTCGTCGTACCGACATTGACAATCCTTTCCAGCTTGAACTAACCTTTATTACGTGAACGTCGGAAATACACAGGGTGCTTAATAACCTTGGCACCCCTAGGTTCTCCAAGATCTATCCAAGCTATTTAGTTGGAGGAAGTATTTTGTTGTACAGAATTTTAGTTAGATTCTGAATAGGAAATAAATTAATTCAAAGAGATCAGTCAACAATTGGAGAAGTTATGACCATGAAAAAAAAGAAATTAGAAAATCATTTTTGTAAGTCCTTCAACCCCCTTCAGCATCACAAAATTCGACCAATCTACAGGTATAACCGCAGGAGCTTCTCGAATCCATCGGGGTCAAGTCTTTTAGCACCTTTTAGATTTCTTCGTGCAAATCACTTGATGTGTCGCCTTTTTTCGGAAATTTGGGAATCAGGATATCCTCCACGTTTCATTTCAAGTCATAATTAAGAGGAATTACGAAAGAGGAACATTTTGTCCATCCACATGGACTGCTGACCCTGCTTAACTGGGTCCGTTAGGATATTTTGTAGTTTTTGTTAATTTCTTCGGCTTATGGGCGGAGGAAGTCTTCCTGCACATTAGGGTTGGTCATATCGTTACCTTTCGAAATATCGTTAATATCGTTATCGTTCACAAAAATAATCCCGATAACGATATGGTAGAACGATAAAAACGATATACAATATAAATTGAAATAATAATGAAATTAAGCAGCAAAAGTATTCAATAAGTATTTAATTTATTAAAAGTTACATAAGCAATATAAATAAGCCGAAATAATGCTTCAATTTCACTTATTCATTTTTCCAAATATCTGTTTAACCATTCCTTCTAGTGCTCGGACTAATCCAATTCTGAATTGGAAATTTTCGGTTCAGTTCAATTCAATTCACTAATTTTTCGATTTAATTCAAGATGAAACTGAATCGATTGATTCAGTTCATAACATTGAATTAAATTGAATCGTTTTCCTTGAAAGTTCAAACGATTCATTCTGCCCCAAAAATTTCAGCAACAGATTTATCGTTTACAAGCTGTCCAGATCCTAAAAGTAACGATCTGTACCCTTAGTTTAACTTCCTTCTGTTGTGCGCTTGGAAAATACTGCTTTCGTGTCTAGAAAGCGTATTCTTTAAGTTAACATGCGGAAACCGTTGTTTTCGATTCAGTTAAATTCAAAAATTTGACTGAAATGAAATGAATTAATTTTTACTGAACTGAATTGAACGGTTTTGACCACTCCTTCCGGTTCAGATGACACGTTCTAGGGCACGAAATACGTCAGATGACCACAGTATGCAATTTTTGACGATCCTACCTTCTTAGAACGATATTAAGATAGCCCGATATATCGTGTGAAATATACGAGAATTATCGTAGCATATCGTTCCTCCAAATTGGACGATATTAACGATAATATCGTATCGTTATATCGGTATGACCAACCCTACTGCACATGTGCTACGGAATGCTGAATGTCATCCCGAGACAGTATTTGATTTCGTTCCGAAAAAACAACCCTCTGTTCAGCTGCATTTTTACTTGTAAATTTCCATAAGAAATCAAATTTTTCGGATTTCGCCGAAAAAATGGTTTTTCATTTCGAGTCAACTTCAGGCAGTACTTTGAAGTTATTCTCGCGGTTAATTATATAATCAGTTGTAAAAATCCTCAAAGCGGCTTTTCAAGTTGGCTCCCAAGTGCTCACACGGATTTAAGTTCAAAACCTTTATGAATTCCCGAAAAAGTCAATTCTGTTGTACTTTTTGGGTCGCTACTGCTTTCATGCAAAAGCCACGGTCATGAAGAAAGGTGACTTTGTTGGGATCAATGAATTTATTGGGAATCAGGACTCATTAGGAACGAAATCTAATACGCGTCAAATATCAAATAATATTAAATGATATCAATAATCAAATCCAGCGTTACGTAAGAAATGGACGCCGCCTTAATATCGGTAGCGTTCGCTTTAAAAATCCCGATGACGATATACAAAAACGATACTACTAGCGGTATCTACTGAGTTTTTTTTTTAAATAATCTGTAAGCTTTTTTTAAGTTTTACTAATTCACTAATTCCCTTCAGCAGGATTACTAATTCCTTTTACCGTCCCAAACCCTATTTACCTTTGCTTTAGTGTGATGCTGTGTCGCTCAGCGTTTTGAAATATTTTTATGGGCGTCAAATCGTCCAGGATAAATTATAAATTCTTCCTTCTCCGATTTATTCTCTTTTTCACTCCTGAAGCGAAGCTAAATGCCTTCTTCTCTATATTTATCGACAATCAGTGTAAATACCTATGTAATTGTTAGCTCACTGCAAATGTTACGTAACCTTCAAGCAAGTGACAAAGAATGTTTACAAAAATTAAAGAGTAAACACTTTAAAAGATTTAAAATTTCATTTTTTTTGAAAATTTGGCTAGTATATACATAAGTGCATTGCTTCCTACGAAATAAAATAATAAAATATGGTTCGATTACTTTGAATGAGAAGTTTCTTGCTTAAGAAGCTACTTTTAATGAGAGTTAACTGGATTGAAGAGTATAGAGCCAAAACAGCTGAAGTCCATTTTTCATTTACCAGAGAGAGGAACAAATTGTCACAAGAATTATAATCTACTAGTAATTTTACATTGAGGGGCAACGTTGTCTAAATTTATACTAATTTTGCTAAAATCCCAGTCCTATGCTTTAGTGGCACTAAAAAATTGAAGTTTTTATCAAAATTTGAACTTACTTGGTTTTGCTGGAAACTGCAAAGTGCCGTAATGGTTTCATTAAATCACATGAAACTTTAGTTCTTTTGTAGTCACTAAAGAGGCTTCCATGTAGTTTTAGGGGCGAAGTGAAACGAAGTTTCCTATCAAGACCCTCTTGATGTCTATTTGCCTGCCTGTCGCCTGCCGAACAAAAGTCACTAGACAATTCAGACTTTTTGCAGTGACACACAACGACACCACCTCATTAGTCAGATTAGTAGTCACGAGTCTGATTTTTGGTAAGATGGAGTCATCCGCTTGAGCTCAGAGAATTAAAAAAGGTCACAGTTAAGCCCATGCGAATAATATGTATGTACATCTCCGACAGAGGCTGTGCCATGAACAAAGGTCTCTGCTCAAAACTTTTATGGACGTTGTTTGATAAAATGGAGTATGTCCAATCGAGCTCCAAAATCTTTTCCCCCTAGTCCATATCGTGAACAATATTGTAAATATGTGATTTGTTTAATTGCGGTCATCGTGATCACAAAAGTTTTTCCCGACCAAATAATCGTGTCAGACATCTTAAGCTTGTTTTTTACAAAATTCGATGAGTTTTTTATGAAGAAATTTGACAGGTATCTATTGTCTATGTTGTGTATTGTTGGCATGACTGCTTGAAGTAGCGACAAGGTTATGTACATTTTTAGTCTTAAGCGTCAGATACGATATTAAGTAAAATACGGGAATGGAGAAATGATGGATGTAAGCTTGAATCGTATTTATGGGAGAATCCACTTACACTTTACAGTATTTCATTAACCCAAGTCAAATTGTATGTCCGCACGAGTAACAAGAGTGAGAAAAAATTATCAATTAAATATAATTTTGGAAAAAAGGTTTTTTGATTTATTTTTACAACCTGTCTCACATTTGAACTTTGTTCAGAATATTCGACTTACACTTATGGATACAACATGAATTTTATTACAAACATTTAGCATTAAATGTACAATAAGACTAACCTTTTAACACATTTTTGTTTCATTCGATCTACACCTAACACTTTTTTGGGTCCCGGTGAAAACATGCATACATACAACTTAATGAACTAGGTATATTTTACTAATTCAAAACTGGCAATTACCGCACATGATTTTTTCGCACACAAAATGGTGAAACTAGGAACCAAGGAAGGGATTTAATACTCGGTCTCACAACTGAAAGTGAAGAAGACGCGAAGGAGCAGGATTACATACTTGCCATTTCTTGAAATTATTTCTATTATTTGATCGAACTAATTACAGTATTTAAAAATACTGTATATTAAAACTGTAAGATGACAGCATATTTCAAAAGAATCCATTCACATCTTATATTACCGGACCAAGCCAAAAATTGACGCCACCGATTCCCAGAATGTGACGTAAGGTTATAAAAATGTATGGTCAGAATAATATAAAATTTACGGGCACAAGAAACACAAAATTTCGGCGTTGATTTTTTTATGCATGCATAATTACATGACTAAATCGCAAAATAGAAAACAGATGAGAATTTCCATAAGAATGCATAGTAGTCACATGGGCAAGCACATGTATGACCCTAATTATGAATGAAATTATTTTTTTTAATCAGACGAAAACATCGATTTCGACGAAAATCAATGTCAGAGTTCTGCAGGGTACTACGTTTGCGTGTGTAAAGTTTGATTGAATTAGGATATCGTATGAATAGGTCCGTTTTTTCTAATGATTGACACATTCATTATTATTTTGATTATATTTTGTAAAATTATTTTACATAATTCATTTATACATAAGAACCTTCCCTCTTCCCCCTAATCGATTTTCTTAAAAATTTGCAGTTTCGCAATTCTATTTCAAACTCATGTCAATGGCGATGTACACTCAAGTGGAAGGGTTCTAATTCAAATATTTTTGATAAGTTGCTCAAATATTATATCTTATATTCATATTAGAGCTACTTGTGGGAACGAAAAGTTTGATCCCATTCCCGAACCCGATCCCGAAAATCGGGTCATCAATATTTTCGGGCTCACACCCGAACCCGTTCCCGAAATACTGGAATCGGGTGCACAAAAACCCAGATATTAAATATACTTGAATCGTTGATCTCAAACCCGATCCCGGTCCCGAACCCGAAATCAGATAAAATTTGCTCCCGATCCCGAATCCCTTGAACCCGGACTCATTTCCGGGACCAGTGCAGTTGATGTAAATTAATTTTTTTCCTCGCATTTTTATTGATTTAGCAGTACTTATGCATGAGTACCATGATACAATATATTTAGGAACTATTAAAAATGGTCATCAAACTAAACGTCTGGTCTGCGTTGGCAAAAAACTGCAGGAAGACTTTAAACGATTCCCACTATGAGTTTTGCAATTACTTTCATCTTGCAAGTTAGAGTAGGCGGAAAATTGTTACTATGCGATCCCAACTGATAATATGCGAAACGGCTTAAGTCGCTTACGTAAAATTATTATCTCAACTCAACAATTTAACGAGGGAAGCCGTGCATGCTTTGTATTTTTTTCTCCACTAGATGATTGCGTAGTTCCCGGGAACGTGAAGCGTGTAACGGGTGTGGGAACGAAGATGTTCCCGGTTCCCGACGGGAACACAAATACCTGCATCAAGCTTGACCCGTTCCCAAACCCGGTCCCGATCCTGAAATCCCGGGTCTGCTGAGCATGTTCCTGAACCTGGTCCCAAAGTATTTGGGAACATTAATTAGACACCCAAACTCGAACCCGTTCCCCATCCCGAACCCAATTCCCGGGTGTATCCCGATCCCAAAAGTAGCTCTAATTCATATATATATCTTAAAAAACTAACTATATGTATGGTTTCCATACACTTTATAAAACTTGATTTTTGTATAGTTACTTAATTTCACTCGTAAAATAAAGAACCACGATAAATTATGGTTCTTATAAACCTGCGCTTACCACCTTAACCTTAAGGTTGATTTACCTCTTACCCTAATAAGCCAAAAAGACACCTTCCGTGACTTCATTGAATCATTAACGTATAAATATTCTTAACTGAAATGACCCTTTATTCCCAACACAAAAATGTCCACGTACCATAGGTGTGGAAAACATTCAATTTATATTAGAATACAAAAGAAAAAATGTATTTCCAAATATTTTACAATGCAAATATAAAACAAATACCAGGAGTAAATTAGTTAAGATATAAAATACAAATATCCGGAGTAATTTTGGCAAGATACAAAATAAAATACCTTTATTCCAGCAAAAACTGAAAATAGGAAATGAAAATACCGTATATACAAAATACACATTAAAAATACTCAAAGTATATAACCCGGATGTATCTGTATCTCAAGTTTATTCTCTCAAAGTATCTTGAATAATTTGGTCAAATAATTCAATATCCAAAAATTATTCAGCAAA
Organism: Allacma fusca; assembly: GCA_947179485.1. NCBI lineage: Eukaryota > Metazoa > Arthropoda > Collembola > Symphypleona > Sminthuridae > Allacma > Allacma fusca. Next base: position 51,540,963 of record OX359249.1, on the reverse strand, counting down.
CGTAAGGTAACAGGCACGTGATTAGAGGTTAGAGTTGTGCACTTGTGTTAACATGATTAATATGATGCTTCACTAATTTAGCTAAATTTACAGTCCTCACATACATATAATTTTATGTATTTATGCAATAAGTACTTAAAGGTAAAGAAGGTTAGTGCCTTCTTTTCTTAAAAGGTTAAAGAATTGGTTTCAAAATTTTTCAAATTAGTGCTTTTACCGTTAAAATATTTACAGACGTGTATATATTTTTGTATTACAGTCGACCTTGACAGTTGCTAAAGATGCGTATTTTTAAATTATATTTTGTATTTGAAATAAGGGTTGGGCAAACGTTACACGGTAAATAAACGAAATACAAAATACAATAGAAATTTGGTTGCTGACCAAATATGAAATATAAAATACCTTAAGACGTTTACAGCAAGAAAAATGTCAAATACAGACTATATTTCAAATACTCTTTCAAATACTCTTTCAAATACTCTTTCAAATACTCTTTCAAATACTCTTTCAAATACTCTTTCAAATACTCTTTCAAATACTCTTTCAAATACAATATTTCAAATACAATATTTTAAAACATTTCAAACCTCTGCCACGTACGCCTAACCTAAATATCCTCAATTTGAAACCCAATTATCTCTTATCCGTTTCCCAAAAATATTCGTCTACCAATCCTAAAAAGTTCCTCATATCCTGAACTCAACACGTCGGGAGGAGAAACGAAAATTCTCATTCGAAAGCCAGTTTCAAATTATGCCTTAAAATCCTGCTGCTATCCATTACTCAAAAGCCTGGTCCTATATGCAACTGTCGTACACGTCAACAAATGTATTAGAATTTTACCGATTTTAATTTCCGGAGGAATGGCCCGATCTTCTCCAAAATCTAATGGGTTTTGACACATTAGGTAACGTGCCACTCTAAAAAGTTGGAATTGTATGGTGACCAGAGCTATGCAAAATACTTGGTCTTAAAGTAAAATACCTCAGGTTACGTTGGTAAAACAAATAAAAATACAATACATGGTAGGTAATTAAAAATACTCAAATACGAAATACTGTATTTTAAATACAATACTTTCCTTAAAATACCCACCTATGTAATGCTCACTCTTTTCGGTTTCTAGAACACAAACAGCTTTAAGAAGCAACCTTTCAAAACACAATCAGATAACTAAACACTTCAAAGACATAATAAGACATGTGTAGTAACAAATTGTTCAACCGTTGCCGAATAGGTCAGTCCATTATAAATATATATTAAGTCGTTTTGGCTGTTAATGAAGTAATGTAGATTAATATGAAATTTTTATCTATTAGCAATTAAATGTATTTTCAGAATAATTATTATAAAAAGGAGTTAGTATCTGAAATTAAATCGAGTCGGTCTTCGACTTATTTTAAATATCGCTCGCTGTTGAAGAGACAAAATGATCTGTGTTGTACAAAAGTATCCGCGCGTAGACCACTTTGACTGTTCAGTGACAGTGACGATATGTAATATCAAGAACCTGAACATGATGTAGTAAACGGATTCATTCTAACGTGTTATTCCAATGCTAAAATGGAATTTTCGCAGATATTGCACATCATACAAGCTACAAACAATGTTAAAGTCAGAAATCATACAGGTGAAAAGTATTTGGCGCCAAATACTTTATTTGAAATACATGTCACATGTCACCGAGAGTAAGTAAATACCAAACGAGCACTGCACGCACAGCCAGCATTTGCTGGCTCAGAAAGGCAAATGTAAATAGCGAAGGCCGTAAATAGTTGTATGCAATAGCTAGCTGCACAGCGCTATGGTCGTCGACATTCGATGCATCTAGCGCGCGCGAAAATTTGATTCTTACCATCACGGTCACTATCAACTCTTTCAACTTAGAAGAGAGGATACTTTAGTGTTTACTTACTGGCTCATAAAATACTAAGTACAAAATACTTACCCACTGCTTGCCATTTTAAAATACTGCATAGCTCTGATGGTGACTTTGGTTCGGCAGTAGAGGTGGGGCCCGGAAGCGGGTTTTTGGATTCGGGTCGGCCCGGCCGGGTTTTTGGCCGGTTTCGGGCTGTAAATACAAACTTACGTCGGGCTCCGACCGGGTTCGGGCTGCACTAAAACAATGAAACCGGGTTAAGGTCGGACTTGGGCCTGTATTTATTTTTCAGTTTGGGTTTCGGGTGGGCCAGAAATTACAAATGACCCGACAATCCTACTAGAATATAATTTAGTACAGATAGGTGGCATGCATATTTGACGTTGCGCGGAGTTCAATCATTGCTTTCACGTATGTACATTCTTGATAAATAATAGTTCATTGTATTTAGTACGTACACATGCTTAAGCATTTTGAAACGATCCCTTCCGCTTGATAGTTTATGTACAAAAATTTTCAGAGCCAAAAAGAAGTTTTGCTCCTTTAGGCACGCTTATTGAATGTGATGAGTAGGGATGGATCAGTATCTATATGCAAATATAATAGAATGTGTAAACAAAGGTTTCACATCGGATCCAATTGTTACAAAAAATCCGGGTTTTCATCGGGTTTTAAAACCATTTAAAGATCGGGTTTTTAGGGGGTTCGGGTTGTAAAAAATTTTGGAGACCGGGTTTTTAACGGGTTCGGGCTTCACAAAATTTAAGGTGCATAGAACGGGCTGGGTTGAATATCAAATATTTAGCCCGTTGGCGGGCCGGGTCGGGCTAATAGAGTATTTGTTTGGGTTTCTTCCGGGTTCGGGCCCGAAGTCAAGCCCGACTCCCACCTCTATTCGGCAGTTATCGGGATGGCGGACACGCTAACAACCAGATATCAAAACGATAGCAATAGGGAACTTCGTTTCACTTCGCCCCTAACAACCAAATAGAGGGGGGTCACAAGGGGTTTCAACCAGTTTCCCCCAAAATCAACAAAGTTCATGCTTAGGGCGTTAGGGCATAATACATGAATGCGAAAAAGTTAACAAACTCAGTTCATCCGTTCTCCCGTTATCTTGTGCATAGACAGACGACAGAGGCCTCCCCACGAATCACATTAGGGCATTCCGAATGCCTTGAAAAGCGGGTCCCATAACATCCAAAACTCCTTCTATCCATAACCCAAAATCTTTCTCAAATTGAAAATGGCAAACGGACGTCACCAGTACTGTTGTCAAGAACACTGCATTATTACATTTTGCTATGACTGTTTTTGTATGTTAAGGTTTAATGTGTAAGTGTATGCAATAAAATGTAAATGGAAACAGTCGGCCACAATGGCCTTCGGCCTATCTCTTGTTATAGTCACTGAAAAAGAAATATATCATAGTTGATCAGGGATTGTAACACCTCTTGATGATTTTAACTTTTAACTATGAATTAAGGGAGAACGCTTTTAGAATAATTAGAGCAGATCAGGCGACTGTCTGTTAAGCATCTCTTTCTATTATTTCTAACAAAAGGTTGATAAAACTTTGATTATAGCAGCATTTTAAATTTTTCCATTTTATTTACAAAATGAAACCTTCGAAAAAGTTATTTGTAAATAACCTTAGAACCTTGCGATTGTAATAATATTTGAACGTAAGTTCAAAGTTTGTTATTCAACACTTGGAGAAATTGTGACATTTGACGTTCTAACTTTGTAATTCAGTCTGTAGTTTTTTCTCAATGTAATATAGATTTGGATTGGTATTTTTAGACTCCACGTACCGTTCCACAAGCCTGAAAAACAAACATTTTCATGGATGAATCAATAAATAAAATAATTTATCTTTCATGGAGAAACCGTTCATATAGTTGCAAAATGTTTACCTAAAACAGAAGGTCACTGGCTGGTGATTATGGTGATAATGGATAGTCTACTACACTGTCGGATGATAGCATTTAATATTAATACGAGTCTCGTGTAACATATTTCCTTTTATTTTTTCATTGCTGGAAAACGTACATGAATATGAATGTATGTATTCAGTATTCATACATAAGTACACTACAGTACAACATGCTTAATATGGGTCTGATGTGGTGTTCAGTTTGAGACTGAGTCAGATATTTTTTTTCTCCGATTTATCAATGGCTCGCCGTGATACATTGACGAAGTACTTAAATCACGCAAATGTAGAAAAGGTTGGAATGGCTGTTTACATCATGGATAAGTTTAGGACTGTACTTATACATGTCTGCCATTAACTAACTTGGTTTTAATGGAATAGGTACAGGCATTGCATAAGCTGTATTTATGATTTTGTAACAGGAAAATGTCTGCCTGCTGCTACTTTATAAACATGGTATATGATGAGGCTGTGTTATCTGTTGATCATTCTCTCCTCTCCTCTGTCCTCTACCCTACCCTGTGTCTTTAATCGGATTATAAATATATATAATGCGTAGTAGGTACGTACAGTTACTACTTGTACCAAAATATATATTTCTTGTTAGTCCTATTGTTTGCCGTCTTTAATATTTAAACGATTATGATGAGCCCAGCAAAGAACGTTTGTTTATGTTCCCCAGCACTAGCGAAATACATAGTGACACGTTTGCACTGAGACCTCGTTGAGAAACTGAAGATGTTGTTAGTCGTTTTTCACCCCATTTTATTGCCCTATTTTATTCTCACACACATTTTATTTTGTGAAAGATGTACCTGACTAATTTGTGAATCATTGATACATGTAAGAATCCCTTTTTTTCTTTGTAACGTACTTACGGATTACAATCTACGCGAACTTATTAAAAGGCAATGATTTAAAACTAAACAGACTGAACACCATTCTGTGCTGACAGTTCATTACAATAGTGGCATATGTCTAAATTAGAGCACATTTATCCAAGTGTGTGTTTGTATCGACTGGAGTTTTTCCTGCTACATACTATGGTGTTTCCAGGTTGGGCTATTAATTGTTATATGTATGTGCTAATGGTTTCAAAAAGAAAGAATGCTAATGCTTTCTCATCATGCATACTATATTACATGTTGTCACAGAGAACAGCATATGAGCGTAGGTTATAAATTATTGGTATCTATATTTCCTCTGTTGAGTTTTTCTTGCAGTGGAAAGTATTCCGCCTCTGTTTATTATAGTTAAAAGAGTTGCTGAATATGCGATTAGAAATGTTTATATATTTTTTTAACTTTTCGTTAGTAGCAGTATCACTTTGATTTACTTCCAAGTAGGTTTTCGTATTCACAAATCTTGTATTCAATCTACTAATCATAATATAATGTCATTCATTTTATGACGATTCAATGAATAAGCGCACAGTGCAGTTGTAGTGCAGACATTTAAATACTTACCACCAATTATTCAGTTCTGGACAGAATTTGTATTTTTGTTTTGCTTTATACATACAAGACCATGTTTCGTCGGTTTTCAAAGTTAAGCTGGTGGAAGATTGAATTAAATGATGATACATTGGTGCGTAGATATAATTTCCATTATGCATTATGATTTTGATGAAACTTATTGTTAGATTGTGGAATACTGTTTCTTTCAGACGGGGTTGGTGTATGTATTCAACTTAATTGTTGGCACCGGGGCATTGACGTTACCGAAAGCTTTCAGTACAACAGGATGGGCCTTGGGATTAGTAGTCATTTTAATTTTAGCTTTCATGAGGTAAGATCTTATTTTGTACAAGTCTTAAATGTATCATTCGTAATGTTTTAAAAAAATAAACTAAAGTTTTTACCGTTTTTTTCAGTTATCTTACCGTAACTCTAGTCATAGAAGCTATGTCTATAGCAAATGCCCTTATTGTAAAATCGCGAAGGGATCGTTCAAGCACAGATAGCTCACTAGATGAACCTGATGGAATTGGTCCTACAGGGTTTGGAAGAGAAAGGGAACGAGACCCTTTGATTCCACCTGAATTGGGAGAACACCATGCCCACCTTCGTCGACAAGCTAATACTGCCGCAAATTTTGAGATAAAAGAACGCGTTGAAATGGTATTAGATATATTTTAGACCTTGTAATGGTCTTTGTAGGTTTGCATAGTACTAAATTTGGTATCTATAATAATTATAAATTATGGTAACATTAAACTTTTTACGATTTCTCTGCAGGGGAGTATGGCGTCAATGTTCTTTGGAAAAATTGGAGTTTATTTATTCTACCTTTGCATAGCGATATATCTTTACGGGGATTTATCTATTTACATAGCTGCGGTTTCGAAATCAGTTCGAGACGTGGCATGGTAAGTTTTCTCTACTATTTGTAAAGATTCTTTGAAAATACCAACTCGGTTCAGCGTTTATTGAAGTCGTTTGTAACTTATTCCGCAGCTCATACACTCCTAATTCCACGGATGTTAACAGTACAAATCTACTACCTAATGATAGTGATCCATGCTGGACGTTTGTATATCCAATAGACCGCTTCTTCGCATACAGAATATTTTCAATAATTTTTATGCTGGTTTTGGGTCCATTCGTGTTTTTTAATGTGCAAAAAACAAAATATCTGCAGCTCACAACTACTTTCATGAGATGGCTAGGTAAGGAAAACTTTTCGGTATTCATTGAGACTATTTTGAATTTGTTAAAGCCCACATTTATCATGGTCTTTGGATTGCAGCATTCATCATAATGATTGGTTTCTCAATATTGAAAATCGCAAGTTCGGACAATGTACCCAAAAATTTACCCTTGGCAAATTATCAGCAACTTCCAAATTTGTTTGGAGTTTGTGTGTATTCATTTATGTGCCACCACTCCTTACCTTCGTTGGTTACCCCGATATCATCAAAACGACGACTTTTCGGCTTGTTTTTCGCAGACTATACCTTAATAACCATCTTTTATCTTCTCTTGGCCTTCACCGGAATTTTTGCATTTACAAATCTAGAAGACCTTTATACACTCAACTTTAAAAAGGATTCGTATTTTGCTGAAGATCCATATTTTATAATTATTTTTGTCACTGATTATTTCTTACCCCTATTTCCTGTTTTTACGCTCAGTACCAATTTTCCCATCATTGCAATAACGCTAAAAAATAACTTGAAAGCCTTGTTTCAAATTCACGACGATATTGAGGATGAAAATAATAGTTTAATCATGTCCATAAGATACGGAAAATGGAAACAGTTTTGGACAAACTTGGGGTTCCCGTTACTGGCTATTACGCCTCCTTTTCTTATTGCAATATTTGTGGAAGATTTACAGGTTTTAGTTAGTGCGACAGGATCGTATGCTGGTGCTGGTATTCAGTATGTTATTCCAGTTTGTCTTGTTTACTATGCTCGGAAATGCTTTAGCAGCCCCAGTGTGATAAATACGAATCCGTACGCGTCACCGTTTAAAAGTAATGTATGGCTCTTTTTTGTTCTTTTATGGTCAGCTGTATCTATAGCTTTTGTTACAATCAATCGTTTTGTTTCTCCAACTAGCATTGAATAATTTCTCCTTTTACTATTGTTGCCAAGACCTCTTTGTACTTGTAAGCCGGTAAAACTAAAAAGGTTCGATTTCCATACCTGTAGTCATACTCAACGCTCGCTCCAACTTTACTAATGTCGAAAGAAAGACAATCATGACTGTATAGTTGTATTTCAGTGAAAAGTCTGTGCATAACAAATAATAAAGTGATTTAGAGCAAATAGTTGAACGGAATAGAGGCTATCATTTTATAAAGCCAAAGATTGCATTCCAGTAGGTATTAGCATTCGTAACGTGCTTAATTTTGTGAGAAATAAAAATTTAATGTCTGAGGTTATTTTGGTGTCCAGTGAATATCTTAAGTTTTACGTCAAATTGTACGGCGTGGCTTAAACTATTGTCCGTCTAATTCTCGTTAAGGAGTAACTCATGAAATGCATGATTCCCTCATTTTGTAGCAAATTCTTTTCATAATTTCCTATTTAAAGTTTTTATTTATTTTGCGGTCACAGGGTTTACGAACGTGAATCAAGTTGGAATTTCTTACAGATTTTAAATTCAACAATAAAATTATTATTTTGTTCAACAAATACATTTTTCAAGAATACATTTGTATGCATCGTTTGTATTAATTTTTTGACCTTTCTAGTGAGCTATTTGAAAGGCCTCAATGTTGAGAACTGTCGGCATGAGCATAAAGGTACTATTCTCTACGTATACACTTATCCCTTAGCTCCCTAAAGCCCACAAAATTTAATCCGAACGAGTGTCAAAACATATTCTTGAAGTAATTGGAAGTTGTGATAAACAATGTTCAAATCAAAATGTATAAGAATTTGCTACAAAATAGGGGAATCAAATATTTTATGAGTTACTTCTTTGCGTAAGCTAGAGGGGGGACTTGTCCCAGCCTGCACTACAACGAACTTGAATACTCACATATTTGTTATCGTTGATTTGGTCTTGAAATCTGGCAGTGTGTCAAACTAATGTAAAACTGTTATCACAGATTCAACTAATTGCGTGAGGCATGTTTTGTACTTGAACTCTTCATGATTAACTGAGGTAATACTGTTGTTGTAACGTTTAAAACGCCTGATATTTCACATTCTTGAAATTCGTTCAGTGTCATTAAATGTAATACTAATTTATCTTAATTGAGAAAAAAATTAAGTCTATTCTTTCAACAACGGGGTCTAGAATTCAATGGCTAGGGATTTTACTGACGCTATGAAGTCTCAACATGGACAAGGCATTCAATACAAATTAGTTTAAGGTATTTATAATATTATATCGCGATGCAATGACAATATGGATCATACCAACGAATGATTTATAACTTGTTTATAAGTACGTATAATAAAAGTGTACTTAATAATTTCCTGAGTCGTACCTCTTTCTTCAAGCATATCTTACTCTACGTCAAGCATGAACATTTTATTTTTTATTATATATGATTTGTCATCGAACCTTTTGACTGCTGTGGTGTTGTAAAAACATTTATGGAGTTTTCAAAATACATGTTTGAACATGCATTGAGGATAATATATGATGACCACAAACTGCTGATACTTTAAGACCATAAACCTTCTTAGCTGCATACACCGGTGTTTATTTTGTATAAGTTTCATACAGTATATGCTTAGGTTACACTGTAGATATAGATAAGAATAATATTGTATAACAGAGTTTAAATGTAATTACAGGTCTAAATAGTATGAGAATTATAATAAATATGTACATAATAATGTAGACGAACCTATGGATCATCTATGGGATCAACAATTTCAGACAGGCATTTCCAGCCTTCAATGAAAACTTTAATAAAGGCGGAAGATCAATTTTCCAGAGAGTTGGGATGGGAAGACAAGTTGGCTGAATTAATTCGGGAAGTCTAAATAAACGCTTCCTAATATTAACAGAAAACAGTAGGAGAATGAAGAACGTCTGTAAAAGTGTAAAGAAGCCCTCTGCTAATTTAAAAGGCTTCGCGCGTACAGTTAACGACAATGGATCGTCACAAATAAAACAATGAGAGTGCTACTAAAACACTGCAAATGTATGATATACAGTTATGCATATGAACAATAAGATACCGTAATAAAACCGTAACCGCTTATTGATATAGGCTCATTGAAATGCTTCGGACGAACTTGAGTACGTTTGTTTATTGAAAAATACCTTGGAATCTTGCAATTTTGAATTGTATCGCTCATTGTAAGGTGTTTGACCTGCGAAAGTGTTGTTTAAATGCATTGCTATGGTATTTCGTGTTATAAAGGCAGATTTTTTGAAGGCAGGAGGCATCAAATTAATAAGCGAAACAAGGCTGAGGGAAGGCATTATATTTTAAAGGCTTCAATTAAAAGAAGGATGAAGGATTGCGTTTTTTTCAAAAATTGCCTTCCAGGGTTTGAAGGAAGGCTATTTCGTTTGGACAACTCCGGTTTCAGGTACTTTTGCATATGCGTCCATACTGTAGTGAGTGTTGTAATTTCCAGGGGTCGGATTTTTGTAAATCTCCCTGGAAGATCATTTCTGAATTTCCCTGCTGACTATTATCTCCCTGCTGGTAGGTCCTCAACGATTTCAAAAATCCCTGCTGAAGAAAAGGTCAACGATTTTCAAAATCCCTGTTGGCAAAAAAATCCCTTACAAGACGTGAAATCCCTAACAAATTTGGCCAATCAAGCCAAAAATCCCTGTTTGCTTAACAAATTTCCCTGAAACCCGTCAACAAATTTGAAAGGTCAACGATTTTAAAAATCCCTGTTCGTAAAAATAAATCCCTTCCCTTTGAGATTTTCCCTGCCAGAAATATTTTTCCCTGGGAAGATTCTTCCCGTCTTCCTACAAAAATCCGACCCCTGGTAATTTCATTTTAAATTAAGAAATTCTTTATTAGATTAGCTTTAATTCCTTACACTATTAATTAATCCAAGGCTTTGTTACCCACATTTGCATTCATATTCTGTTTGACCTGTCTCTTACACCTAATGTTGCATTCCGCTTATAATGGATGATCACGTATTTCTATTCTAATACATTATACTTTTGATGGATCTATTGCTTGCAGTTTCTGAATGAATTTATTTAATCCAACTGCCCTCGTACGTATGCTAAACGTTTCTATAATCATTGGGAAAAGTGGAGCCTACATTGCCATCATCAAAAAGTTTGCTTACCAGCGGACAATGATTCGAACTTCCATTTAAATACTTAAAACATCTGGCACTTTACTTGAATCGGCAGCCGAGTAGTCAATTATCGAACGAGCTATAATGTATAAGGGTGAATTATTCGTCTACATTTTCACACGCCATTCCATTTAGAGCTGCCAGGCCACTTTCTTCTAAATCATGACCACATCGCAGGAGGATCGTAAAGGTGAGGAGGGGAGAGTTGAGGAGACGATGATCGATGCAAGGGTTCTGAAAACCCTGAAAACTTGCCAAACGGTGATCTAGTTAAATAATTGATAACTTGAGAGTTTAAGCATTATGGGGATTAGAATCTGCCGAGTGAACAATTATCCAATCTGAAATACGATTAATCCATCGGAAAGTGCTCCACGGGCCGCTTCAAGAGTATCTGAGGAGTGTAGAAACACAGATCCAACTAAATTGTTTAACAGCAGACGTTAATTCTGTAGTTTTGCCGAAATGCGACACCAATTTAATAGTGAAATTTCACTGTGATGATCTTGCTCTGCTTGGTATGGAAATGGACCAGATTCGCTGAAAGTGGTCCGAGCAATATTTACGTACCATCCTGAACGATGTCATTTGACTGTTTTCAGGATTCTCAATTGTCATCTCCGGGAGCGACACTGGCGACGCCGTCATTGGTTATGAGCGCGTTTAATTTATTGATTTATATAGTGACTTTGTTAGAGTAAATTAAAATTGCCCAGCATTTTGCGAAACTCGCCCACCCAAACCGCCCTGGCAATTCGGGCATTTTCATTTCATAACGAGGACGGCACAATAGGGAGTATTGGTCAAGAGCACGTTGGGTATCTCCATTGGAGGACAACTGGGCATTTTGGGCTAAACCATGGAATGAAACAAAATTTCTACAATTTGGCAGTCGATTTGAAAATATCTTGGCAATTTTGGAAGTCTTGCCTGGTGTAGCTATGTGATTACACAACCGTAAATTTTTACTGTATGTAAAACAATTGTTAATCATTTAGATAAAATACCGCTTTCTGTCTAAAACAATGAAAACTATTTTGTCCAATAATTGTTGAGTCTGCCGTTAAAAATCGGGACCAGCCAACTGGATTCCAAAATAGTCGGAGAAAAAATTGTTCACGCCCTTGCAAATCTATATATTTACACTAACAATAAATTATGTTTACCTGTCATCAATATTCAGTCGCATAAACCATGGCCCGTATTTGGAAATGTCTTGATTATTCTCTTATTTGATTCAATCAAATTTCGGACTACCTCAAGAGGATCTTCTACCACTCTTACAGAGCTGTTTCAATAAGTTCATATTTGTTTTTAGGATGGGTTAAGGTCTGGTGATTGGGGCCAATCCAATACATTCACTCGGTTGTCTTTACAACGATGGCGGTATGTTTCGGGTCATTATCCTATTAGGTGTACATCCCTCGAGCCCACAGTTTTCTTGATGATTGTTGTAAATTCTTTTCCAGAATGTAAAGGTACACCTTTACCAAAATTCGCGGTATTGAAAACGTATTCTCCACACCATCCCACTCCATGCTTGACTGTGGTACGCACTAGCTTCAACGAAGTGTCTTCCTTGACATTCCGTTCACTTCGTCGGTCCCAAATAATTTGGACTCGTCGGAAAAATTCCCTTGTTTACAGTCTTCCACACGCCAACTGGCAAGCCTGCTGGCCCATTGAGGACGCTTCCGCCATACATTAATTATGTGGCATGTTTGAATTTGCAGAATGTCCGGTTTACTTTATCTTACCGCTACTCTTGCAGGTCAGAGCTGCCCATGAATGATCTAAACGAAGACTTCGGACCTGCCTGTGGTCTGATGGTGTCGTGAAACGTCCCATTTCAATCACTTTGATTCCTTGATATGAGATCATCCCATTCAAAGAACTCACACATAATATCTTTTGCCCCGGACCAATATTCCAAGAACGGTACCGGCAGATTAATTCAGATATGCACGAGCTTACATTCCTGTCCTATCCCAGGGTCGGGAAACTCCGAATTTAACCCATTGTAATGTGCCCGTTGCGATTGCCTCAAATGATAAATTTTCCTAGCAAATTGTAGTGTAAAACAGAAAACCAGAGCATTAGAGGAGAGTGACTGTACTCTACGGTACACAAGAAAGTAATAAAAAGGTATTAGGATGAGCGGTTACTGCTGGATACAGCTAATTCGCGCTTTCGTCTTGAAATATTGTGTACATTGTTGCAAAGAAGCATGCAATTGTTAGTGATACCATTTTAGATTTATTCAGCGCTTCTCATTGTTAGTGATATCTTAAGCATTACGCGTCACACCTATTGTGGTCCACAACATTCCACACGGCAATGCTAAGTAATTGCTAATCGCAACATTTTTCAGATTATACGTATACATTATGAGTTCATGGACGACCACAGTAAGACTAGTATACATACGAATGGAACAAAAATGAGTCAGTCAGAAAAAGAGAGTGAAACCATAAACAGCTCCAGAATAGGAAGCTAGACACGATTTCTGACCACTGTTACCCTCGTTTTCAAGTCTCAAACTTTTATTTTAAGAAAATCATATTGCAACATATCATCGCATAATATCTTTTCTAAGTTAACTTTAACAAGACCGAGCGAAATTTACTTAAATGAATACAAGGATATGAGCGGAGGAAAAAATCTTGAAGTAATTTAAATATGACCGTCTATTCCTGTAACCAAGTTAAAAATGGAGGTATAAAATTCACGTGCCATGTTGTTCCGAATAAATCCATGGTGAATTGCATGAAACCCCAGCCCCGAAGATTTCAGGTAAAAGAAACGAAGATCTACATAATTTTTAAAGCAGCTGGAAATGTATTTCTGCACGTGTTCCTTTCCTACTAACGATTGGCTTGGTGCATCCCATGAGAGTGTTGCTTGTGATTCTCTTTACTGTGTGCGATTAATTTGCCAAATTAGGTGGTTTAATCGAGTCTCAGTGCAACGGCAACTACCATTCATTTGCTTTCGGAGAAGCACAACAGTTGATAACAACAAGGACTCCTAATACATGAAACCTCTACAGACTGGCAGCTTACTATCAATGCAAAGCAGAAATAAACAGCAAAGCCTAGAGCTGGCCAGGCGGCATACAAAAATAAGTACCACTGTATTCGAAAATAACCTTCATCGTCACAGCATTACATGATAGGTGGAAGTTTCTAAGCTGTAACACCTACGTAACAATCATAAACTATTATTCAGAAATGAACTGAAGCATGCCTGTGGGACACTCCAAAGGCAAAACTCCATGTACCAAAATGACCCTAACCTCGACAACATGGGTAACCACACGGTAGCGTCAAATAATGAAGGCCTCAAGCGGAAATTAGACGAAGAGAACCATGAACTATACCCAAAAAGAGCCCGAAACCACCCTGAAATGGAACCCGACGAGGACCAATGGAGCATTTCAAAACTGGCAACTTTGTTGTGTGCAATGTAGAATAGACTCACCAAGAAACTGACGGATCTGGAAGAGGGTTTTACAGGGAAAATAGAGGCAATCGAGGCTAGGATGGATGAACTAGAGTATGAAACGGACTCCCTGAAGCCAAAAGTGCTTTCGCTCCAACAAGAGAACCAGGATTTGATGAAAAGTGTGAAGAACACTGAAGTAAGAATGGACCCCCTTAACAAATGGAACAAACTCCTCTTTTATGGACTACCGGAAAATGACACGAAATCTGAACAAGTTCATACGTGACTCCATGGAAATAGATGATGTGTTCATTGATGATGCATACAAAGTGAAAACAGGCAAACCAGGTCAACCACAGGCGGTTAAAGTTACATTTACGAGGCTTCATGAACTCGAAACAGTCCAGCCAAAAAACAAATTAAAAAGAAAAAAATATCCTAGTATTCATCTCACCAGACTTAAACAAGGTTGATGCAGAAAAGGCCGAAAAGAACCGAAGCGCTCAGGCAGCTAGACCACAGAGTAGTCAACTCTGGAGTCATGTTGGCGTTCAACCCTCCCCTCACCTAACTGATGAACAGACGAACCCATATCATCTCACACTAACATCTTTTATTGAAAATGTAATGCAATATCTAACTTATTTGACATAAAAAACACTGAAAAATATAATGCTAAAAGCGGAGATAATCTGTACAGCCGAGACATGGTCTACCGCTAATGTTATAATTTATAAATAATCTTGATTTCATTTCAACTATAATCCTAAGGCATGTACACTCGAATCGCATACTAATATTTTCTTCATTTATTTTAATCCGGACCCACAACGCAATATTTTGTTCCAAAAACTCGGTGAAATAATTGAGGAAACTGACGTTCGATACCCTGGAGAGCCTTTGTTTGTAATTGGAGACTAATGCAAGGGTGGTCCAATTAAACCACTTTCTTGACAAAATGCACTCTGCCTCCCTGAATTATTCACGATCTGGAACGATCTGGGATAAGATCTCAAACCAAAAATGAAAACTAATCTTCCAGAATCTGTCCCAGCTGGACGTCATTGTCCATAATGGAAGATGCACAAGTGACATGCCGGCCTCACCCACATACGTATACGTAATAATGGTTCAAGTGTAATTGACATCATGTGGTCAAACCGCACGGGGAGCGAACTCGTGCTCGACATGAACACAATTGAAATAACTTTATCCTCACCCCTCTCAATTGTAATGCTCCTGGGCAACCAGTTAGTGCACTCAATAATACCCTCCCGAAAATTGGAGAAAAAACGTTTGTACAAATGGAAGGCAGACTTTGAAGTACTATCTAATTATGTCGATCTCTTAAACACAAATCTCTCTTTAGTCACAGGATGTTGATGCTCAAAAGTCAGCAATCGCTAACGCTGTCAGATACGCCGCTTCTGAATCAGGGAGGTCACGCATCATTACGATAGGGGATCCAGGAGGTTTCAATAAAAAATTTTACAATCATGACTGCAGAGAGTCCCGTAAGAGTGTACTTTAGTGCCTGAAACTATTACAAATGCAACAATATGCCGAACCGTTACTCTTGAAAAAACCATGATATGAGAAAGTCGTATAACATCTTGCTTAAACTAAAGTGAAAAGCGCATGCAGTACTTACTAAAAATCGCATGAGGGACCCTCAATCTATATATCTGTATTTTGGAAAACATTTAACAGATTCAAATCCAAGAAACCCCATTCATGTTTCGTTTCAATTGCGGAATGGCAGAATTTTTACCCAGATGTAACTATAATTCTTCATAAAACTGGTTCGGAAATCGACTCGGAATACTTATATTTGGTCTTAACTTTCACCCCTTCAGAAACATTTCACGAAGCATGTAACACTCTAAAAGCAAAAGCGCTTAGCACTATTGGTCCCTCTATCAAAATTCTTAACGCTTCGGGCAATGACTCTTGGTCCTCTTGCATGAAATTTTTTGACT
Source organism: Allacma fusca (assembly GCA_947179485.1). Classification (NCBI taxonomy): domain Eukaryota; kingdom Metazoa; phylum Arthropoda; class Collembola; order Symphypleona; family Sminthuridae; genus Allacma; species Allacma fusca. Next base: position 51,524,971 of record OX359249.1, on the reverse strand, counting down.
CTACGGTAATTCCATCCAGGACTTACCTTGCGGAAATCTGGGCGTGGACATTCCTCTGCATATGGAAGCAGCTCAAAACCAAGAATACTGTGGCTACCTAACGGAATGCCCTCTGTTGGAGCCTTAGATCGGTTTCAAAAATAATAGGTCTTCTCGCACAAACCCAAACTGATTGGATGGGAAACTTTGTGAGGACCAGCGCTGCTTAAATTATTTATTATCAAATTTCTCTCACTTTCAGCGCTTTCAGTACCTGTGGTAGCCTTTGCTACCCAGCGTGAATGAAGGTACTAGATTTTAGCAAGGAAAATGGTAGTAACACTCACAAACAACCACCTCCATCATGTATCATTGCTAAAAAATCAAAATCCTTCATGTCATATAATTATCGTAGATTTTTTTAAAATTACCAACCAGTGTTCTACAAGAATAATCCTTCTTGACTCTTTCTGTACCTTGAATGTTGATAGAGGATATAGGCGCCGCCCGAAAAGAATCCTGAATAAATTTATCATTATTATTACTACTAACGATTGGCTTTTGAACATACAGATTGCTCTAACGGGAGCAGCTTATCAGTGGTTCGTATTGAAGGGACAAGATCAAGAACCACATTTGATATGTTTAGCAAAATCTTTTCGCTTCGTTTAGTGGGGAGTAGTCTAATGATGAAAAACTGTCACGAATAACAGAAAACAGCTGACCATTTTGTACCATTTGCCGTGGAAATTCATTAAATGATTACGGCGGTTACTCCTACTCGTACGGATGCCCAGCGCTGTAACTACATGATTTGATATTTCCACCTTTCCATTCATACATATTTCCGTGTACTAGATGTGGCGAAATTAAAACTTTAGATACTCTTGGATAAGGAACGCCAAATTAGACGGGAACTGGTGTCGAGCGAATATTTTAACAAGGAACACAATGGAAAGGCAACAAATTAGTGCACTAAAAGACATTGCCCTAGAGGGCACGGGCGTTTCGACGGCAATGGAGAGGCATTGCTCGGAATTGTAGGACCAAACCCAAACTACAATCCGTCAAGCGGCCACGGTCAGTATACTGTATTTGCCCCATGTATACATGGGGCAAATACTTCGGGCGGATACAATCAGGAAATTAACTGTTAGTATTTAGTATATTTTTTATTTATTTCATTATTGATTTAATTTCATTTATTTTGGATTTCAATGTTTTTCATTTATTCTATTTTTCATTTAATTCATATCCACTGTTTTGCATGTATTTTATTCATTCATTTTATTTATTTTTTGGTAATTTTAATTTTCAGCTTTTTTGTTTATAATTTATTTTGGTTTTAATTTATTTTATTTTATTTACAGTCATGAATCCCTTCAGACCTGGAGCTCAAACGCAAGCCTTGGAGCCACCAATCGGAAGACCAAACATTCAGGTCGAGGGCAATCTGCCGTTTTTGTGTGCACTGCTCCCATCCGGTTCAGCGTTCATGGACTGAGTGCCACTACGAGTACTGCCGTCAGCGGATTTCCCAGTTTGTGCCTATGCCGACTGTCCCAGCTGGATGGAGTATTTGCCGGGGTTGTGAGATGGTGTTTATTAAAGGTAATTAATGTTACTAATTAATAATAAATAAAATATAGAACAAAAATTTTGTGATAAATAAATTTTAATTCTATTTTGTTTAATTTTTACAGACGGGCAACGCTTTTGTGGGCTGTGTCAGTACCGCACGCCTGCCGGGACGAATTATGTGAGGATCCATAGTCTTCAGATTCGGCGCCTCATGAACCTTGAAGAGGAAATGAGGATTCAGCTGGCACCACTTGCAGCCAACGCCGCTCCTGGGAATGGAGCACCTCAGGCCGAGCCGGCAGCTGTGGCAGACGACACCAGGAGCAGTTCCAAATCAAAATGTTAATGTGGCATTTAATGATGATGAGGAAGCATTTCTGGAAAATATGTTGCTTGATGAATAAAAAGAATAAATTCAATTTTACATTTTAATTATGCTGATTTAGATGATTATTGTTATCTTGCAATGCAATCATTTATTTTTAATAACAATTAAATCTATTTTATAAATAAGAATACAAATAATTTAAATGTAAATATATTTAAATATGTACTTTATTTAAACTAGAGAATTAGCCAGCGCCTTCATAACCTTCATATAAGCATTTTTAAAATTATAAGATTATTTAACGTAGATATTTTAATTGGAGTACACATGCTCGCTCCTCCATTTTGCATCCTGTGACATGACTGGCACCTGTCACTGCACATGAATCTCATCCGTACGCATACGTGCAGGTTATTACCAACTGGATATTTAATAAAGCACGGTCATTCTCCATCCATATCTTGACACGTGTGGACTGTAGAGCTGCAGTTGTTGAAGTCACCATTACAACATCTGTCTTTTTAAGACAATTTTAGTCTATTTTAGACACACTAACGGTCTTTTTTAAGACAATTTCAGTCTATTTTAGACACACTAACTGTCTTTTGAAAGACAATTCCAGTCTTTTGTAGACAAATTAGCTGTATTTTTAAAGACAAATTCAGTCTTTTGTAGACAACTTAACTGTCGTTTTAAAGACATTAACTGTCTTTTTTAGACAAATTCAGTCTTTTTTATACAAATTGAGTGTTTTTTAGACAAATTCAGTCTTTTTTAGACAAATTCAGTCTTTTTTAAACAAATTCAGTCTTTTTTAGACAAATTCAGTCTTTTTTAGACAAATTCAGTCTTTTTAACGACAAGTTGTCTTTTATTCGACAAATTCAGTATTTGTATATTTCAATTCAGTCTTTATATGCAATTTTACTTTCTCGAATTGAACCACGAAATTTCGGACGAGTTACCAATTGGTCGGAAAGTTATAAGGGTTCTGAATATATCAAAGCAGAAGCAATTGCAATATTAATTCGTGTTTAAACATGAATACTGAAAACAAAAGAAGTCGAAAGAAGAAAATGGACATTAACTCTGACGTAAGACCAGATGACGAGGTTTTGTTCGAAATTGATGATAATAACATTCGTCAATCAGATATTGTTACTCATCAGCTGTTAATCGAGAAGCGTTGAATGTTAATCAACAACAACACCGTGCTGCCAAACGGCGAAGTATAAACGAGGCTGAAATTGTTCGGCGGCAAACTGCAAAGAGAAGAAGGCTTAATGTGACTGAATACAGCGGTCTGACTAAAAATGTTGATGGAACCTATCTGAAAGAATATTGTATTGGGGAAATGGATAAGGAATGCCGACATTGTCATGCATTGCATTTTGCAGAGGAAGGAAAATCGAACGGATCGGGAGAAAATAAATATTTAAGCTTTATTTCATGCTGCCATCATGGAAAAATTGATTCATTGAATCCGATGACAGCTCCACCTGAAATTTTAACTGAACTTTTTAAAGACCGAGATTTTAAGGACAAAATTCGATCATACAATTCCAGTATAGCAATGGCGTCGTGCGGTGGAAACGTCAAGCCAATGTTAGGTGGCCCATACGTTTTCCGTCTTCACGGTCAGTTGTATCATTGCAGCGGGCCGTTATACCCCAAATCAGGTGACAAACCTCTGTATGCTCAACTTTATGTGTATGACAGTGAGGTAGCATCTTAATACCGATTGCACAATCCTTCTAATTCGGGATGAAAAGATTCAGTGTTGCAAATTTTGCACGAATTTATGGAGGCAAACAATAAATTAGTACAGTGCTATAGAATGCTCAAAGAAGTGGAGTCGGAAATGCTAGCTACAGGTAAAGATACAAAAAATCTAATGATGAAAATTGCGACAAATAATAATTATGATCGCAGAAGGTACAACGTAGCAAAAGCCAATGAAATTGCCATGGTTTTTACAAATGATGAGGGTGAACCTCCATTTGAACGTTATATACGTGTTTATTTGAGAGAGGAAATGAGAATGAAAAACATTAATGTCCTAAATGAATTTTTGGATGGACTCACGTATCCCTTATTCTTTCCCACAGGGGAGAAAGGTTGGAGTAATAATTTGAAAACGTGTGACGGAAAAACAAAAATTACTGAAATGATGTATTTCAGCTTTCATCTGCAGGTACGAAAAGACCAGACAAACCACTTGCTCACCGGTGAAAAATTAACACATCCATTGATGGTAGATTGGTATTGTAGAATGGAAGCAAACAGATTAAATTTTTTGCGATACAACCAGAAGAAGTTAAAGGCTGATACATACACTTCTGTTCAAGAATATGTCACAAACAGGGCATCAGCAACTGGCAAAGGAGTTGGTCGTACGGTTATATTTCCATCAAGTTACATTGGAAGTCCCAGAAATGTGCAACAGCGATACCAGGATGCAATGGCAATTGTAAGAAAATTTGGAAAACCGGATTTTTTAAATAATAATTTAAGTAGTTTTCTGTCTACGTAGGTTAACTAAAATAACAATAATTGTGGGACCTATGTGGGGGATGTACATTCGATTTTCATCTAGCCATTTTCCTAGGAATTTGAGTTGACTATATTTTTATTCTGCATAACAATCATGCTATGATTGAAATTGATTTTCATAAGAGATAAATTGTATCACCCCATGTTACTGAAATTAAATTGATTGTGCTGTCAATGTTTCTGCAATTAATATTAAAGAACAAACGAATAACCAGGCATTCAAATTTGTGACTTTTCCTTCGCTTCGCTCTAATCTAAACTAGTGCTTCAATTTTAGTGCCATGAAAATGTCCAACTTGCCCTGCCAAAATTGGGCATGTGGGCAGGCATTTTGTGAATTTTCAGCTGGACGAGCAAATACTGCAGGGTATTTTCAATCAGTGCTGCGGACAAGTTCAAGTAATACTTGAGTTTTCAAGTCAAGTTCAAGTTCGCGTCAAGTTCAAGTAGGCCAATTTTTTTACTTGAATCTTTCGGGTCAAGTTCAAGTGCGCCAATTTTTTTACTTGAATCTTTCGGGTCAAGTTCAAGTGCGCCAATTTTTTTACTTGAATCTTTCGGGTCAAGTTCAAGTACGTACTCGGCTTGACCATGACATTCTAAGACAAGTCAGGTTCAAGTACAAGTAAGAGAAATTTACTTGAATCTCAAGTCAAGTTCAGGGTCAAGTAATGGAAAGAATAAACTAGACCATGAACTTGAGATTTCACGGTCAAGTTCAAGTAATTTTAGATTGCGCATGCCATTGCGCATGCCATAAAGGACGGAAACAATTTCAAAATCACAATCCAACTTCATGTCGTGTCCAGGGTATATTGTTTGCACATGTCATCAATCAAAGGACAAAATTCAAAAGCAGAGTCCGTTTTATGAAGGTCCTGTTTACCAGACGTTGCTCATTGTTAGTTGTTTCAGCGGCCTCTCCATTAAATGAAAAAATTATCTCGATAATTCATATTGTTGCTTAGAATTATTAGTTTCAACTTGTGTAAATAAGTCCCAGTATAAAATGAGCTTGGATGGCTCTTTACAAAAAGCGTTTAATAAATAAGTAAATACTAGTTTATTAAATTTTTAATTAAGAGTACTCGTAATGCTCAAATAGGTATATGTATATAATTAAATAAATTATTAAATAAAACTTGACACTACATAAAACTCGTCAGGTATACAGTGAAAGTCCGTTATAAGGGCTCAGTTTATAAGGAAATATCGATATCATTTATTTGACCATCACTTTCATTTACGCAATGCTTTAGACGTTTTGTATAAGGGAATTCCTTTATAAATTGTATAGTAACTTATATCGAACTTTTACTGTATTCTGTACACGCTCAAAGTTGTCCCCGAATGATTTTAAATAAAAAGTAGTAGTAAAATTGTTTTCTGAATGCTTTTTGGTTTTCAGTCTGAAGGAAATAATTTGCTGATGTAAGTTCAACTTATTGTGGCCATGTTTAATTTTTTGTGATACTTAACTTGAATTGTCAAGTTCAAGTCGCGTTCAAGTCATGGTCAAGTCAAGTTCAAGTCAAGTTTGGAACTTTAATTACTTAATCAAGTTCGGGTCTTACAAAAGTTACTTGATTACTTGAACTTGACAAGTCAAGTAATTACACGAACGCGAGTTATCAAGTTCAAGTTGTGTCTTGAAAATTACTTGAAGTTTCGTGGTCAAGTCAAGTTCATGGTCAAGTTTTGAAATTACTTGACCCGATCGCAGCACTGTTTTCAATCGACATACCCTAACAAAGTTACTATCTCTACATTACTGGCCGTATCCTGCTGGTATGTGTTAATTTGAAGCTTGGCGCGCTCATTTCACTATATAGCAAGCCGCTATGTACTATATTATTTTGTTATTATTATTGATCTCGACCTGTCCGTTGATTTAAACTTTCGCGGCTTTGGCTTTACAATTCAAACCTTATCAGGGCATTTCATTATATAGCAAGCCGCTACCCTAATAGCACACATCAGTCACTTTTGCGCATAAACCGTGCAAGTACTGTAACGCTAAATGGCGTACCGTTTTGGCCATCTTTTTTGAGCCGGAAAATGCTCAAGAATGCAGCGCTAAAACTGCGCATTGGTGATGCGTATTTTGGGCGCAATTAACGCAAGCTCTTTGTTGCGTTTATATGCGTGGTTTATGCTTTTTATGAACTATGCAATCTGGATACGAATTCATAGATTTTAATATTTACAGACTTCTTTTTATTCAAAAATATTAAAACAAGGAATACTTTTCTCACAAGAATTGTCCAAAGGAAGTAACACGCATTTCTGAAACAAATCCGTAACGTTGCAACGATGCGGATTTGAAAAAAGATTAGTAGTCTTAACAATTTTTAAAGTACAGGAAAAACTCGATATAACGGATGGCTCTACAACGGATATTTAGTTACACCGGACAGATTTATTTGTCCCGGCAAGGCTCTAATATAACCAATGCTAAAAATATTGCATACAACGGACATTTGTATACCGGAAAATTAGTTATAACGGACACACTTTGAAGCCCCTTGGAAACATTTTGTATGTATATCACGGATTTTAAGCGGAAATTTATTACAAAATATTCGATTGGCTCCCTTTAACATGTAATCGTTAGCCAAGGCAATTCAAACGTTTGTTACTCATATATGTATGTAGCATGAATGGTCATATTGGGACCAAATCGTTGCACATACATTTTGGTTGAATGAATAAGACCTCTTGAACACTTACGTGTTTCATCTAATTAGTTTGGATTTATGTCTTGCAACTTGTTCACAGTGCTAAAATGTCCGAAAAATCAAACCGAGAGTTTAAATTTAGGAGAAAAAGCAAGTATTATATTTGAAATTCAAAGTGGGAACTTTTAAACTCAACTATGCAAAGATCGTGCTCTAGCATCAACCAGAGTGAATGATATTTGGAAGAAATTGTTTAAGTGTTCACGTAAAAATGGACTTAAATTATTGTACTTTTATATTTAATCAATTCAATGTTTCTACAGTTGAATAATTATTATTATATTATTAGTCTGGTGTTTCCATGTTGTATTTCGATGAATTTAAGTCAATATTCATAATCAGCCTTGTTTGTCATTTCGGAAATTATATAACGGATAAAATCCGTCATGTGCATACAACGGAAATTTTGTATATCGGACAAATTTTACCGGTCCCCTGGAAATCCGTTATATCGAGTTTTGCCTGTATCACTCCTCACTGGATAATCTTGAACTTGCTCTAATCTGATAAATGACTCATATTTGATTACAATATTGCCATTGTTCGATTCAGATACATCTTTAATTTTAATTAAGTTGCCATCATGCGTATAAAATATATTATCGCCCCATAAAGAGCTCACAACTATTGCTTTGTACAAATATTTAAACTTGCTTAAAAATCTATTCGGTCTTAGGTTTGCTAACAAAGTACTTTTGTGACTATCTATTTCAGCTACTCTCTTAATAACCTGCTGCACGCAACTATTTTTTTTTCTAAGCATATTTTTGAGTATTTGTAAGTAATTCTCAAATGGAAAAGCTCTTATGTTATCAAGACTCCCAAACTTTCTGCAATCATCCGCAATATGAATCATCGAATGAAAATTATAAGTGATTATTTCTGACCCGTATAACTCTTTAGCTTCAGTGACAAAGCTGTGGAGGAAGTTTTTAGCAACAAAATTCACATTCGGAACATTTAGGGGACAAAAGCAAGAAAACTGCACACTGTAGCTTTAAAAAATGTTTGCATTTCTGCGATTGTAAAAACGGTTTCAAAATAACGATTCCCGTATAAATTAAAAATAAACGAAATTCAGTTGCTTTAAAATGGTCGAGCTCCTTTAAACTTCGCGATTTCCGTGAAAACTCTGACGGAATATATAATTTCAAAAACTCAAGGTGCTCCGACATTAAATCAATTTGATTACGTGATAGCTTATGGCTCTTGAACGATTTTTCGTGTCCAGTCCATATCTTCAGAAGCTTTTTAGTTACGCCAAGTAAAATTAAGTGCATATAATCTAAGGGGAAATCACTTACAATTCCGAAATTCAGGCTACACAATATTGAAGGTCCTAAGTGGGGTTCAGGATCAGTCATCCTTTTAAAGCTTTCATCCATCCTAATTTCAGAATTTTGATCAAGAAAAACCACTCTACCTTTCCATTCTCCTCTGACGGTGCATCTCTCGCAACTGCTATAACCAAAATGTGTTTTAATATTTTTTAGAAAAGCCCAAGCCGGAGCATCGGCTATTATACACTTTAATTTAAATGCGTACTTCTGATCTTTAAACATAATCCCTTCGGTTTCAAGAACAGAACAGTCTTGAACGAAGTCGTGTCAAAAGGAGGTTGAATCGCTAGGCTTCGTATGACCTGAGTAAATTGCAATTATAAATGGGGATTGCGAAAGTTTAAATAGCATTCCTAATATGGGCCAGAACTGAAGATTGCTGCTGTAACTTAATGGAACACCACCACAGCTAGCTAACAAATTCAAAGTTTGTGTTGATAAACGTCCACATTTTTCTAAATATTTCAATAATCCTACCTGTGTACCGAAATAATGATAATGACCTCCAAATTTTATACTAACAGATGTAGATCTAGGAGTCTTAAGTATTGTTCTGGCGTCAGTATGAATACTATTATTTACATGAGATTTCAATATTTTCAAAAGATCATTTAAGGCTACATGTGTAATTTTGTGATTAATGGACCATTGAGCTAATTCGTTCTCTAATATAGCGGAAATCGAATCGGAATTTCTAACTTCAGAATTATCATCACTTTTGCTTGAGTTATGTTCATTACTCTCACTTGTAAAATTGTACAAAAAATCACTACATTCAGACGACTCAGTATTCTGCTGTAGAACCGCGTATTACAGGTTTCACTTCCTTCGAGAATGAGCGGGGAACTTTCTTCTAAAATACTTTCAACTTGAATTTCTTGCAATACGCTGCTGACCTCTTGTGCAATGTGCCTTCGCTTTGTTCTACTACATTTGATCATTTTTGAGGTAATTGGTTTGGTACACAGCTATTAAGCTTTTACAATTCCGAAACCAATTTATGCAAACACTTTTTGCGCAGTCATCAGTCAAGTCCGGGAAACGCTTTCTTGAAGCTTCTGAAATTTGTTTACATTACTTGTCTAGTTTGATATTTTCCTTAAAATATTTTGGTTAATAATATTATTAACATATTAGTTACCTGTCACAGCTTTGCGTAGTCGCAGCTTTTCAAACTCAACTTTGGAGTGCTTTCCACTCCAACTGATTAAACGAGAAAGTTCTGGGCTTAATACTTTCTTCAGAATTTCGCGCATAGAAGCCTCGCTCCCTTTCCCACCAATACGAAACAGATAATTCTTCTGTAAAGAAATTATATTTTTATATTAATTTTTATACTTATGAAGTATCATCAATTTTAGTCGAACATTATTCATCCAACATTGGTTACTTCTGAGGGATACGTTTACTTACAAACTTAATAAAGTTTTCACGATTATCGAGCCAGTTTTCTAGATCGTCAAGGTCTCCTTTTGATAGCACGGGAAGGGTTGGAAATTCGGAATCACCTTCGAAGTCCTCTTGACTGGCAAGTTGGAGTCTTTTTATTGCTGAAATATCAGTTTCAATAGCTGCCAACTTGGTTAGTACCACCTTGTAGAATCCTGCAAACAATTTAACGAAATCACACTAAAATATTCCACACATTCAATCACAATAGTGCATCTTATTTTTTATTTATGGAAATTATATTATACATACTGCGATTTTCAGAGATAATTTTCTCCAATTGTTCAGAGTTTCCATGCGCTTTGCTTGTAGGTCCTTGAACTAAAAGATTATTCAGGTACAGTATCTCAGAAAATATTTAATAACGTGATTCCTCAATCACTACTGTTGTCGGCTAATCATTTTTCAATAAATCCTCATGTTTTCAACTCAATTAAATGCAAAATTCTAAGAAATCAAATGAATTTTACCAGTAGTAAATAGTTGAAAATTCTCCGGCAATGTTTGTGGAATTGCTACTGACGTTTCCTGAAATGAAGACCTGGAATCACTGACACCCAAACTTGCAACCAAAGTACTATCATTGGAGGTGGTAGGAGTCGTATTTACGATTTCCTCTTCATTTGGCTTCAACACAGTCGCTTGATTCAAATATTCTAATTGGAATCCAGGAAATTCTTTTCGAGTTCTTCTACGTACCGTTAAATCAGCTTCGGTTTCTGTCCAATCTGAATTAAGACGCTCATCCTCCATGAGAATATTAGCACAGTTACTTGCTCCATTGTATGTTACTGTAATTGATTATAAGATTTCTTTTACAACTAAGTATTACTATTCCTAATGAAACGTAATGAATTAGTAAAATAATAATACCAACCGCAAGTACATGAACTTACCGCATTTTTTTGATACTTCACAAGAATGTTTTGGCCAGTCATCCTTAGCTGACATCAGTGATTGAATCTGCTTCCTCAAGGATAGGCCAAATTTCAATGGAAAAGAACATGAAGTTTCCAATGAATTCACCCAGCTAAAAGGAACAACTTCTACGGTTTTTTCCTTTGGAAATACAACCACCCAGTAAGGCGTTTCATCGGCTGTATTACTCATTAAGAAAACTGAAAGAATTTTATTTCAGCAAGTCTGTTAAAATCCTTAATCTTGACAATTTTAAGAACACACAAAGCGGAGTCAGGGACGTGTTGCACATAGGACTGTTGCTTCAAATTGTGGTTGATTATTTCTGTTAGCTTCGGCATGCTGTACATTTGTGCAATGCGCATGCCCGCAATTCCAGAATTGGCGCTTTATGGTTAGGCGTCAAAATAACGCATTTTATGCCAAGTATAAAAATGCGCAAACAGATTACTGCATTTTTGGCGCCTATTTAATGCCCGTAAATTGACGTAGGAATTGTAGCGCCTTGAAGGAATATAATATGCGCACAATAGTTTGCACTTGCATAGTTTCTGCACTGCACCGTATTTTATGCGCAGTTTAGATTGACGTGTGCTATTAGGGTATGTACTATATTATTTCACTATATAGCCAAGCAAGTCTGTTGTATATACAGCAAGCACAGGCACAGTGGGCTGAAACGTTGTAGCAGAGGAGAGCTTTTTGAGCTCGCTGTGCTTCTCGGCATATACCATCCTGCTTGCAGCATACTTGAAGCTGGCTATATTACGCAATTTTAGATTATCACTTAAAAGCGCTAATCATAATTATTTTAAACATTAGACATAAATTATCGAATTTGGATTAAATTAAGTCTGGTAGTAAGAAAAACTACGCTCGGTTACAGCACTGACGAATTTGAGGAGAAGAGAATTTTAATGACTGAACTTTGTACACATAAGTGTGGGATTCTTATTAGGAAAAACCAAATGGAATTGGAAGTACTTATTGCATTAGTTTTTATATATAACGTCAGATAAATTCTCAGAATTTGTATTACTGAAGTTATTTGCTCACTATTTTTTAATCGCAAGTCTTTACATCATACATTTGATCATTATATCCCCTAAAAATATCATTAGGAATTAAGGATTGATTTGTAGGAACCTTGGACTTTAGTAACAAAGCAATTAAAAAATGTTGCGCTATTATAAATTCCCTTCACTTTTCCTATTTTAAATTATCAGTGCATCCAGTGTCTGCGGCTTCAGTTACATTATTACGGTACAACTGAGATATATACAAATTAAATAACATAAAAAATCATATTTGATCCACTATAAACGGTGAAGCACCATACAGGGATTCAACAGCAAGATTTAATAACAATGTTGGTTTTTATTAAGTTAGATTAGATTAGTTAAATTCCCCGTGTATAGCCAAATATTGAGTTTGGGAGAGAACTTTAGTGAGATGGAGCGTTGTACCATAATTTTTTGATGATGAATTGCCAACTAGCTTTTTGAAACGAATTGTTAGTCTTACAATTAATAGTTCACATGTCTTATATGAGATTACTTTGCCCAGCGAAGCGGGCTATTAATATTAAGCCTTCTCGACATGCCATCATACGGGATCTATAGAAATTTACGGTTTTGTGTATACTCTCACAATTCTCAAGTAATTGCCCCTGTGCGAAGCACAGGGCTTTTACTAGTCTCTACATTACTGGCCGCATCCTGCTGGTATCTGTTAATTTGAAGCTTGGCGCGCTCATTTCACTATATAGCAAGCCGCTATGTACTATATTATTTTGCTATATTGTAACGAGATTGTTGGTGTTAGATATCTCGTGCCCAAGTTCGGACGAGTCGAGTAATGATGTGTAGTATTTTTGGTGATAATAAAATAATCGTGGATAAAGATAAGTTTATACTGAATAATAATCTTGTATTAATTTATTCTAATTGAAATCAAAGATAAAATAAACATGAAATGATAAAAGGATCTTAAAATAATTCTTCCGTGTTGAAATTCCTCCTTGGGAAATCTCCATGAATTATATTGGGATCCAAGGATCTTTTCCCAATATAATTCTCAGTGTGGCTGTAGATCTTCAAGCCTTGGGCAGGGGCCGAAATGGATACGGATCTATGTACGCGAGCTTTGATCCGAACCATCCGAGAGCCTCCCAAGAACTTACTGTCTTTTCTTGCTTGACTTAACCTAAGGATTTTGTCTTAGCTTATTTACATAGTATGTACATAATTACAATAATAGCATTTCATCATAATTCTTGTTTGTAATAACAATAAGTTGGATTGGTCTTAATGGATTTCACATCCTATCCCATATCCGTTCTTCCCTCAGATTCTGCTGAGTGGAAGTGCTGAGTGATTAAAAAGGTTAAATCTTCCTTTTGAGATCTGCGGATGTGGTTTAATTATTTATGCTAACGTGACATGAACGCGATCTTTGGTCACGTAGCCTCCTCTTCTTGTCACGTACTTCAGGTGTGCAAATTGGTATGTAACATTCCTTTTCTGTCGGTAGGCTGTCCTCAGGCGTCCCTTCGACAGCATGCCGATTTCGGATTAGCTAAACTTTATGTACATGATTAGATTTTCTCAATTATTTACATTCTTTTTATGAGGGTGGTTCCTATGATCTATATACTTATCTATAAACTACATGTAGGTGTTTGTGTTAGCTTGGGAGTTATGTGTATTACAAAGTGTGTTTTTCTTACATACTACTTTTTACAATTTGGTTTTAAGCGTAAGTTCTTTCCCTTGTTTTGGAGTTCTGGGCATCAAATTCGGACTTTAAGGTCGGGCGGGTAACCTGGCGGTTGATGGCCCTGGTGTGGGTGGTGCTCGTACAAGTTTACATCCTACTAAACGTTCGAAACTGTTCTGGACTACTGCTGCTGTATCCGGTGCTGTGATCCTCTTCAATTCCTGGTATTGATGTCTTGATTCCGGCATTGGTCTACGAGCTATTAGTCGACAATAGTAAGCACTAATGCTGAGAATGGCTAATAAGATAAGGATTCCAAAGCTGCTGAGAATGATGATGGTGAGATTGCTATTTTCGGCTGGTGGCGGGGGAATCCATGTATCTCCTACTTCCTGTGCATACTTTTGTGGATATTTATTGAAGTCAACATCTTCTGTTGAAGGATTGAAGGTCTGTGGTACTTGTTGTCTTTGTAATAACTGCTGTTGTTGTAGCTGCATTTGTTGTTGGAGTTGTAACTGATTTTGTTGTTGAGCAGCTATCACGTTTGCGTCTTGTGGATCGTAGGGTACAACAGCCATTTGTCCGTTGTTGCCTGGGTGTAATAGGTGCACAACAGGGTCTTTTTGTGACAAATGGGTGGCGGTTATAGCTGTAGATCCTACAAACATGGGTGGTACTACGTAATTTGCGATCCATGCTCCGATGCTAGTGAGTCCCGCTTGTACTACCCGTCCTATTGGTTCGGGTTTTGGAACTGGTTGTCCTTCAGTTTCCACAACTGTTAGAGTTATGGTGATGTACAGAATAAAATGTCTAAGTGTCATTATTCAAATCTATGTTTTCTTTGATTATGAGCCAAGCAAGCCGGTGGTATACATATACAGCAAGCAAGCCGAGAAGCACAGCGAGCTGAAACCCTGTCGCAGAGGAGAGCTTTTTCAGCTCGCTGTGCTTCTCGGCCATATACCACCTGATTCCAGTCTACTGGATGCTCAATAGAGCGTACAATATTAAGCAATTTTATAGATTACCGATTTGTACGCTCTATTGAACTTTCAGTAGACTTCCCAAATCCAAAGCGCAATTTCCTCTATTAAATCCAGAACGTCGTGTCTCTTAGTCTGTGTGTCGATATTCAAGCCTACAGAGAATGCTCTACTCATATGCACCATGGATATGGAACTCAGTTCTATCTCGATGCATTACGATTATTTTATCTTTCATCTGATTAGTTTGTCAAATCGAAGCAGAAATGTCACTATGCTCTATCGTTCAAAGTGAATGTACTTTCTAATTTTCCAGACCTTAAGAATTTGAGGAGAGGAGAATTTTAGTGACTGAGCTAAGTACGCATAAGTGTGGGATTCCTATTAGGGAAAATCAAATGGAATTGAAAGTACTAACACTTTTTATATTTACGTCAGTTAAATTCTCAAATACTGCATTACCGAATTTATTTGCTCACTATTTTTTAATTACAAGCCTTAAAATCTACATTTGACCTTTATATCCCCTAAAACTATCATTAGGCAATAAGGATTGATTTGTAGGAACCATAAATTTTAGTTACTATAGCACGTGAAACATGCTGCGCTATTACGAATTTCATTCATTTTTCCTATTTTAAACAATCAGTGTCCAGTGTCGGAGACTTCAGTTAGGGAGAGGTCACTAATGACATCACTTTCAAAAACGTAAATATTTCACCCACCCACCCTATCGTCACTTGCCGTCACTTTCTGCTTGAGGCACCTACCCACCCTAGAAAGTGATGTCACAAAGGATCGCAAAATATCGTCTTTTGCTCAACTAAGTTTTACGTTGATGGCCCTAATAAATACTGGTGATTATTTACGATACCTGATATATTGTCAAATTTAAACTCTTAAATTGGAGCAGAAAACATTGTAGGACTTTGATTACTTAATAATAATTCATAAAATATTTTGGTCCACATTAACATTGTTTCAGCAAATAATACTGTTTTTTTGCTCTCAATTACATCTTATTGATCAAAATGTAAATTTTGGATACGCTTTATAAAAATCCATAATTGAATGAAAATACTGCTCATGATCAATTAAACAACGCCCGATGCTTAATAATTCCAACCAAATAATTTGCTGTAGCAATTAATTTGCCCACTTTTAAGGTTTTAATGTTATCAGGTAACTGTTGTAGGTAAAAGGATGCTTATTGTTAGTCAGTTTTAACCCGAATATAGTGTGTATTTACTAATCAAACTGCAATACGCAGCAATAATGTGACAATGTTACCCGCAATAATACTAGCATTTGTCGTTCTGGCTACCTTAACACAGATAGAGTCGGTGACGTCACTTTCCCAACAAACCACCCTACTACTACGTCATGTCTCGTCACTTTTAAGTGTTACCACCCACCCACTCAAAATATGACGTCATTAGTGACCTCCCCCTTACATTATTACGGAACAACTGAGCTACATATAAATTATAATCAAATTATAAAAACTCATGGGCGAAGCACCATACAGTGATGCAACAGCAGGATTTAATAGCAATGCAATGTTGGTATTAAATTGATCAAACGATTAGTAAAAATCCACGTGTATAGCCAAATATTGAATTTGGGAGAGAACCTTGGTGGGTCGGAGCGTTGTACCATCATTTTTTGATAATATAATGTCAACTAGCTATATGAAACGAATTGTTATTCTTCTTACAATTAATAGTTCACATGTCTTCTATGAGATTACTTTTCCCGGTGAAGCGGTCTATTAACATTAAGCCATCTCGACAGACCTTGATACGTGATCCATAGCCATTTACGGTAGGTCTTAAGTTTGTGTATACTAACACAATTCTCAAGTACTTGCCCCTGTGAAGCACAGGGCTTTTACTAGTAAACAATATTGAGACCGTTACATGGAATGAGATTAAATTGGAATACGATCATAGATTAAAATGAATTCATTAAACCGGGACTGAGGAGTATGGATTTTATAGTTTACTCAAAACGTGTACAATGATTTGGATTGATTATTTATTATTAAAAAAGCATACAGGGGATTAGTTTAATCCTCGAATAGTAATGCATTCCCATCCCTGAAATTGAAAGACATTCAAAGCTCCTTCACTCTGCGCTATCGATTCATCGTCGGTAGTTTGAGATTTGACGTTGTGAACATCCACATGCTGGGGTGAGTGTGTGACAAGCGTTTTTTAGTGAGAGCTGAGTTTAATGCGTCGGTGATATTTTGACGTAACATGAAAAGTAGTGTGTACACTGTGTACTAGTGTCCATGTGACATTCGGGTTCACTCCTTCGCGGCTCAGCTCTGAAATATTTGCTTTAAGAATTCCAAACTCGTAAGTAAGTGAAAGACTGTACAGCAAGAAGCTCTTAGATTGTACAAAATGGTTGTTTAACGTTGCATGCAAGTGTACATAAGTAACTATATCAAACAACAGAAATACCACGATAACAGAATAAATGAGTAAATTGTACACTGTTTTAGATCTAAGACCTTATATTTAGTTCAATCGTAGCACAATATATTTTCGGCACTAAGAATTCTGTCTGCGTGATTATGGACATACGCAAAACGTAAATGTAGACTTACAATACAATTAGTGGGAATCCTCAGAATCAGTAGCAATAACTCAAATTCCTCACGCAGTTTCCACTTCAACAGTTAATAATTATATTTGTGAACGTACTGCCTAATTGCTGGATGACAACATTGCATTGATGACCTCGGCCTGAAGGAAATTCTTATAGCGATTGTTAAATAATTATTTCAACTTAGAATTTGTTCCGTGTAAGATTATCTTTTGGCTCTTGTTCATTCTTTCTTCTCTAAACATAGTTTATTTGGTCACTTTGCTATTAGAATTATTCAAATACTGATAGTATGAAATTATCCTTTCAGAACTTCCTTCCATTTAACACTCAAGCAAGTCCGACCTACGATGAAAGTAAACTTTCCTCGTAAGGGATAGTTTGATCAAATGATCATCGTTGCTGAGACAAATAGACGTAATAAAAACAAGGCTTATAGCAAGCATGTTCAGAAGTAAAAGTTGGTTCGGAGGGGGGCTTTGGAAACCAAAAAATCCACATTCCTTGGATCATCTGAAGTAAGTGCTTCTTTTTTTCATATCTTATTTTACAACTTGTCCGAAGTGGGGAAAAGCTGTGAGTTTTTTCCTCAAAAGTGCATATTTTTTTTATCAATCATTTTTCAGTGTTATATACAGTGTTGCTATTATTTTTGCTATTCGATGGGGTAACATTTATTTGTATGGTGTATATTTTAGGTATTTGTACAATGTTTTATCCAAAAATCAAACTGTGAACGAACATAATCGAGGATTGTTAGTCGAAACTTTAAGATCTATTGCGGAGATTTTAATCTGGGGGGATCAAAATGATTCAACGGTTTTCGAGTAAGAGATGTGCTTTTATTTCTCCAACTCAAATTGATTCATTGACACTCGTCACTATGCTTGTCTTTCGTTATACCTTAGTTTCCGTTCATTACCGTATGTGTTAGACTTTACTGACTTTTCGATTTTTACTGATTCGATTTTTGTGAATGTGTCATTGTGATTGATGCTTTGCTTTATTCATTACAGTTTTTTTCTCGAGAAGAATATGCTGTCTTTCTTCTTGAAAATCATGAAACAAAAATGTGGGAGCTATGTGTGTGTGCAACTTTTGCAAACCTTAAACATCCTGTTCGAAAACATTCGTAATGAAACATCTCTCTGTAAGTGTTTAACCAGCGCATTTATATCTGAGATTCGACCATTCAGAGGGTAACAGTGATCTTAATTGTTTTGCAGATTACTTATTATCTAATAATCATGTCAACTCGATAATAGTGCATAAATTTGACTTTTCGGATGAAGAAGTAATGGCTTACTACATTTCCTTCTTGAAAACTCTGTCTTTAAAATTGAATTCTCACACAATTCATTTTTTTTATAATGAGGTAATATTGCATTTTGATCGGAAGTTTCCGAAGTATTAATTTTTATAGATGATAATAGTTAAAGATGCATTACTAACTAACTTACTGTATTTTGTGTACAAAATTTTGTTTCAGCACACGAACGATTTTCCACTCTATACAGAAGCAATAAAATTTTTCAATAATAGCGAGTCAATGGTGCGCATAGCAGTCAGAACTCTGACACTGAATGTGTACAAAGTGGATGACAAATCGATGTTAAAATTCATCCGAGATAAAACAGCAGCTCCGTATTTTACTAATTTAGTATGGTTTATTGGCAACCACGTCCTGGAACTAGATGTATGCATTCGAGGAAATTCACAGTAAGCTATTTATAGTAACCAACATTGTGATTAACATTTAGACGGATTTTTATTTTGAGGTTAAGGTCTTTGTCAAATACGGCCAACTTACCTGTTTATTATTTTTTAGGTATGAAGCGCTGCCAAGGTTAGCTGATCTTGTTGCCGAACATTTGGATCATTTGCATTACCTCAATGATATCTTACTTCTTGAAATCGATGATCTGAACAAAGTCTTGACAGATCACCTTTTGCATCGATTGTTAATTCCACTCTATGTGACATCATTAGATAAAGCTTCAGCAATTCAGGTATTTGCCTTTCCACACTTCTAAATGCTACATACTGCACCAATAGGGTAATTGTCGTTTCAGTTCATTATTGTTCGTATCCCTCATCACTAATTGGCAGATGATTAATGTGTTTGGATTACAGGGTAAATCAAGTCCAAAAGTAAGTAGTATTCTAGCCCTGTTTCTTTTATCGCAAGTATTTTTAATAATGACACACCCGCCACTAGTCAGAGTCCTAGCCAATATAATACTTAATGGAAACGAAGCTGTGTTTGAACTTAAAGATGATATAGTTAGTAACCCCATAATAAATTCGACATCAACTCCTACTTCAACTGATGAAGATCGTGCAAACGAAGAAATCCCATCTGCCAGTACCGAAGAAAATCCCACTGCACATAATTTTTTACAAACACCGGATCGAAATTCAAAATCATCCTCGCATGAAGATTGCTCATCTCCTGATATGTTAGCAAGAAAAGCAGACTCGCTAAGGCTACTTATAAAGGATGAGGGTAACTTGACGGATCTTAGCAGACGACCGTTTCTGTCATCAATCTTCGATTCCCTGGAAACTTCTGAAAATGACTATTCTGCTTTGTTCTCACTGTGTCTGCTTCAAGCTCTCGTTAAAAACAAAGGTAAGTCATCCGTTAATTCGTGTCTTGTATTGTAATTCTTTCTGCTTGAATTTGAATATCATTGGATAGCGTTGTGTCGTAATACTTCGACACCATAGATTATGTCAACTATTTATTAGTTTAGTTTTTGTCAAGTAATATTTCGCAGACAAATGTGTTTTCTATTTCAATGTTGTTAGAAGTGTTATTATGGAATAGGTGAAAGACGTTCTTGTTGTCTTTCGTATATTTTTAAATCAAACCTTACCTGGGAACCAGACTTTGTTTTCATTAAGATAAATCTGTTCAGTTCAGTTTGCGGTTGCTGTAGTGTAAGTGCTGTAGGTATCTATGCGTTTATGTAGTGGATAAAGATTTAATTTTTTTTAACAGAGCGGAAAATAATTGCTATTACAAGATTATTCGAATTAAGAATGTTTGAGATGTTGTTCACAAGTTGTAAAAAAATATTGAAATTACCGGCCACATTTATGAATTTGAACTCATGCTTTGTTTGTTTGTGTTTGGTTTTGACTGACATATAACAATGTCGTACACACAAATCCTTCGATTCCGGTTGGGGCCAAATAAGTAGACGGTAGGCACCAACATTTTAATGTTTTTGACTTTGTCTGATTTCAAACTGCACTCTTGTATTAAGCTGTTCGTGCTACATCCAACCAAAGTATTTGCATGTTGGACTAGGATTATTTTTTATTTATATTTCATCCTTATATCCTTTCAGAACTCATTCCAGCCACCTTTATTAATTATTAGTTTGAAGTTAATACCTTAACTCTCTTACATTAAATCGGCATTGTGTTAACATTAAAACTATTATAATTTAATTTCCGATTTGTTGTTTATTTCTTTATTCTGCCTTTTAAATTCTGTGTCAGATACATTGTTTAAATTGTCCCGTAATTGTCAAATGAAAACTGCAATATAGAAAATGCATTTGCTTGCAAGCAAGCACGAATACTAGCTTGTGAAAATGGAGTTATGAAGCGTAGATGTTTGCATGATTGCTGCTGCATGTGACATTTTTTGTATTACATTTGAATTTTGGTCTTCGATTGGACTTACCTTTTATTTAGAAATATAAACTACTATTTTTCAACCATCAGGTATTCATGCGGATTTGTTAGATCGCCTTTTTCATGGTGGAGCTGAGAAAGAACGAGGGACGGGAAAGGAAGAAGACCTGGCGGAAGAATGTATAACCCACACAAAAAGTCGTTACAATGGACAGCTTGTTGATAGGCTCATTTCAATTATTGCGCATACGGTTAAATATGGTTAGTATGTTATGGAATTAATCATTAGATAATCGGCATAAAAATAAAGAATGAGTAGCTCAGTGATTTTAAGTTATTAATTAACTTTTGTTTGATAGAGAGCAAAGTTCGAGTGGTAACTTTGCAGTTAGCGTATACTCTACTTTTGAAAACTGTGATGAAGGAAGGGGATAAAAGCTGTATGGGAGACCATCATTTAGCTGCAATTGAGGGGGCAAGAGAGGAGAATATACTTTTGCTTCAAAATTATTACAAAAGTGACGAAATGTTCCTGGAAATATTTGAAGACGAATACTTAGAAATGTCGACGGGTAAAGTTCAGAACGTAGAACAGCTACTAATGGATTCTCACTTACTTCTTCCACCGGCTGGTTCGCCACTTACTGGTATAGCATTCGACAAGCGTCTTCCATGTGGCGAGGTTAGTCAGATTCTCAATTATGTTGAATTTTTGTTCCCCAACACTGTTAACTTATTGTAGAGACTGATATTCAAAGTTCAATTTTGTAAGATTTTTTATGACATGTGTTGTGTAATCATTGATTTTTTGGTTGGTAAAAGGTTGAGCGGAGTCGTCGTGCTATGAGGGTTTATTTCATCCTAAGAAAACTGTCGTTGACACTTCGAAACGAGAAAGAGAAATATTTACCGCTAACAAACACACAAACTTGTGTGAATATAGATGATAATCTGGATTTAAGTAAGTAGCTTACAATGTTTGAGTTGAACCATTGTTTTATTATGCAATTACAGTACACGCATACCACATGCACTTACCCTCTAAACCTTTACCTTGAAATTAATTGATGGGCCATTACAGCCGTTATTACAAAATATGTCAAAGTAATTCCTACCCCGTTGTCCTTGCAGTAGTGTACTATTCTTGTTGTGAATTTTATTGATGTGGCTGATTCTACAGCAACTGTATTTTTTTTTCAGCGAATAGTGATATTCAATCCTGCATTGTAATTACTCGTGATACTAAACTGCGCCGGTTTCTTGTCATCGATATTGTCCAGTTAATTTTAGTTGAGCCTAGCCCTAAGCGAATGGGCTGGGGAGTAGTGAAATTTGTAGGATTTTTACAAGACATAGAAGTCATGGGCGATAAAGACGACTCGCGTTGTCTACACATTACCGTAAAAAGTTCACCAACTAATCTGCGTGGATCAAAAACAAAAACGCCATTGTTGTCTGCAAAATTTATGTTTGATGACCATATACGTTGCATGGCGGCTAAGCAGCGACTTATTAAAGGGAAGTTGAAATCTCGTCAGCGTAAATTACATATGATAGCGCGGCTATTAGATTTAACGGGCTCATCACCGTCACCTCCCCAGAAATTAAGACACCACAGCCGTGAGTAAAAATCACTTGGGCTTCATTCTTTTATTCCGTCATTAAATTGTCAGCGCTTCCCCCTTCCTCTGGTCCAGAATATCATCATTGATAATCATACAGCCTTTCCACACAATCCCTCCGTACTAATGACGTCATCTTGAAACTTTGAATTTAGACTTTATTCATACTATTTATGATTTAAATTCGTCATGTTGCCAAAGTACTCCTACCTGTCACCATCATCATTTCTGGTCGAACCCCCTTCTCCCCTTTTTGAGGGTATTAAAAGAATGAAGCTTTATGTGTTAAATTGTAATTGCATGTTGTTGTTAACTAGCTCATTTATGAGTTAATCTAATGAGATGTTAGAAATATTTTAGTTTGAGTATATCATACACATAATCTTATATTGGGCAGGGTTGCACAATTGAAAATGCCCAAAATGCCTTACTCTCAAAAAGGCCTGGCATTTTGGCCAGGCATTTAACTAATAGGCATATTAGGAATTTTGAGTCAATATGTACAATGTTGACCTATAACATATTGATCCTCGCCCAGCAAGCAGAAGTAATTATATTTTCTAAAATAGGTTGGTGTAAGTCAGTATTTAGTACAATATTCAGAAACATAAATGTCTCTGACTATTGAACGTAAGTAATAAACGTTGAATTTTTTTAAGGATTTAAAAGTTTACTTTTTTTTATTACAGCACCTTTCTTTGAAAAATTATTTAACGCATTCTACGTTTGTAGAATGTTTAGTGCGTTTTATTATGAGTTGTCTGATAGGTGCTATATAATTTCCGAATTTTGAACCTGGCAGGTAAAAAAATAACAAGTTTGAAAAGATTTGATCTCTCGAGTAGAAAGGGAGGAAGATTCTATGAAGGAATTTCGGATGTCGCAATTTTACCATGGTGCTTTTTCCAAGAGTGTAGAACAGACCATATGGAATGATACTACGCTTGGCCAAGACCAGAAAGCTTTGGAGAGACAAGACCATTCCCAGCACTAGTTGTAATTACTAGTTAACTGGAACAGTTAGCATTCACTGTTGGGAGTTTTAATGGCTTTATGATTACAAAGCAGCGCTTTGGCTTAGTCAGCTTAGTAAGGTTTAATATCTTGACCATCCACTGTCGCGTGCTGCCAGATCATGGATTGATTTAGTATAAAATACGCTTAACAGCAGCTGTCCGGTTGCTGTTAATTTTACAATCTTCTGTCTGCAGTATCATCGCTAGATTTGATGACAATTCGACCGTTCCAATATAAGTCAAAATTGCACTGGGTTTTGTTAATTTTACATTGGGTAGTCTAACTGAATCTATAATCAGTTTTGTGTAACTTTTGTTACAACCGCGATGGTTTGCTAGTGTATTTTAATTAACCCGCAATCGCAGGCTCAAATCTTTTGAAAACACTCGGGGTTGGAGAGTGCATATTGATTTAATTTTAATTACTTGTACTTAAATTGATATTATTTACAAACTGTGTGGTTCAAAAATTGTGCACAACGTATGGCAACTGACGCTATAGAAGATGTGACTGCGAATTAAGTATTGACGTCATACTTTCGTTCTGTAAGTAAGTTTCCCTTCGCTAAAGCTTGCACAACTCATTATTTTAATTCGTGTACGGCAAACTGCCACCCGTAGAGCTGCCATTAGACAGACTCCCATGAGGCCGTTTGTCCCGGTCTCGATAACCAGAAAAATAGGCTAACTGGCCCCCCGCCCATAATACATAAAAGTATGCGATTTTGCATGTACATATTTTAGAAACCCTACACCTCCCAAGAGTGGAGGGCCGCAGTCTCCTAACCTTATATAACCAGCGTGGCCTCACTCACCTGAACATGGCCTAGGTTTCCAGCATGCAGCTCCTTGTTTAAATTGTAAATATTACCTTACATTTCCCCAAAAAAATTCTGTATTGGTATCTGTGCATAGGCACAAGGAAATCACACTGTGCTTTGCCAGATGTACGGCTGGCATTTGACCGACCATGATGGCCATTTTCAATTGTGCAACCCTGATGTTGAGGTTGGTTTTATTTGATCTGCTAATGGGCCGGTATTCCATTATTTGCGGGGGGTTTTAATTAGTTGTTTGTCGGCCCGTTGTTTCGTAGGGCGGCCCTTGGTTAGATCTGATCGCCCCCTATACAATCCAATTGGAAAGGCGCTGCCAGGACTTGCTATGGCCGTAGTAAGTGAAACTCAGCCAGGTAAGTTCTCTTACTCGAACATAGTGAATGGTGTCTGTATATACGAACACTATATAGAAACTGTTCAATGAAGTGTTCATGGTGTTCCCCATGGATTTTCAAATTTGTATTATATTATTTCTATTATCTTTAAACAGATTGGCGTATAGTTGCTCTTGATTTGCTTAAGCCATATCATTCATCTGCAAACTCAAGTTAGTCTCCACACCAAATTTCTGCAAAATTAAAGTTTTAATTAGCACCCAAAAATCAAAACAGGATTTGACGTGGAGTTTCTATAATTTCAAGTTTTCACTAAAGTGTGTACAACGTAATTTTGCACAGCTAGATATCGCATTTTAAGCAAAAACTCGAAGTATATATATTTGAAAAGTATGCAAAAACGTTTTACGTTTTTCTTGTTTGAAATTTTGTAAATGTACGCATAGCATTACCCACCAGCGTAGAATTATACCATACCGGCAACACAAAAATGTGACGCAGTGTTATTTATTATTACAAGCAAATTTATCAGAAACAATCATTTTCTCTATTTAATCCTCGCGTCACATTTTTGAGTCCAATTTGTGACCATTTTTGGCTTTGAAAGATCTTATCAGAATCAAATAAATTATTTATTTTACCACGAGATCATCATTTTGAAATGTTTTTACGGCGGTCAGATACGTCATGAAAACTTTTGTGTGCAAGCGGAAATTGTTCCTCTACTATAATTTCTCAGTTTTGCTCTTGAGACTGAATTTCTTCCAGCCTTGTTTTATATTTACTTAATCCTTATGTTTAATGCTTATGCCTGCAATTCCCCAGGTAAAGAGAAACATCGATAGTTCGTCTCCCGAAAGCCCCTAAAATTCCTAACAACAAACTCAAAACGACAACGACTGTCAAAATAATTTGTTGACAAAATTGTGGTTATGTTCGTTACCGCCGTGGCCATAAAAATTGACCGAGATGAATGAATTAAAAAAAAAAAAAATCTGGAAAAGAATTCGCTGAAAATGGGAGTATACAGAGTACACTTACTTACTGTATACAATAACAGTATAGTGTATTATGCGTCAGAATTCCTTGTAAGGGTTATGGGGGGGGGGGGGTAGAAAATGTATATTAAACACCAGCATTTGTTATTTAATTTACTCAACTTTTTACGTAGGAATCCCATTTTTTCAACCCAGCGTTGAAAGTTCGATTTCCGACCGTTGTAATTTTGTTAAGTCAAATTAAGTCCCTGACCAATTATGAACATTCAAGTCCTATCAATGAATCATATCAGTACTTCGGCTTAATTAACACTAAGACTTTTACACACATTTATGGCAATTAGGATCGGATTTACAGGTTCACCCTGGCCCGGCCAGGGTAAAAACATTCACGGCGACCATTAAATTGCGTGCAGAAAGGCCAACAAATCTGTTTTAAGCCTTAGGGGCAGGGCAAAAAATATTTTATTAACCCACCCCTGATGACAACGACTTCCATGAGTGCACATCATGAGCATGCTTTGAACATTATTTAAGTTCAAGTAACATACCTAATTTTGTAGGGTTTAAACATTATTACTGTTTACAAGTTTTAAAATGTTCGATGGGGCAATAATTTTGTTGGTATAAATTGAGTTTATAAATCTGAATACAATTTTAAGTATCTACCTCAGAGATAAAATTAGATAATTTTAACTAGTTTAGAAGAATTTTCATTAAATTATCAGACTTACAAACAATAGCGCAAAAATGAGTGCAGTGCAGATATCTGGCCCATGTTCGTACGTGTGCAATAGTTCGTCCCAAGTCGCGCTGGTTTGCGTGGGAATTCGCGCCAAAATTTAAAACTTAATCGCAGGGCCTCTCTCTTTCACCCTCTCCCTGTCTCCCTGTGTAAATGTCTCATGTTGAATCCAATAAGAAACTTACATTTTCAAAAGCCGGCGGTACATACAAATATTAATTTAATATAAACGTTTTGGAGCTTAACCAACCTGACTCAACATTCCAATTTTAAATCCCCCAAGATTTTTGAAAGCCTGAGAGTTGCCGAAACTTCGTCATTCGGTCATTCAAGTATCAAGTTGAAAGAAAAAATTTCGATGTCAAATAATTTCTGGTCAAATGCTAGTTTGAAATTCATGAGTCAGTTCAAAGTCAAGTATCACGTCACACTCTCTTGTGTTCGATAGGAAATCATCGAAAAGCTAACTTTGTGTGGAACGTGGTTTCCTTAAAATTATTTATTTTGCTTTTACGCCAAGAAAAAAAACAATTCAAATAAAGTATTTTGCACAACTTTTATTTTTGAACCTTGTGTGTCGTACTCCACAAAGTGGTCATTTTGTGATGAATGTTAGCTTTGACTACAGTATTATTAAAATTATCATATCATTTAAAAATTAATTAATACATTCAATTATTTTTTGGGCCAGTTTGTCGGTGACGTCATTTCCTTGACGTTTTAAGGTCGTGATTACAAATAGATCAAAATTTAAACAACTGGCACCTTCCATAAACGTGCTTCACACTTGTGGTTTTGTGTCTAAAGTTGCTTCAAAGGACTTCTTCCTGGAAAACATTCAAATATGTATGCTTCAAATAAACGTCATATAAAAATTGTATAATAAATAAAAACATAAAAAGGAATTTTTATGGGCGAAGTGAAACAAAGTTTCCTATTGTGATCGTCTTGATGTCTGCTAGTGACGTTACGATAACTACCGATAACTACGTCACCTGCCATTCTAACTTTAATAGTGACACATTCTATTCTAATTAGTCAGATCCCTTTTGATTTTGGAGAAGATCGGGTCATGCATTTGACCTCAGGAAATTAAAATAAGTTACTTTTAAATAAGTGCTAAAACATACGTCTCCGACAGAGGCGCTGTCCCAGGGCAAAGGTCCCCTCACAAAAGTTTTATATACAATATTGACTGGTAGGTGTTGCACTAATATCACTCAAATAAATAAATGGTGTCTTTGCACTTTAGTGCTAGCTACTGATGATTTTTAGGGCCGAAGCGAATCGGAAAGTACCTTTGTGGATGTCTTGGTGTCTGTTTGAATGTCTTGTATGTAGAGTCCTAACAGGATTTCATTAAGGTCCGGTCCCGCCGAATTTCGATAATCCGAAAAATCGGGGTTTTCGGATTTTTGACATTTCGCGGCAATGGACCTTTTAAAAACAACCTTAAGCAAGTATGAGCCAAGTCCTATTGAATTTGAAGATGTAAGCAAAGTTATGAGTGTTTACATCAACTAAAGGGGTGATCCCGCATATCTTTTGTTCTTCCATAGGGGTATCCATATTTATTTACGGAATTAATTTAATATTTTTCCAAAGACCCCTTAAGTGACCCCTTCAAGAATAATTATTAATTTTGGTATAATTCCAACATGGTGCAAAGTCGTAGTCGCTTGTATTTGTACGGACCCAGGTACATGAACTAGTGCTGCCTTATTATCGATTTGATCATTTCATTTAAAATAATGCAAGCTATTTACATTAATGTTGTGATAAGTTGTTCGGATGTGATTTCGAGTTTTTATTTCAAATGCAATATATAATTACCCACTACGCACTTTAATGAAAAATTGAAATATAAACATGTTAAATCCCGTTTAATATTTTGATTTTTGGGTTTTAATTAAATTTTCAATTTTGCAAAATTTGTTTGTAGAGACAAACTTAAGCTTGAAGATGAATGACATAACTTAAGCAGGTCAAGAGCAGCGAAGCAAACTTATTTTGATGAAACTTTGAAAATACTTGAGGGACATCATGAACGGTTTCCTTCTAAGAACTTTATGCAGCAAAATCTAAAATAAAAGTAACTACTTTGAATATCAGGCAATCGTAAAAATTCTCGAGATCAATCCCCTGCTGTGGCGAGCGTCTCCAAGAACACAACTCATCAAGATGAAGAAATACCATTAGGTACCATTCATTCGAAGAGTACAAACCCAGGTGGGACTTCGCATAATGGACCGCAACCTGCTTCATCGTCATCCAGTCGTCGTAACAGCTGTAACTCATCTACTAGTTCATCATCTGCCATAAGTAACCCCCACCAAAGCAGTAATTCTGCTGCCCAAAACCCTTCTGGCCTACATTTAAAGTTCCCCAGTGGGAATTCGTCTAATTTGAGTGCTAATAAAATTAATGTAAGCAAAAATACGAGATCAAGTGGTGGAGCTAGCAATGCTAGATATTCCAGTAGTTCCAACTCAAGTATTATATGTGTACCTAATTCTCCAGATCAAGAGATTGATTTTGAGGAGACTGAAAGTAATGTGACGACACCGCAGTCAGAAACTTCCTTTATGACTGCTATAGCATCACAACCATTAAATTCACATGCTATTAATTTATATCCTACTGTAGCCACGACGCTTCAAGTTCCAGTAACTGGCCAAAATACTTCTGAAGACGTGGTAAACAATGAACATTTAAATAATTCTAGTGATGGCATTTCGCATTTTCCACAATATGTGTCCGAAACTTCCAGCGGAAGAAAGAAAAAAGGAGCTATCGAAACTGTTTGATAGGTGAATTTTTTATCCCAAGTGTAATTCTGAACTCCCTCAAAGAGAAAAATCATTTGGCTTCAGGTAAAAGTAAGTTTCCCAATAATTTTTAATTCAAAAGATACTTATATTTAACGACAACACCAACTACTGTTGGGTTTGTTTGTGTCAATTGGAGGTAATTGTTTTCTTGGACCAGATGAACAATGACCCAATTCTAAATTAATTTATTTGCGGTATTATTCCACGCATTTGGTAATTGCTGTCAGAGCTCTATGGGAAGTAGTAGGCCAGAGACTAAACTTTTTTCAAGTTCTGGACACAATGTATATATATGTCATTCACACAAGTCACATTTTGTGGGTTGTGGCAATGCTTACATTTGATATTGCAAATTGCAGCATCACTAAAAAAATTTAACAACATTTTGTTATCAAGTTTGATATTTATTGCTTTTGGCACGTACTGAATTAATTGTCGGACTGACTATTTGTGCGTGCTTATTAATTGATTACGTCAAACATTCCGAGTGTGGATGACTAAACAACGTGTATGCTAGATTTAAATGCTTCATTATTAAGGAGTAAAATAATATAAGTAATTAGCTTTTATAAAAGAGAGTAACAATACAATTATTATTATGTAGTTTATAGCAAATAAAATCCTATTGAAATGCTGGGGAGGAATGGTTTTTTGTGTATAGTTATAAAATGGAATCGTCATGTTTGGATGTGTTTGCTAACACTAATAATGATGGAAAAGTTGCTGTAACATTTTTTTGTTAATTCAATTTAATATCGATTGAGCATTTTGGTCAACCGTACATATTCTATGTACCTACTCCTCCTGTCCTGCCTCATTGCTGGAGTAGAATATAATAATTGTTTGGTAAGGATGAAAAGTAATTATTGTGCCAGTTTTTGTGCTGTTTTACATATGTCTGTTGAATCACGGTTATCGACATTATCGTATTTGTTACAAGTATGAATACCAGTTTTCGAACTCTGCTAAGTAATAGAAAATGTCGCACTAGATTTTTAAAATACATGGTTCAGACTTTTATATTGAAGAATTAATGTAGGCTTACCGCAGCAGATTATTGCTTACCAGTTCATTATTAATGGGGAACGAATTCTTCAACTTGGCTCAACAGCTCAAAATTATAAAGTTTATATTATTTTTCTGTAAACACTTGTGGTCTTGGTTATGCTGTAAGTCGACAAAAGTGAGCATTTCATTTTTGAAATCTTTAACCTCGAGGCCAATTTGATTTTGACCTAAGTAAAATTGACATTCGAAGCAGTGAATCAATTTAAAACCTTCTATAAACATAGCAGTTGAAGTCCTTGATTATTTTTTTTATTTTAAACGAAGTAGTGTAGCAACATTTAGAATTTCAGAGGCCATCTTATAAACAAATTTGTAAATATATTTACCTTGGCTACGTTGAGAAAAATCCATGTTCTAATCAAGTGAATATTTTTGCTAACACTAACACGTTTAGTAAGCAGCATATCGTCGGTGAAGAGGCAAAATGATCTAGGTGCATGATCGATTAGAATCAAAATGATCTACTTGCAGTTTCACTAAAGGCAAAATGATCTACTTGCATTGAATTTTAAAAGCAAAATGATCTAGATGCAGTTTTTCCTAAAAGCAAAATGATCTAGATGCAGTTTTTCCTAAAAGCAAAATGATCTAGATACAAATTATAATAAAAACAATATAAGTAAACACGTTCTAATGCCGGTGTACAAAAATGTGAGGTATTCAAAATCTTTTATATGTGCATTTAATTCCCCAATGCCTTCATTTCATTCTTTCAGTAACATTGAAAAAAATATATTGTCAATTATGGTTTAACATTTGAAAATGATTCCGAATGTTATGATAATGGTGATGATCGTAAAATACGATTTGAAGAAACTCCCCGTTGAGAATTATTAAAGGGAAAACCAATTCAATGTGCACACTAACACATGAGCACACTGTGATTTTGAATCGTCTTTTAATTCGTCGATTTTAAAATAAATGAATATTGCAGTTTTCGTAACTAAAAATGTATTAGATGCAATAAGTGAAATTAACTTTAGTTGCCGGAATGATCTTTAGTAATATCAAACAATTCAGACAATATTAACCCACAACCCAAGGTCAATTACAGTCATTGTTAGCCCTTATAAGCCACGTGTCCTCCTTACAGACGCTATTTTTCTCACAAAAAAAATTAGACCAGCACTTAGATCATTTTGCTTTTATGGAAAATTGTATGTAGATCATTTTACTTTTAAAGAAGCTTGCACCCAGTTCATTTTGCCTTTAGGGAAAAAGTTATGTAGATCATTTTGATTCTAATCGATTATGCACCTAGATCATTTTGCCTCTTCACCGACGATATGTAATTACTTGTATTGCGAATCCTGAACATAATGTAGATGGGCAAATATTGCCAAATTTACTTCAATTGACGTAATACGGACTTTCCATAAAATGGTTTGAATTGTAAGTTAAGTAATGTTAACTTGGGAGTCAAGTCTACAACAGAGATAATTTATTAGTGCTTCATAAACAACTTTATTATACAATTATTTTAACAATAATAATGTTGCATTTCTTCACCACTGGGGAGGGAAAGTAATCATTACTTATTACAGTTTAATTTCCAGTATTAATGTAGAAATTAAAATCACATTTAGGAATTTCGATCCCTTTTCTAATGTTTCCCGGATTAACATAAGTGAACCAGGAAACGGCATTACTATTACTTCAACTTGATAAATGCAAACATAGTGTATACATAGTTTATTTAGTAAACATTTATGTGAAATAAAGAGATCTTTACCAAACTCAGAAAATCTTTTCGAAGGAAACGAAATTTGCACAAGTCGTTTTAACTCAATAAGTTGAAATAATTACTATTTATTTTGGAACATAGATGATATGACTCGTTTCCAAAGGAATGTCGATTGAGATGGAACTGTTTCTCAAAGCATATTTCATTCACCGGAAGAACATAGAGAAAGCAGGATGTAATGTTGCATACAAATATTCCACATATTTAGTGTGAATCATCAAAAGACTGGCACTTTAGAGATTCACCGGAATTAGCACACAATTAATGACTACAATAATACATGACTATTTAAGTAACAACTGGTTTTTAACACATCACAAATAATTACTGGTGGGATTAAATATTGAAAAACGTATCTCATTTTCATAATATATTCTTATTAACAATGGATTTAAAACTTAGATTATGATATTTTTTTAAACATGAACCTTCGCAAGCCAACCTCGTTACAAAAAAGCCTGAGACACATCAATTGCTCATAGATCATTTGCTCTGTAAGGAAATGAACAGACATAAACGCATACATAAAGTTTTTCGTATATTCTCATACAAATGCAAATTGAAGTTAGATATTTAGAAAAACATATTTAATGATATTTTTAAGTGATAATACCACTTCTTTAAGAGATTACTTAATTACACATTGATTTAACAAATTTTTTCCAATCATGTTAAGCTTAGCGTCATTAAAGAGGCAAAATGAACAAGACGCATTTTGATTAAAAGGAAAATGTTCTACATACAGTTTCATTAAATGCTAAATGCACTAAAAGTGAACTTAAATTAAAGTAAATATTTTACAATGCACTTTCTTGGTTTTGATATAGTAAAAACTGCATGCAGTCCATTTTGATTTTAGGGAGACATGCACTTTGTACATTTTGCCTTTAGACAAAACATCATGTCGACAATTTTGATTTTAATTGAAAATTCACTAGGCCAATTGTTTACGCCTCTATACGTATACAGGCTACAGGCATAATTTTAAAAGGTGTATAATATCTACAGGTATATTTAAGTAGCAAAAGACATAAAGTAGCAGAAGGAATAAGTAGCCGAAGACATAAGATACAGAAGGTATAAGTAGTCAACGACACGGAGTATGTATGCCTTAACCCTTTATGTCCTTTGCTGTGATACTATTCTATTTTGTGGTTCCACCCACAATACACTCCGTTGATATTTAGGGGCGGAGTGAAACGAAGTTCCCAATCGTGAACGTCCAGATGTCTGTTTGTCAGATCAACATAACTACCGAACCAATTTCACCAGACAACTTCACCTTTTCACACTGACGTATCATCTAATCAGTTAGAAGCCTGCTGATTTTAGAGGAGATCGGGTTATTCATTTGACCTCAGGAAATTAAAAGAGGTCATATATAAACACGTAAATACATATGTACAGAAAGTGCGAGGTAGTTTTCGACCTCTAGCGCATTTGACAATTAAACTTTTTCTTGTGCAGTTGTAAGTAGCATCGACTAGATGTCGCAGGCAATTAGTTCGCGCAATTCAAATGAACTTTCAAATGTAAATACATTTCTTGAAAAAGTACGTGCTTATAACTGTCAATAGTTAAATGTATGTGTCCCTGATAATACACTTCAATATCACTTTGCCCCTTCGCGACTTAGCACTTTAATGCTAGTCACCGATGAATTTTTTGTTTCTGAAAATACGTATTTCTCATGTAACCTTACCTATACTCTGTGCAAGCATCATCAGATTTGCATCTTTTCAGCTCTTCATCATTTTTGGCTAAAGTTAGTGTATCGTTTAGAATCGAAGGACAATGATTTATTCTACCTCTTTCAACTTGGAAAAATATATTAGTACCATCAGGTTACAATAATCTTGACATTAAATTCGTACACACAAGTACGGTCATTATGGTTTAGACAAATTATTCTTAATCACCTATGCACTGAAGCTATTTGTAACTTCATTGTCTAAACATTTTGAATTAGTCAATGGACATCATCATCACATGAATGCAAAACTTAGGTTAACAATTAATAATGAGAATTCCTTCTGGGATGGGATAGTAGAAATTTCAAGAGCAGTAAGTTTATACGGACAGAATGGTTAATATTTTAGGGTGATTATAATAAGAACACATCCTTTAGATTCTCCCCCTTTTAGAAATGAGAAAAAAACGAGCGGCAACACACAAGTACCTCAAGTAAGTAACGATACTACTAACGGCATGCTACTTATCTCAATTTCAGTGCACTTACGTCTTAATCTTCCAGGGTAACATTCTGAAAGAGGTATGACATTGACTCTTTGTGGTGAATACGGCGAATGGCTTCGGACAAGAGAATACTGATGTCAACAGTTTTGATCTTGTGACACTGAAGCTTTTGGAGGTCATGCGGAACTGTGTTGGTCACAACAACTTCATCAATAGGTGATGCCTCTAATAACTTCGGAGCATCAGATGATAACAGACCATGTGTAGCCATAACATAAATTTTGCACGCCCCACGCTCTTTCAAGACTTCAGCAGCCGCTACAAACGACGTAGCATCATCGATCATATCTTCCTAAAATATTCACCAAAATGATTTATGAGTATGACCAGCAGGAAACTGCTTTGCATTACTACCTAACCTAACCAATACATAAAAAACCACTACTTTGAACTCAGACCTGGAAAACGTTATTAAAAAACGGCATCACCAAACACTTTGACCAAACGGTTTCTGATAACGAAAACGCAAACCGAAAAAAAAAATTTGTTAAACAGAAACCAAACGATAAACGTATACGATAACGTAAATGAAAAAATACCAGTTAGTTCGCGGTTTCCCACAACCTTCAAGTCTACCAGCACTCGTACTCAGTACCAACTTTTGTGGAACATTTGAAACCAGCGTGAGGGTAAGTGCATAGCTAAGCAAACGAATTTGACACTAGTACTATAGGATGGCACATGCATTTGGCTTATTGTTTTCTGTTTAAAATGAAAATGATGTACCAAAATTTATTTCATAGACCTAGGTAAAATTTATTTCACAATACTCAGAAACGTGAAATTTGTGTTCACAAGCAAAATGCTATCTGTTCTCTGTTGGTTTCTCATCTGTAGGAAATACGGGCTTTTTGGGGATCTATTCGGCATGTCTCTACACTGAGAAGTGTCGACAAAACCGGTAAGACCAGAAATCATTCATCTACGAACTCATCCAAGCTTTATGCCTGGAGAGGTCCACAGACAGTACAAACTATAGTACAAGTCAAGAGACGCTAACGCCGCCCCTACAAAAATCAGTTCGAGATTGAAGCTAGGACCAAGACATAACTCAAGTTTCAACTTAGTACCCTAATAAAATAATTATTAGAACTCATTGAATACTGCTATTAAACGTTATTACCAATAACCATTTGTCAGTATATCAAACAACCGAAAACAGAAACAAAAACGCATGACTAGCTAACAAAAACCGTATTTTTCGGTTTCCAGGTCGGTTTGTGGTCTGTCTTCAACTTACAACCATAATAGCGATTCGTCCTCCGACATCTCCTACGACAGTAAGTGGTGGTTTCTCTTTAGCAGGTGGTGTCGGCACCCCCACTCCAACATCCATAATCCGACTTTTTGGTACATTTGGTGGTGAATATCTTCCATCAACTTCATCCGTTTCGCATTCCTTTTCTTCCCCATGAATAACAGCAATTCCTACACGTAGTCTTTCGGCGTAAGACGTAGCTTTCTTTGCTGAACCGGGATTACGGGCAACAATAACAGCATTTTTGTAGTCCGGGATCTGCATTTTTGGATCAACAATATATAGTGTGGAAAAAATGAGAAAACTGGGAAACCTTAAAGCCACGATTTTTCCTACCAGTTTTGCTAGGAATGGGTATTCTAATACCTACATTCTTTCGCAGACTAGGGATACCATAATAATGAAAATTAAAAGGTAAGTTGAGGTACAGTTTACCTGTACCTTGCAAACGGGACAGTCATTAAATAATGCAATCAATCTGTTACACCTTAAATTCTAAAGCTAAAGAGATTCTAGAGCTTTTAGTAACCTACGAATACGATCAACTTGAGGAGTATCACAACTGGTGTTTCTAAATACCCTTGTAGTGCGTATTTCTTTAGAAACTTGTCGAATCTGTCACAATAACAGTGTTGGGATACATTGATGGAAGATACTATTTTTTAAAACTTTTTCAAATTAATATAACTCGGGTATTTAATAGGAAACCGCGTAGATATCTCTATAGTTGTTCAAATCGTTTGAAAATTGGTTTGTGGTTGTTTTTGGTCACTACAAACAGGTCCATGAACCTAGATTAACAAAAATTAGAAAATTGCGATTTTTTGGATTTTGACAATTTGGCGACAATGAACATTACTGAAATCCCAATAGGACTCTATACAGGAAATTTCATGAAAATCTAATACTAAACACCCGAGAAACAGGATTGGCCACCGAACTTTCGAACTTGGGAGTTCCCTCTAGACCAAGGTACTCGTGTCGGAATTTTTTTAGTATTTTTTCGGAGACCCATTAAATAGTGCCTACTAAAAACGTAATGAATTTTGCGAAAATTTAGATATGGTACGAAGTTGCTGACAATTCTGTTTGGACAGACCCATTTATATTTATGCGTTAAGATAGTGGAAACTTTATCCGTTATGGATAGGGGAACTTTTTACTTGCTTATATTTGGAATAAGTAGAAATTATGCCTTAAGGTTGTGTGAAAATTATGCGTTAGGTATAGTAGTCTATATATGTTAGAGATACGATAAGGCTCCGGAAGTAGACTAATGTCTGGATTCGTTTGAAAAAACTGAAATTGTGAATGTTTTTGAATTTATACTAATTTTCAATATTTTGAAAAATGCAAAATTCGACGCTCGTTTCTAAGTTTCAAGGGCTTTCGAACTAGCGCACCACAGATCCATACGCTGAATAGTTTAAACATAGGGCGCAAAGGAGTGAAGGAAGGTTTAGCCACAAAATGGATATGTATATAGTCGTGTCGATCGGAAGAAACTCAAAGATATTTACCCATAAATCTGAGAGTTTTCAAATTGCTTTTATATTGCAAAAACAGTACTTTCATCTTGTACTTTCCGTTTTGCTATAAACAAAGCATTTGGTATCTTGCTTAAATTGTTATGGATATTTGTATTCTGATCGTAAGTTTCTTATATTTTCCACATCTAAGCTGTGATTTTACTGGGAGAAGTTGACTGGCATTTAGTCCAAACTCCCAACAACCAAATGAAAATCATATTTTCATAAGTCTTTAAATATTCACTGGCAACATATTTTGTAGCAATGGAATACTTTTGGGTATAGATCGTGTAATTTTAGCTCGTTGCCAAGTTAATCTGCTTCTTACTAAAGTAATTGTCGAGTACTCGCAAAGCTGATTTCCCGATTTGGTTAGAGCAGGGGCTAAAAGTGGTTTACAGTGTTAATGAATAAACTAACCAATTATAAAACTAACTACGTATAATTTTCTAACAAAGGTGAGAATGCTTACGCAATCTTGAATGTACTGAAGAAGAAAAGGTGAAGCTCGCAAATTGTCGATGGGACAGTCAAAAAATCCTTGGATTTCCTTTTGGTGAAGATCCATAGTGATAATATGAGTAAAGCCAGCTTTACACAACATCTTAGCCAGTAATTTTGTCACAATGCAGCCCCGCTTTCTCATTTTACCTGTTAAACAAATTCATAAACATAAACCAAATCTAAGGTTAGGGAAATTGAAACTAAGGCTCTTAGGGTGATAATTAGACTGCCAAATCACAGATTCTAACTAATGCCGATAGTGCGGAAATTATGAACAACCGCAGCCACGCCAAAGTCAAACTTTATGATTTAACTTACACTGTTTGCTGTAAGGAAGGTATGGAATTACTCCAACGATTTTCCGTGACGATGACGTTTTACAAGCATAAGCCAAAATGAGCATTTCCATTATACTGTTATTACAATCCCTACAACCAAATCATCGAATATATCTCTCCTTGAATTCAAACATGTAGTGGTGGGTGGTGGCAAAATGTTGTTTCACTTAAACGGTCACCCGTGTGTATTGTTATAATTCATCACATACTACCTTTCTACTTCAACCAACAAACTCAAGATTTATAAACTTACGTCGACCCAGTTTGAATAATGTACACATCTTTAGAACGGACGGAATCGCTTATGGCGACCATAGTTTCCCGATTGGATTTATGGTGGACCTCGCAGTTTCCAGTTTTCATTCCTAAACGTCTGTAAACAATAAAAGACTCATTTTTGTACTTTCGACCTGTATGTTTTTACCTACATATTTTGATTTTTGTATTTAAAATAAGAAAGCATGAAAGATTTCAAAGCTAAAATAAATTCAATTACGAGGTTATTAAATTTGCCAACTCAGGGTGTGAGTTGCCTCGCAGAATTACAAATTCGCTGGAGTTATCCATTTTCTGAATTAGTTGGTTTTCAGTGCCGTAGAAGCAATAAAGACTTGATGAACCGATTGACTCACAGTGCATTTCCTTACTCGCACTCTAAATTCGTAACCTCATTCGTTGAACAATCTTGCCATAGTTTGTCGTTGATTTCACCTCCTGATTAAATAAATAAAGTAAACACTGTTACAGTCCGTTGAAAATGCCTCAACATCATTATACTTCAGATAAATGATCTAATCATGATTACTTATCAAAATTTGTCACAATCGGTTCAGACATATCACCATTATCGGTTACAAAACGTTTATTTTTTATCTAAACATGGAGCAATTTTTTAATCACCACTTATTGGCCGTAATCGTATACAATGGGTTCAATGACATAACGTTCGTAATACACTTTATAGATTGTAATGCATATCCGCCGGAACTTTCAGAATCATAGTTTTTGGCTATGTAAGTCGTTTAAAGCCATTGGTTTCACCAATGGGAAAAAATTTATACTGTTTATAAGCATTTGTGGTAGCTGGTACTGATACTCGCAAAATGACAAGAGCGCGTTTAAGACGGAGAGCGAAAATTTGAAAAATCTAAGCCATATAAAATCTGCTTGAAGAAGTGATAATTTCAAAACTTCTAAATGCTAAATGATTTATATGTGGTATATATTTATTTTCCATTGGTGAAGCCGATTGTTGTTTACACTAATTGTTTTATAATCGTCAAATTATGTTAAACTGATTTGACCTTGATCGATGACTTATATTTCACCAGCCCATAATTTTTACGCCCCTTATCATCAGCCCATACCGACAATTACATTTAAAATATACTGTTAATTGCCATTCTAAATCTGGTGTCACAAGTAGTAAAACAGACGTCAACACGATCTCTTTTCAACGCTCAATTCATCTATTCTCATAAACATGGTATACATACAAGACATAGATTAATTGAATAATATACTATGTGCATGCTGTTCATTTTGCTTTTAGGAAAAACTACACACACATTGTTTTTACTTTTAGTGAAAACTACATGTAGGCCATTTTGTTTTTAATGGAAAATACAACTAAATGATTTTGTTTCCTCATTCGACAATACATGATCATCTATGTAAGCCCTCGGTCGATATTCAATAATTATAACTCACAACAACACAAAAATGGCAGTCTGCAATAAGTCTACATTATGGCAACCTGTAAGTATTACGATGCACCCTTGGTATTATTTAAGGACGAAATAGTTTTGCTGAGTTGCTGTGCTTTTCTCTGCATGGTTGAATGAATGTAATTTTATC
The DNA here is from genome assembly GCA_947179485.1 of Allacma fusca. NCBI lineage: Eukaryota > Metazoa > Arthropoda > Collembola > Symphypleona > Sminthuridae > Allacma > Allacma fusca. The sequence goes on along the minus strand of OX359249.1, from coordinate 51,485,174 downwards.
GACTGTGTGTGGGAACTGCAAATTGTACCCACATGTTGACCTAGTAACGTTTTTGAAACAAAAACACTAACAGCATTTCGCGATTACATTATTAATTCACAAACCCTAGTAGTAGTTCGCGAAAACTTTCTTACTGCACGGCAAGTCGGTCTCTGCACAGGGGTTATTGAAACTAAATCGTTTCCTTAAAGCCCGGAAGGCTAACTTTTGAGAATATTTCTTGCTTCTACATGAGCCTTGCATCGTTTTAAAATGACGCATAAATGAGTTCAATCTTCCTCCAAATGCAAGCCCTCTTATATGCATTGCAAAATTTACTAAATGCTGTCAAAACCTTTATGTTTAAGCAAATACTTGTATATTTCAACATGCTCATTTTGAAATTTTGCATAATAATAATTTTGTAAATAAAAAACGAAAACTTTTTCACTGCAACGTTGATCCATATAAAACAGATAAATGAAAGTTCATAAAGACGTTAAATAATATACACACTTCCGCGTTAAATTTACTTGCATGTCCCTTAAGGGGTAAGGGGGATACAAAATAACGCAATTTTCCGTCCAGAACTTTGATAAATGGCTCAAATGCTTAACGTTGCATGTACGTATTGCAATTCAATAAACACATACAGTTACGCAATGGAATTACTTCAATCAAGTTCAATCCTTAAGTTCCACTCTCATTGTTAGTCGCCTTCAAATGGTAGTTAAGTCCATTTCCCATGCTGTTTTTATGGGGCGAAGAGAAACGAAGTTTCCCAATGTTATCGTCTGATGCCTGTTTGTTCGTTCTCACAACAACAGCCGTATCAATGTCACCACACAATCCAAACTTTTTAGTGACGCGTTGCCTAATCAGCCAGAACTCGGTTACTTTTGAACATGATTTGACTTCAGGACTCGTTGAATTTGAAGATTTGAAAAATAAAAGATATGCGGGATCACTCCTTTAATTGCATTACAAAGTTGATGTAAACACTCATAACTTTTGTTATACAACTTCAAATTCAATAGGACTTGACTCATACTTGCTTAAGGTTGTTTTTAAAAGGTCCATTGCCGCGAAATGTCAAAAATCCGAAAATACCGTAACGCCAATTTTCGGATTTTCAAAATTCGGCGGGACCGGACCTTAATGAAATCCTGTTAGGACTCTACATACAAAATTTCATTCCAATCGGACTTCACATGACCGAGTTATGACCAGTACAACTCTGAAATGTTTAGCTCCCCCTAGACAGGGGTATCCATATGGGATTTGTTTTAGTATTTTTCCAAAGACCCCTTAAGTGACCCCTTCAAGAATAATTATTAATTTTGGTATAATTCAAACATAGTGCATAGTCGTAGTCGTATGTCGTATTCGCTTGTATTCGTACAGACCCAAATGCAGTTTTACTGAAATAAAAAATGATCTACGTGTTATACAAAAACATAGTATTATAGCTTCGATTTAACTGAAGTTGCATATAGACGATTTTGATTTTAATCAAAAATGCATAGATTTCAATTCTCTCTTCACTAACCAAACTAACAATGTGTCACCATGTGGATTTTGTGATGTTATTAATCCGCTAGTCGGAAAGTTACTCGTCGAGGTGTGAGTGAGGAATGCGATACGCGACCTATTGTTTAATTCAAATCTTTCTTCTCATATGTATTTACATACATATAAACTGTCATTTCTACTTGTTTGAAATAACGCATGCGATAATGCCAGTTTATTAATAAAATAATAACGTAACCAATTTATGCTACATATCAGAAATCTTTCAAAGCCATTAAATTGTGACTTATTGTAAGAGACTGAAACTAATTATGCAGATATCGCATAGCACCATTCTGGATGTGCTATCTAGTACTTGTGTGCTGAAAACGTTCTATCTTCTATTAGCCATTTTTTCAGCAGTAAGTTATTAGCCATTTTGTCAGCAGTAAGTTAATTTTGCTCATCATAATGGCTTTACTATTTTGTGATCAGCGTAGTACTAACACCAGAGTTCAAAATTGAACGTTTTCACCTAAAATTGAATACTCAAATTTTATGTTTAAATAGACAGTAGACGTTAATATGGATATTTTCCAGGTGAATGACTCAAATAGGTCAAATCACATGGCTGGTAATATCTTCAAAAGGTACTGTCAATATTTTCAATAATCGACAGTCATAAAATATGTACTTGTTTTAGGCTGACAGTGACGGTCACCACGTTGATAGTGGGTGATAGTGAAGGAATTAGCTGCTAGTTGAGGTGTGAGTGAGGAATGCGACCGATTAGTTATTTATTATTTTTATCAACGCATCATTACAATCCATAATCAGTTAGTTACGGTTAGTAAAAAGAGTTTAGATCAACTCAGTAATGTCCGTAATAACTTCTAGTGTTTCTGTTCGGTTTCGGTTCCGGTTCGGTTTCGGGTCAATGATTTAAAGAACCGTTCAATTTCGGTCCGGTTTCGGGTCAACGGTTTAAAGAACCGTTACATTCGGTCCGGTTTCGGGAACAAAAATCAAAACCGAAAGTTTTCGGGAAGGGTTTGTTAAAGCTACCTTTTTGGATGAAAAAGTGAAACATTCATTTGTCAAGCATTTGTCAGCTATCATTTGAAACCGCGACACAACCCAGCCAGCACAAATTGTTGCTAAGATATCGCTAAATGCTCGTCAATATCGCCAAATCCTATCATCGCCGTTTTCACGTGCATACGATATCCTTTTTTCAACATAAAGCAATATTTGAAAACTATGAGAAAGGTCTATGTCCATGGGATATCGCCTGACTAACGTTTCATAGATATTGCCATATGCTCGTTTTATCATCCTCTAAACATCGCGTTTCACGTGGCAACGTTCGATCATATTTTTGCTAACCGTTACATACATTCAATCTTCCCCACTTGTACTCAACGCATGCTAGTATCTACTCAACAAGGCTTTACGACTCGGAATCAATCTGGTTGCTTCAGTTTTCTTGAAGGACTTCACATCAAGAACGTTCAGAAGGTGATATTTGTTTTAGATAAAATTATCCAGGTTTAAATATTTGTTATTACAATTGTTTCTAAACTATTCCATTGATAACCTTTAGAAATTCCACCCCAATTTAAATTTCGAGTGCAAAGAGATTTTGTTTTGATGGTAAACTGCAAGTATACAATTATAGACGGCTGTTAAATTAAATAATTAAATGGAGGAATCACAAAGGCGTAAATATAGACGACAAGTAGCTAGAGACACCAGTGCGGAGTTAAGTTTACTTAAAAATTTGAGAAATCAAGAACCCATTCTTAAAACAACTCGGACAGTTTTATTGCATTCTGAAGAAGCATCCCGGCTTCTAGAATCAGAAATTGCAACACCTTCCAATGCTAATGAAATAAACTCGGACCAAATTAATTGTTTTCAAAGTAATTGGGATAAATATAGTTCAGAACCAAACAGTTCTGGTAATACAGCCAATGACAGCGACGAAAGTGAAAGTGATGGGAATGATCACAGTGAAAGTGAGGATCATGATTCGGACGAAGAAAGAATCTCTTTTATGGTTCAACTTGCCAAGCTATGCGTTGATCACCAATTAACCCATACATGTGTAAATGCCATCCTAAAGCTCCTAAAAGAACATCAATGTTTCCATAAGTTTCCAAAGGACGCTCGTACATTACTCAAGACTCCCCGGCAATCTGTAACTGAAAAGATGGAACCCGGAGAATACATCCATTTTGGAATCACTCGCCATTTAAATCGTGAATTTTGTAAGCCAGACAACGATGCACATGTGGTTATATTACAAGTTTCAACCGACGGTATTCCTATAACAAGAAGTACAAACGCTCAGTTCTGGCCAATAATGGGATGCGCCATCAATTTATCGCGAAAACCATTTGTGATTGGAGTTTACTGTGGCACTAACAAACCCAAGAATAATCAAACATTTTTGCAAAAAACATTAGATGAACTGAAAGATTTGCTTTTGAATGGTTTCATGGTCAACAATAATGTTAGAGTTGATGTATTTCTCCATTCATTTATTGCCGACGCTCCAGCAAGAGCTTTTATTACTGCAACAAAAGGTCACAGTGGGTACTTTTCGTGCTTGAAATGTAAAATAGAAGGGGAATACTACCAGAACCGCGTAATTTTTGTAACCATTAATTGTCCAGTCCGTACAAATGAGATGTTCCGACTCAAGACTCAAGAAGAGCACCACATTGGTAAAAGTGCGCTGGAAGAGATAGTATTCGACATTCCTGCTAGAATTCCATTTGAATACATGCATTTGGTGTGCATTGGATTAGTTAAAAAGCTAATAAGGATGTGGTTAAGAGGTTCGGTGACACATTTTCGGCTCCCATCACACCAGGTGGACTCACTATCCCGTAATTTAATAAATATGTCACCGTTTATTACTAATGAATTTCAGCGAAAGCCAAGATGTGTCCGAGACATTGACAGATGGAAAGCTACTGAATGTAGACAATTCCTCCTGTACACTGGACCGATTGTGCTTCGTAATATTTTACCTGAACATTATTATCTTCATTTCATGTGTCTACATGTGGCTATAGCAATTCTAATTGATCCAGAAAAATATCAGATGTACAACCAATATGCGAATGAACTGCTGTCACATTTCATTCAATCGTTTCCAGCACTTTACGGTAAAGAAAATATGAGCTTCAACGTTCACGGTTTATCACATTTAGCTGCTGACGCTGCATTATTAGGCCCACTTGACGATTTTGGAGCTTTTAAGTACGAGAATTACTTGGGCAAACTCAAGACTCTACTCCGAAAAAGTTCGAACTCGTTACAGCAGCTACATCGAAGGTTAAGTGAGAAAGAGCAGTTCTTGGAAGAGTCAGAAACTGTCAACAGCAATAGCTTGCTTAGCATAGACTACATCCCGGACTTCCGATACGGCTCTAGCAATGACTTGCATTTCAAGGTTTTAAAACTGAATGGGAATGTAAACTTCAAAAATTATCCACCAAACAATTTTTGCCGTCTAAATAATGGAACCTTTGTACTATTACGAAGCTTTTCAAGAAATTCTGAAAACAATTCCGTTAATATAATAGGTTTCAAAGCCCATGGTGTACAGAATTTTTTCAACAAGCCCTGTGATTCGTCATTGCTAGGTTCATTTGTGATTCGGTCGTTTGAAACTGAACTTAACCACTGGCCAGCGGATATTATTTCCAAAAAATATCTTAAGTTCAAATGCGGCGATGTGTTCACAGCTATGCCACTAATTCACAGCCATTTATAATTCCAGAAATGTACAGTATTGTTACCTTTCCTGACGAGCAGAATTCAACTGCTTTAGTTTCAACCTCCTGGATCTCGTTGATTACCAAATGGCCTCCGTATAAATCTTCTAGTAAATTTGATGCAAGTGTTCGAAACTGTGAGATACCAGGCCCTGATTGGTCGTCCTGTCGTTGTAGAGTTCTCAAGACATACGGTTAGCTCTACCCCAATTTTATTTAATAGCATGCATTTAAAGAAGGTTGTAGAATAAATTGCGGTTTAATTTAAATTAAGTAAATGTTTTTCGTAAATTTTACAGACAATTATACATTTGCAAGAACACATGGACTAACCCGCTCTACTGTCACCTCTGATCTAAGTGAAATGGATGATGATGACTTGGAATCACAAAATCAATGCTCCCAATCCGTGCCCAATGATGACACTGACAGTGAAAGCTTTGTTGTGAGGTCGAAAAAGCGAAAGCAAATTCCATTTTCACCTGGAATGTTTCCGCTTCCATCCCCACCGTTACCATGTAAGTACCTGTCTTTGCATACGAAATAGATGGAAAAAACGGGCAGCGTAATTTCGGTTATTCAGTTATACCTATAGTAAGTACTAATCTAGAGTTTTCATTTGCAGTGCGAAAACCTTCAAAGACTCTTCCAAGAGCAGCCTCAAACCAGGAAATGATTTTCTCAGACATCGGATATAATAGCACGAATTCTAGCGGAGTGACGACTGTTGAAACCACACCGAGTGGGGTAATTGTGTGTGTAGAAAAGTCAACGCAAACTGATCTTTTTGAAGGTTCTTCTTTGGGTGATACGGGTGCGCATTTATTCTGAACGGTTATTTTATATAAAATACCAGTTATGATTTTGAAAAATTGGTTACGTTTTGGAACTTTTAATTCCGTTTTAGCTTTTCAAGCCTACATAGTTAAAAAATTTAATGAAATCAAAGGAATAGTGAACCAGGTGCGTGACCTTGCGTTAAACATAACAGTTTCTCATAACTTTCACCAACTCAACGACGTTGCAGAAACTAATTTTGACGAGAATGACGAATTTGACACGTTCTTACCCATTTCGTCAGAGAAGGATTGGGAGGCATGGGATGCATCATTGGTGGAAGTGTCCAAGAAACAAAAGCTGGTAAATCTGACGTTTATTTAATGCAAAAAAATGTATCGTTGTTTTTTAAACCTCATTTGAATCCAAATGTGAAACAAAAGGTTAAAATTGCAATTGACGACACGAACGGTGCATTTTAATGATTGGGGCTTGTTTTTTAATGATCTTTAGAACATTTTTGATTAAAATGTATTAATTGATTGTTTTTACATTGTAGGTTAAGTACTTGACACATATTGGAGGAAACACAGAACGGGATTCGGTTTTCAGAATGCTGAGGGGACTTTTGACGGACGACGTAGCATGTCTATACAGTTGGAAAGGGGGCAAGGGAAAGAAAAAGTTTAACGGCATGAAAATTGTCCCTATAATTGCAAGTAAGATTAATTCAAATCAAGTTTACCCTTACCCGCCAGTATGGTAACCGATTTTTGGAAATTCTGATAAATTATTATTTTCTACGTATTCAGTTTTTTATTATATTATTACTTTTGTAATTTTAGATGCAATTAAAAACAGTAAGAAGAAAACACTGCAGGAGAGTACTCTGGCAGATATCGAAAAATCTATTTCAGCATACATTGTACATGCTGCGGACCGTTTGAAGAAAAAGGAACGAAGAAATGCTGCTCGGCAAGACGAGAGCAACAACCAGTGTGAAAATGAATAAATGTGTTTCGTCACTAATAATTTTTACATCAGAACAAAAGTTTATATGATGTATACATATTGATGAAGTTTAATTATTTTATCCTCTAACGTAGTTTTCCATCACCTTTTAGTCTAACCCTGTTACTTCTAATACCGGTAAATATTACGGTTGTTATTTTGAATCCATTTAATTTACCATGCATAATTACGGGGTAGTTTTTTAATCTGACTTTTACAGTTTAGCTGTTATGAATGATGTAAAAAAACTTTTCAGCAACAAATTATTTTCATTTTTTGTCAACTTTTTTTATTATTTCGTTGTAATAAATTACAACAGCAGATCCTAAACCAAGTTTTGACCAATTCTTTAGCAGTCATAAAATTTTAAAGCGCAAAAATATATACATACATAACATCGCCATAACGACGCTTTAAGTTGCATAGAGCTGGTTGTGCAACATTCTGGCGATGTCTAATCCCCGGACATATCCGCTAGCTAGGAACATTGTGAGGATATCATTCATAAAAAATTCTACATTGCGGCGATGAAGATCTTATGCTTTCGTTTCATCGCTACAATATCTTCACAATATCCCTGTGCTATCTGGGAATTTTGACTTCCATGAAAATGAATCCTATGCATTTTCTGCCGGTTCGGGAAGGAACCGGAACCGGTCCGGGAACCGATTTTGTTTTCCGGATCGGTTCCGGGAAGGCAAAAATGTCCCGGACTCGAACATATCGGTTCCGGTTTCGGGAACAGAAAAGGGATTTTTTTCGGTTCGGGAAAACGAGTCGGTTCGAGTCCATGTTTTTGGACCGTTCAGAAACACTAATAACTTCTATTTCTTCGTCCCACTCGAAGTGTTGCACCGCGGCGGTCACCGTAAGATTTCCAAAAAAATAATAGAACCAATCGAAGAAATCAACTTCTGTTTGATCAAACTAAATTGAATAAAATATTTTTAGTGCATATTACTTTTCGTCAGTACGTGATACACTGGTCAAGTCTTAAATCGTTAAAGCACGAATTCATGTCAAGCTAATTTGAAAAATCATCTGTGCACACTATACGGTGGTCGGCAGTCCGAACGGTTCAATTAAATTCATTTTTTCGAATCAACTCACAATCAGATCAACTTTGATTCAATTCAATTCAATTCAAACACTGAATTGAATCGAATCATGATTCAAATGATTTTTTTTTCTGAAAACAAAAATACATATAATTTAAAAAATCTGATAATCCAAGCAACGCTTGACACAGTTCTGTTAGTGCACACATAAGACACGAAAAAATTCACGTTTATAGTTTACAACTGAAAACAATATTAAAAATACATTTTGAGCAAAAAAAAAACTTTTGGTAGGTATATTTTTATCCCTAAATATTTTAATGACAATGATGAATTTTTTGAATCATGATTTAAATGTTTCGATTCAATTCAATGCCCCAATTCTAGCCCATATAAGGAAATAACTCTATAATTTGATTCCCACAATTATTTTTGTGCTAACATTGGGACCACATTTACTAACTTCGTGTTGACCTAGCCGAGTTTGAATTCAACAAGACTACTTATTCAAACACTGCTAACTGCTAGGTAACCACCAAGTGAAGTAAATGCGATCCCAATTTTACAACATAAATGAAAATCAAGCTTTTGATTAATTTGGCTTACTCTTGCGGCCGTTTGTAAAACGGATGAGTTAAGCCAGCACACTACAAAATAAAGACTTAAGACGTCAGACGTCACACCGAAAAGATGTACATATCGTGCTTGCCTTAAACCTGTCATTAACAGTAAAGTAAAAATCCTCCTTACCTAACCAAAGAAGTGTCCTCATATTGTTCATAGTAAATTAATTAAAAAGACCCTTTCCCTAACTTCGGGTAGTACCCCATATCCGTAACCCAAGTAGGTTGACCCGACTGACTATAAATTGAGCTTCTAAATTACTAATAATATTTACAATCCCTTTATACTTAATTTCCAGGACCCTGTGTTACTAAGGTCCGCCTTTAGCTTTTATAAGTACATAGGTACATACATATGTTTTAAGATAAGTACACTGTAGTAACTATGTACATAATTGAATTTATAAACAAAATCATTATTCTTCACGCCCCCATTATGGTGTAATCCCTATCACAAAGCGCAGAGTAGTTCGAAAAGGCATTCGTAACTTCACTCTAAAACTCCGACTCGGACAACTCACGTGCATTTAATATTTAAGGCAAGAGAATTTAATTCATTTTCGAATTTTAAGATTCATTATACGTGTAAGTAAGTAACTAGTAGATAAGCCCGGTACACAGGTCTAGAAATGGATGTAGTAGTAAATAAGCACTGCCAGCATGTAATTAGTCATCTCCCAAATTTTTTCGACACAAACCATAAACCCCCATTGTGTATCATAATCTGGTCACCTATTACCTCACCCCGCCGTTCAAATCTAGTTTACTAGCTATTTTCACATTTTAATAAAAATCGGTGTACTTGGGAAGCTCAGTGCGTATTTTCAGATTTTAATAAAAATCGAAAGTGGAGAAATGCATACTTGAAGGAAGGTCAAAGGTCACTATGCCAATTAAGCAGTTCATGCTTCTATAATATACATTGGAAAGAAGTAATTATATAAGTAATTTAATCAGAAGAAAAGGCAGTACTAGGTAAAGGTTGCTATCAGTGCCCTAGAATTGAAAACAACCTAACTAAATATGTTTGGCACGTTAACTGGTCTTATAACAGGGCCCTTAGGTGAAGAATGGTGTAAGTAGTGTAACTACTTCCAGTATACAAACACAGCAGAAAGTGATACTAGCTGAGCAGCGGGAGTGAAAGTAAGTGCTCACGAACGAGGCGAATTTCCTCAGTGCAATTACTAATAGTGGTGAGCGTGACCTGTGACCCATCATATCTCCGAAAAAAGTATACCTTCCTCCACTCAGATTCTTTCAGACTTGACATCTACACACTAAACTTATTAAAATCTAAAAATAGCTACTAAACTAGATTTATACCACCTCCTTCTTCCCCCATTTCATTTCGCCTTTTGGCAAAGTCCGACAATCCCCAACAGCTGGATCCCGCATTTTATTCCGACCCGCCAAGTACAAGACATTGTGTGTGACACGGGGAAGTAAATGATTAATGCAAACATAATACAATGGGGAAATTGAATTAAACGTGGATCTGTCTTGCCCTACTCCTGCCTATGACCTCTCATGCGTTCAAATTAGCAATAAGCACAACTGGAATACTTGGACACATTTCACATTCAACTTCAAACCATTACATGTGACCGTCATTCAAGTTTGTAAATACTAGTGAGAGATTGTCAGTTCAACTGATAACTAACCCCAGTACTTACAAATCAAATACTACTCACAGATTTAATTCCGCCGGAAGGGTGTCGTGATAAGGACATGTAAATCCAATATTTTGGTACTTACGCAAAAAAAATAAATTAGAACTGGATGAAACAAGACTAATGAATGAGTACGTATATATACTATAGCTGTTTTACCTTAAGGGCTGAAGGTTGAATGGTGGCTGTTATAGATGGTACATGTAGTTTTAGTTATACGTAAGCCGTATGATTTATGGGACTGACGAACTGGAAAGTGGAAACTTTGTTGCTCTGGGAGCCGGCCTTCATACAAATGATCTCAGATAAATCAGTTAAGGTAACTGTTGCTTAGGTTAAAAATGAAAAGGTGGGGGAAATATTCTAGGATGGAAAATGTAATTGGCGACTAGAGCAACGAACAAACAACCTGCTGAATTGAGTGAATGCGAAATAGAGAAGGAAGTGTGGCTCCACATATGTAAAGCCTAGGAGTACTCGGTTAATTCTACTCCGCTACTCCGCTCCCATATATGGCTTATTATGTACACTGGGAGCAAAAGTGATATTATGACGGTTGAAAGGTTGAAAGGATTTAAAAGTTGTCTAAAGATGAATACTTACAATTAGTTGTGGGGTTGTGGATTATTGTGGAAGTGTAATATATTTGTATGTAATAATTATATGAATAGCGTGCACGGCACGCACACTGTGATAGGGCTCGGTCGAAGATAATGTTAGGAGTTTAGGAGTTTAGGAGTTGAGGAGGCACATGAAACGACGACAGCACCAGTCCGATTCCATGCACCCACTCTTCCTATGTTTATAGTATGTAAAGGCCACGCGGTTTCCTAATCACCGTCAGTTTTTCCGTACCCGCCCGAATCCCAGCCTCAACTTTTCGCTACGCATCCCAACATTCCCATTCCCAATTCCCAACCATATAAACCTTTTCGTCCTACAACATTACATTTGAACAAACCCTTAATACTAATCACTTCACTTCGCGAGTGCACTGCATCGCCCCACATAGTGCACGCACGACCTCCAGTTCCAGTCTTCCAAAGCACTTTATTCCATCGCACACGCCGGGGCTCTCCGTATGTACATCCCTTTATTTCCCAACCTCTCAATATCACTATCATCTTCCACCTTCCAATTCCCAATTCTAACTCGCCAAATCTTGGTTCTTCAAATCCACAATAGAGCACGCCTTCGAGGTACGTCCAGATCCCCGTCCCGTCACCGTACCGTCTACTATGTATGTCTACTATGTATGTCTACTATGTATGTCTCTCTCTCTTATAAATCCGCAGTACTCACTTTAGTTCCGGGCATCCACATATTGCGGAAACAGCTCTGCCTTAAACTTTCTTCAGGGTCAGAGGGAAAAGGACAAAACAATTGGCAGACAAACTACCATACATTATGTACATAAATATGTAAGTATATGTATGTACAGGGTCTTTTACACCTTTTTTCTCCTCCCTCGTATAGATAGAATGATGGGAAATGTGTTGTTCCCGGTTTGACCCAAATTCTGTTCCAAATTATTTCCAAATAGGTATGTTATTATTTATTCCAAGACTTTGTGAGATTTATGTCCGAGTCGTCCAGAAATTACGGGAAAGTTGAGGTTGTTTGAGAATTTTAGACATTACAAATATTTGATCCCGGTTACTTTTTTTTCTCTTGTATCCTTTGACACTCGCTTATATCGAATTTCCTGGGGTTTCAACTATTCCACAGTTCCATACGCTGAGGATTGTAGGCATGACTCGTGAAAAAAACAAGGTTGTGGAGATTCAGCTTCAAGAGCGAAAGTGAAAAAGATGTGGGGAAAGAGATATTTTTGAACTTGTAATTTTTTCATGGACGTTCATAACGAGGTATAATTATTAAATGCACGACATGATAGAATCACTCCACGACAGATTTTAACCCAACAAATAAATGGTTTTGCATTACAGATTGGAATCATTGCACGGCAGACTTTTTCCCGACAATTAAGATTTTGCACGACAGATTAGAATGATCATATGACAGATTATTTTCATATAGAATAATTAAGAATACATAAGATTGGCGCATGCTTATTTTTACACGACGATACATGAGCAGGGTGCCCCAAAGAGTTTTCCTATTCTAGTCCATGGAAGGGGCAACACAGAAGGGTAAACAATATTTGATTTCCTATCCAATTTTTTCACTTCAAATTTCAAAAATTAAATTGCACCGTGCTTCAATTCTTGTTTCAATTTAAGAAATTTAGTTTGTTGACGTCGTTAAAAGTTGTTTACATGACCTCGCCGATCCAAACGGGAAGAATAACCTTCCCCCTCACTTCCCATAACGGTCCAAAATGTTAATGTCGTTTGTATACATTTACGTGTATTTTTTGTAATTTCAAAAATTGAGCAAAGCATTTAATTTAAAATTACAGTTTTTCCGACAAAAATCTATATTGATCCACTTCCCCGAACTGTGTTTACAAAATGCGATCACTTTTTGAGCTACGGGGACGAAATAAAAACATCTCGAAGAAAATTATCTTCAAAATGGAGAAATAAATCAAATATTTCTTATCGCTGAGCCTTCTATGAAGATGAGATTTAGCACCAAGAATGTAACTGTCAGGGCCGGGAATGGATTATTAATCCGGGATTGCAATTTAAAAAAAAAATCAATCCCAATCCTAATCCAAGAATTGAGCAAACTTGAATCTAATCCTTACAACTCAATCCTAATAGTCCAATTTTATTATTGATGAACAATGTGGTCAATCATAGCTTTAAAATCCACTACAGTTAGCAGTGTGGAATATGGTTTGGATTTTTGTGCTGCCAGTATGTTTATATTATATTAGTATAACGGTATAACCATTAATATCATTCCAATATTATTAGCTCTTGCATTATTCACATCATTCGGCATTGTATTGAACTTATCTCTTGTATCACAGTTTAGCAAAGTTAACGTTTTCAAAACGACTCATGACACACATTTTTTCCATTCCGAAATATGGTAAGTAGTGTTTCTGAACGGTCCAAAAACATGGACTCGAACCGACTCGTTTTCCCGAACCGAAAAAAATCCCTTTGCTGTTCCCGAAACCGGAACCGATATGTTCGAGTCCGGGACATTTTTGCCTTCCCGGAACCGATCCGGAAAATAAAATCGGTTCCCGGATCGGTTCCGGTTCCTTCCCGAACAGGCAGAAAATGCATAGGATTCATTTTCATGGAAGTCAAAATTGTGTCGCGTTTTCAAATTATAGTTGACAAATGCTTGGCAAATGCATGTTGTGCGTTTTCATCCAAAAAGGCAGCTTTAACAAACGCTTCCCGAAAACTTTCGGTTTTGATTTTTGTACCCGAAACCGGACCGAAAGTAACGGTTCTTTAAACCGTTGACCCGAAACCGGACCGAAATTTAACGGTTCTTTAAATCGTTGACCCGAAACCGAACCGGAACCTCGGGAATTCCCGATACCGAACAGAAACACTAATGGTAAGTGCCTAAAATGTTTTAGTCGTTAAAGGGGTATGTTTAAATGCACTCCATACTGAATCACCCAACGACAGATTTTGACCCGACAAATAATTTTGCACAGATTCGAAGTATCACACGACAGGCTTAACCCGACGAATACAAATTTTACATGGAAGATTTTATATCGCACGAATGTTTTGCCCAACAGAAAAATTCATTCGCTGACAAAAACAAATTGTTTGTCAAGCGTATGTTTACACGACGCGGCATGAGCAGAGTGCTTTAAATTATATTTTACTTCACCCTTGTCCAAGGAGGGGCAACAGTAAAGAAAATATTCGATTCCCACATTTCCTATGTAATTTAATTCCAGATTATTCAAATTTGTTGTATCCTCAAAGCTCAAAAACTCGATACAGTTATAAAGGAAGTCAAGATTTTTTGGCAAGCACTCAAATTTTGAAAGTTTTGATTTTGTTGCTCAATTTTTTTACTCTAATCGCACAAAATATAGGAGCTCGTGTGTTGCGAATTTAAAGGACTTCCAAAGAAGCACAGATGAAGATCCATATGATGAATATTTTTTACACGCAGGTGACAATAGAGTGAAATCATATTTGGCCACAAAATCGTTGGTCAGTTTTCGGAAATCGAAACACAACAATATTTTTAATTTATTTAATTCGACCCAGAGCTTCAACAGTTATGCCAATTTAAGACAACCAAATATCAAAAACTGAAACTGGCAAGGTTTAATTTAATATTTATACTTTTTAATTTGTGAAGCTGATATAAACGGTTGCATGCTAAATACTTTGGAAGTGACAAGGAGTTTTGCATTTCTTCTATAAATTATATAAAAGTCCGCATATGTGTTTATAAACATAGAAAGACATATTTGCAGGAGTTTCAGTAACATTTTATTCAACTGTTATCAACCCAAATACAATTTGTAGGTGCAAAATAAAGCAGTGATTTCTGTGTTCAACACGAATATTCATAACTACACGATCCTTCGGATTGTTTCAGTGAGTAAGTTTTGGGAGGTTTGAATGAACTTGATCAGTCATGAGAGTTGACTGGGAATTTTTGCTTTATAAGACTTAAGCAATTTTTTCCAACCATTCTTTTATAGGCTTAAGATCATTAGGATTGTCAGAATTACCTACTCCCTCAGAAAAATCTATTTTAATTGGCACCAACTGCTCAAAATCAAAATCCTTGTCCGGTCTCCCAAGTGCTTTAGACGGAGCATTACTTCCTCCCGTTGTCTGTAAGCTTGCAGATTTGGTGAGCCGAAGGGTAGTGCTATGTCAAAAAGAGGTCAAATTAAGCATTAAAATACTGACGTTTTAGATGGACTATGGACAAAAGTCAATTATAATAACCAAATTTGAAAAACTATACGAAGAATCGTAAAAGAAAAAATCGGAATTAATCTTACATTTCCCGTTCCAGTGAAGCTCGGATGATTTTAACTGCTTTGGCAGTCGGCAAGTCTTGTTTATTTGCAAAAATCAAGACATTAGGACTAACGGAATTTACCACGGAGTCGGTAAGGATCCCATATAAGACTTCGGCACCGTCTCGGATAGCTTTACTTCCTCCAGCAGCATCAATAACACAGACAATACCACGAACACCAGCCTTATTCTCGTCCCAATATTTTTGTCTTAGGCGATCATTGCCAGGCAAGTCTTTTAGAAGCAACTCAGGTCGGCCGCTGGTTAAGGTGAATTCACCTTCATTGGGAACAATAGACGTCACTGTGTCCACATTTTTCCCCTGCCACAGCTGTGAAAATATGGCAGTTTTACCAGATTCCGAAGCTCCAACAAAAAGTATTGTCCGTCCTTTCTTTTTACCTCGCAAAAACAACACTAAAATTCCTCGTAAGTTTATTGCATTCAACTTGGAAGGAATGGTTTTGAAAAATGGAAAGTATAAGACAATTCCTCACCAAAAGTGATTAGTATAACAACTAAAGCCACCAAGATCCCCAAGTACTGTGGACTTTCTAAAACTCCTCCAGATTTCCCAGCAGGAGCCTTGGGTGTCACGGGGGGATCTTCAACGGAATTCTTTGAAGATTTTGTTGTCATGATGCTTCGTAATTTCTACCGGATCACTCTGGCTAAATTGTCCGAGTCCTAGTCCTAATCATCAACACTGGACACGACTTGATTACAGTCTGCTCAGTGCTGTGTGCTGCGTGCTTCGTTTCAACTAAACTAGTAGAAAGCCCTGCTCAGCAGGGATAATTACTCATGGGTTTGGGATACTCTTACATAGACGTATAATGAGATTTAACACTTGAAATGTTAGAATAATTCAAACAAAAAATCATGGTTGTGCGCACTTGGGAACTCCCCACCTAGGCCCTGCCCATGCCCAATGTTTGACCCGTAGATCGAGACATAGAAATGTTAATTGATCCTTTTAAAATTTCCTTAAATACAATATTTGTTGTAAATATTTCATTTCTGCCATCAAGTACTTTCCCTTGATGTTCAGACTCGACAATTTTGACTTTAATTTTATTTCCTGATGTATAGCTCTTGAAAATGCAGCATATAATTGTCCGTGTAAAAAAACTCGAGATGGCAAAAATATTCCCAACCGATCAAAGGTTTGACCTTGACTTTTATTCATAGTCAGTACAAAACTTTTCTCTCTCTACCTTATGAGCGTAAATGGAATGTCAGGGTCAGGCGGAATCAAATCAATTCGAGGTGTATAAACACCATACACCTTGAGCACTTCCTGTCAATATTTCAGCATGGATGATGTTATTAGCTAAGTTCTTAACTATATATTAACATTGTACCGTTACATAATCCTCTCCTTGTGTTCAAATTTCTCAAAAGCGTAATACTGTAATTGTTCCCACTTATAAAGTAAGCTCAACCATATCCAGGAAAATTCACATACTATTGAAAATCCTCGTTGAAAATGCAGAGCGATGCAGGAGAGTCGGAGTGGTTTCGACTCGAAAGAAGCTTCGCCTAGCTGGCTTCGGTTTACAGTATAGACATTAGGCATGATATTATCGTTCATTTTTAGACTCTCGTTAATATCGTTATCGTTTATTCAAAAATTCCCGATATGGATTTTGAAGAACGATATGAACGATAAATTTTTATACTGTAAAAACATGGTGGGTACTACAAAAAACCATGCAAATGGGTTTCTTAAAGTGGTTTCACGTACCTGTTATATGTACAATTGACGCGAAATTCATTTTTTGGTATATATTTAAGAAATATTATTCGGAAACCAAAATTTACTATTATGGTAAAAATACCTAAAATTAATTGATATTAACAGTTGTCATTCAAATCTAAAAAATCTATGTGCGACCCCGTCACTGTATCTTAGTTTACAATTTTCTCAGCAATCGTCCCACTTTTATCTCCTCATCCTCAATTATTATTTATTATTATTAATAAATTATCTCAATACTTATTGGACGAATTCGTGTGGGCATTTTATAAGTTTTTTAAATGTGTCAGGAGTAATGCAGATTTGCCATGCAAATTTCTAGCTCTGCAAATTTGGTAAAATCGTAAATTTGATTCATAAAAAAGATGGGTTGATTACGGCTTGCTAATTGTTGTTGCTGTTCCTAAACAAACTACCCAGCAACGAAATAGTGTAATATCTAATCCGGGGACGGTTATCGTAATTCGGAAGTCGGGGACGGTTATCGTAATCCGGGGACGGTTATCGTAATTCGGAACATTCGATTTTGTATACGATATCGTAGTTGCCCCGTAAAATGAGCGCGCAGCGCGCCACACTTTAAATTAAGAGATAACATCAGAAAGTGTAGAGTAGAGGCTGAACGGCTTACGAATCAAGCCCAGTCGTGGAGACTTATTGTACGCCTAAATTTTGCGCGCTTACTTTAACAGTAGCCACATACAGAAAGTTGCGGTTAATTTATACGGAAGAGCACTACACAGCCAGCATTTGCTGGTTCAGAAAGGCAAATGTAAATAGCGAAGGCAGTAAGTAGTTGTATGCAATAGCTAGCTGCACAGCGATATGGTCGTCGATACTCGATACATCTAGCGCGCGCGAAAATTTGAATCTTACCATCACGGTCACCATCCACTCTTTCAACTTAGAAGAGAGGATTACTACCGAGCAGAGGTTCATTCACTTCTTATGTAAGGGGTATGCCACAAATGACGTCATGCATTTAGTCAGTCAGTCTTATTGTTCGTGCATGATTTAACATGGCATACTCAGTCAGTGCCTCCTTCATAACATGACGTCATTTTTCTGCGCGTATTTAACCCAGGCCCTTTGTTACTCTTACATAAAATCCCGTGCATAAATATATCCAAAATCATTAGTACTATCCCTAATTCACAAAGTCGCAGAGTTGCATAAGTAATAAACGGGACGGAGTAACTGATGCTAGTTTTTTAAAGCAGACAATTCCAACACAATTTAAGTAACAGTGAATTACAATTGTGCTATAGCAATTTTAATTTGAAACGTGTGCAGATTAATTGATGCATCTGGAAAACTAAAGGATACAAAACACATCGACTGCGTCACCTGTCGGATACAGGCATTTGTGTACATACGTTCTGTTTAAGTTTACTCACTTCATGCGGCTGAACCGATCTTCTAACAAATCACGTCTGTAGAATAGATTTTTTACATAAGGAGATCAAAATGGTCACATACAAACACGTGCTAATTGCCTATAAACAGGATAACTACCGAATCAGTGTCACTAAATAATTCGACATTTACACGTGGACTCGTTATCTAAAATATCAGAAGTATTGATTTTAAAGGAGTTGGTGTCATCCATCTAACCTTGGAAAGGTATATGTCGCATATAAACGCACATCTTTAGACATTCTTACAGCAGTGTAATGTAATAATCTCGCCATCTATGGTGACTTCATAATTTATTTAAACTTTCTTTTGCAGCTGTAATTAATACCATTGACTGGATGTTGTAAACAGCTAGTTCATGCGATTTGAGTGAATTTTCTGATTAAAAATGCTTTTAAATAAAACCTACGTATACGCCCTTCTGCCTGGCAAGTTACGTTTTCCGTCCCACATGTTTACCCAAATACCTTACTGCGCCCCTTTGTGATTTTGTTTATACGAAGAGGTAAGGTGCAAACAGTCGTAAGTTGATTTCCAAAAGTTTGCAGGTGGGGTTTCTTTTATTGTAAAATATATGTGTTACATTATAAAATTATTGAGAGTGACCCACCTCAAATTACCTTTGACCTATAGAATTTTACTCATGAATTAGTACAAGTACGTGATGATTTTTGCTCTTCGCTTGTTCACAGTAGAAGTCATTATTAATCTTTCATTTTTATTATGTTTATTACCGATGGCTAATATAGCAAAATCTCGACGATAAAAACGAGATAAACAAAGACGATTAATTGATGTCAATTAATAAGTTTTTGCAAACGAGCACAGTTCCGAATAATAAAGCACCCTGTGGCATTACGCTATGTACAAATACACATGACGTCATATACAGTCAGTCAGACTTCGTTGTGACGACGAATGATCATCCAGTCAGTTAGTCGTAATTTGTCAGATTGTTGGATGACGTCATTTGTGGCACATCCCTAAGACTCTGTTGGTATGTAGCACAATGGTAAGAACTGTGCTAAGGTCGGTCACCGTTAGGGGTTCAATTCCACAGGTTCAAGCAAAACATTTTATAATTTTTCGTGCCAATTTTATTGGGCAAAATAACATTTCATAATCATAATAATAATCATACTCACAAGTAAACCTTTTTTGGTGCCCCAACAGGATTTTCGAAATTCCACCAAAACTAATTTGCTCATACCAGTGCTCTGACTGGGTACAGAAACCGTGTACCCATACCCGTACCCGAATATCGGGTACGACGAAATGCTGTACCTATACCCGTACCCGGGGTAATTTTTTTAGTACTCGTACCCATACTTGAAGCTAAAATGTAGTACCTGTACCCAAAATTTACCCGTAATGTACCCAAAACCTCTACCCATACCCGAGTATCTATTGTTTGTACCCGGGTACTGAAGGTTTTGGCTTATTAGAAAAACCCTACGATACTTGCCTGCCCCGTTGAGAACGCACGGGTAATACTCGGGTAAATGGGTACTGGCACAGGTATGGGTACTACCCGGGTACAGAAGTTGCGTACTCGCAAGTACGCGGGTACTACCCGCGTACTCTTGATTTTAGGCAATAAAGTGGGTACAGGTACGGGTACGGGTATGGGTACTCACTCAGTGGCAATCGGGTAGTACCCAGTGGGTACGGGTATCACTATGTAAAATGCCTGTACTCGTGGGTGCTGTACCCGAGTATTTTTGGGTACTTCAAGGATTCCTGATGGGATGGATTATTATGGCTAACAATAAGACCTACCAACCGTGGAGTTGCTTATTTCTTTGTATATCTACATCTACAGATACTTGCGTTAGTGACAGAGCCAAGTGGCTTCGTCTCATTTATGATTGCGTGGTAGTTGCAATCTAACGCTTCTAATAATTCATCCAAGGAATCTAATAAAGAAATAGAGCGTAGAGTCAATGAAATCATCTGTTTATCGACTTAAACAGTGAAGCTCATCAACGAAGAATTTCAAGGGGGAGGTTCTTGGGATTTAATTTAATTAGCTTCATTGGGAGCGTAACATTACAATTATTTGAAGACGTATTACGAGATAAGATCGGAATAAATATACATTTATTAGCAGATCCATTTATTAACGTTACAAGTACCCAGGGTTGCCCATTTGAAAACGCCAAGGCATTTTATGCAGGCAATTTGATCATTTTCAATTCTGGGTATTTATGACACTTTGAGTATTTATTGAGGTGAATATTTATAACATTTTAGAATGAAAAATATCATTCCTTGCACGCAATATTTATATTTCAGTCCTTTTGATTAATATTGATAATTTTGATGTTAAAAGAACTTGACAGACATCTGAACTTGGCGTTCAAAACTTCCATGGGGTTGCATTTTAGTCCTATTTTGCCTGCATTTTTCGAAAATCTCCGTCTCGGGCTTCATAAATCTGAGAGACAGTTTACGAATGTTTGTTTTATAAAGCTGTAATATAAAATGAATATTCAATATTGCCTCCCACATTTATTTCCTGAAACCGCAATATTTGACTTGGAAAAGTTATGATCAACTCAATTTTTCCGTATAACATTTTCTATACACAGTGTTCGATTAGCCGTAAACGATTAGCGGTAAAAAAAATTGTTTCTTGTTCTCCAAGTTGAAAAGCAAGTTATGGAGAGTTTAGTATTAAAGAATCCGTCCCAATTCCAATTAGCGAGAACACATTTCATTTCATTCAGCAAGTTATTATTTTGGGGTAGTAGGATTTGAATTTCGTCAGTGTTTATTAAAAAAATCACAAAATGCCTTAAATAATTTTTTCAAAAAATTCAAATAGGATGTCTTTAAGGGGAAATTAGGGAAAATTCCCAAAATCCCGGACACTTTTAATGGAGGTCAAAAAATTGACAAATTAAATTATTTCAGCTGGGCAGGCTAATGTCGTCGGGGATTTTAAATCGGCCAAACTTCCAGTACCCGAGTAATACCCGGGTACACACAATAGATACTCGGGTACGGGTACAGGTTTTGGGTACATTACGGGTATGGGTAAATTGTGGGTATAGGTACTACATTGTATTTTCAGGTACGGGTACTGAAATAATTTACCTGGGTACTCGGGTATGGGTACGGGTATAGGTACAGCATTTTGTAGTACCCGATATTCGGGTACGGGTATGGGTACGGGTAAACGGTTTCTGTACCCAGTCCGAGCACTGCTGCTTACATATATGATTAATAAACGCTTGAATTGCCTTGACTAACGTTTACATGCTAAAGGGAGCTAATATACTATTTTGTAATAAATTTCCATTTAAAATCCGTTATATGCAAAATGTTTCCAAAGGTCTTCAAAGTGTGTCCAGTATAACGTATAACTAACGAACTCGGCTCGTTGACAAAAGTATTTCCTGCATGCATCGGCAGATTAGTAAACGTTTAGTAGTCGATTATGATTTGGTTTGTTACCCAGGTTGTAATCAAACTAGGAAACATTACCCATCCAGTTTGCCACGTCTCTACCATTTCTGATCTTTTTGAACATTGTTAGCCCTACTGGAATTGCCATATGATTTGCATGGGATGATATGGATTTTAAAAGATGATCTACTGCAGTGCTCTCAGTTATACACCCTTACTTACTCTTTACTCATAATTTTGTCTCTCATGATGTCCAGTACTTACTTTTTACTTACTCAGGGTCTTCATGGTGGCTATCTTACTTACTCATTACTCCCTCAAAATTTCGGGTCGCAGTGTAATACTTACTCTTTACTTACTTATTCGCAAAAATAAGCTGATATTACTTACTCTTTACTTACTTTTGCCTGCATAGTACTCAAGTAATACTTACTCATTTTCAAATATAATTCACATCACTCCCATCTTTGTTAGTGTATAGTCAACGAGTCAAGTTTAACGAGTTGCATCGTCGCAAGTATTTAAAGGCATTGTTTGCCTATGGCCTGTGTTATCTGCCTCCATAAGCCATATATAAGTCATGGACATTGTCGGAGAACATTTTTTCTATGGTAGTTACTCCAGTAAGAAGAGTTTACTTACTCAATACTTACTTTTTGATACTTTGCATTTCGTCTTACTTACTCATTACTTACATTACACTGGGGAATGAGTGTTCGTACTTACTCTTTACTTACTTAAACATCAACCTTTTTAAAATTACTTACTCATTACTTACTCATACTCGCAGATGTAAGTACGAGTAAGTACAATACTCACTTACTCACTTTATGAAAAATTCGAGTAATGAGTAAAATTGAGAGCACTGATCTACTGACCGCGGTGGGAGCGAAGCAAAAAGGCAAAAAATGATTATGACAGAAAAAACCTACTTTTGCAGGGCATGTTGAGCTGCAGTATTGTGTCATGAAGAAAAGCAGATTCACCAACAATGAATACGATTTTGAGGGTTTCATTTTCATCGCTGAATTTTACAAACGCTTCTAAATCATGTAGTCTTGAATTACTGGAATCTTTACGGTATTGTCTTTTAATATCCACTGAAGCTCGTGAATGTCTGAATTGTGCATTTAACTGTATGCTTTCTTTGAACGTTACTATAAAATTTACATTTTACATTTTACGTTCCAGAACTTGAACCCGAAATTGTGGTCCAGTGTAACCAGATTTTATTTTCCAGTCGTCCCCTCGTTTTGGTTGCCATATAACTGGCAGTAAAACAAGAAAATTAAAATAATACAAACAAGTGTATTCTCATACAAAGTTCAATATGCAGTGAGATGCGTTCTGACTTGCTAGTACGTGCATTGAAAAGCCAGTACTTCGCAAGTTTTAAGTACTTTAAAATTAGCCACGGTCGGAGCAAGCACCAATGATGGCGGAAATAGAAAGTTCCATGAGCATCGCTTATTTATGCCAATTTTGCCAAGGCAAAATGTATTATATGCCAATTCTGCCAGAATGGCATAAAAAATCATTTTATGCCCATGTGAATAAATGCCCTAATTGCCTGCCTAATTTGCCATTCACGCCATGGCATTTAAAAATCGCACACCCAAGGTACCCGTATATGTCATCTTGCTACTCAAAAACATCAATGGTAATGGAAAGTGAAACAACTAGATTGTTTTGAAAAGGTCAAACTATCGGTGTTTTAATCAAAAGATTCAATTTTTTTTACATAATTTGTTTCATATAATTTCCATAACGTTAGGATTGTACAAAATTTCATGAGAACTCATTTGAGCCTACTACGATCTTCCCTAATCAACAATTGCTATCTCCAGAATTGAAGATATGAAATTTTTTGCACAAGTCAACAAGTATAAAAGCTTTTTCCTTCGTTTCATTCTTGCCTCATATTTTGAACAATGAATTCCCCCAGCATTAATGTCTGTTTGTACGGGTGAAGATATACTAGTTTATTTATAAATTGTATTATACATTTTTCTACAACCCAGTCACAAAACTTATTTGAAACAAATGTTAATATTTGAGCACATAATTTTAGATTTTTCAAAATTTGTCTTTTTCCAAAAATTTCTGACTTTGCTTCTACATATATCTAGAGTTTATGGACAGCGAGATGATCCAATTTGGAAAAATTCATAAAGGAATTGAAAATATGTACCGTTGCCCCTTACATGGGTTAGTATGGGAGCAAATCGTGTCTTGGCGTCTATACATTTTCTAGAAACAAGCATCCAAATATAGATATGTAGGAGATAATTTTGACTGGGAAAAAATATTGCTGTATAATAACCCCAAGAGATCTCGACTCCATGCTTTCGACATTTCTTGACCAATAAATGAATTTGCTTGCTATAAAAGAAGTATGGCACAAAATATCGTCCCTAAATTGACCCCGAATCAAATTTTTAATCAAATTGAGAGATTTTTTTCGCGAAGTTTTTAACGCGATTTTTTAAATGTAAATTTCGTTAATTGTTTTGGCATGACATTTTTTTCCCTAGAAGGATTCATTGAAGATTTCCACCCCTTTAGGACTAATTGACTTATGACTAAGTTTTTAAATATTAAACAAAATTTAATTCATAACGACTGCGAGTCTAAATTATTTACTCGTTGAAAAGGTGTTGAATCGCTCTTATTGTTAGCAATATTAACTGAAATTTCGAAATCGTAGACACCATTTTGGTGGGATATTTAAATTCACCAAATTTTCAACATTTTTTTCGACAGGAAGGGATCATCTTAACAAGGATATGCTTAATTACCATTTGGACGAACACGTGATACAAACACTCACGTAGACGTAATCTACTAGGAAGTTCATTGAATGTTTCAGCACATAAATTACATCACATTTTTGACGACACGCTACCTTTGCTTACTGGGTGGAATATTACAATGTCAGTTGAGCAGCGTAAACTTGAGAGAATTGTTTTGAATAAGAAACCATTCAAATAATCAACACAATGACCATAATGTGGCACTGAAAAAACACATTTGCAACCATAATAGATAATTAGCTCATATACAGTAAGTACATTGAAGGTTTCGGTTTAACATATAATAAAATATATTGTCATGATCCAGTTGCGCTTTATCATTGCCAGCTCGTCATCACAGAGTGAAGACGGTTTGGTGTCACGTCTACGCGGCGCGCTTGTTGAAGATTATTGTTTATGTATTGAATATAATTATTATTATTGAAAATACGAATCAACTGAATTATTATTTTTATTTCCATTATTATTATTTTATGAATAGCCAGATTGGCAAATACAATGCTAGTAGCATTGAATTAAGGTTAAACATACACCGGAGTCTGCGGACTAAAACTGATCACATGAACCTAGAATGACATGTGTCATTCTAGGTTTAACTTTCTTCGAATAAAGCCGTACAACTTTTAATAAAAAGACGCGCAACTCTGATAATATAGGTAGGGCATATACTGTACGGGCAATACAATTTAGCCCTCTGCTTAATGTTGGGGGCATATAGTATACTTAAGAACTATCTATTTTAAGCTGCAATAAGTATAATATGGACTTGCACACTGCTTCATACTATAGTAACTATAGTCATTGTGTAAAAAAACAAAATGATTAATAACTTGTCGAAGAGTTTTCTCACAATGGCTTCGTTTGCTCTCAAGATTTCGAAACTTTTGAACAACGTAGTAAGGTAGACATCATACATAAATAGTAATACATGTAAAAATTTGGTCTCTAAAATTGACTTGAACTTCAACATTACAACATTGCATTGCAAGTTTGCTTGAAGATTTTTTTCAATTGTCAGCATGAAAATATTGTATTATTAGCTTGTTGATAATACTATTCTAATTTCGACTATTTAATGTTTGATGACCTTTCGCAACATATGTATTGAGCTACCGATCTACTGCCGTTCCGCTAAATACGGACTTCTCCCGTCTTGCAGTTTGAGCTTCCATTCTCCCGACCTCCGGCAAAACAGTGAGCTCAAGACTTCGTTCTCTCCCGCTAAATTGTGTGTTACCAACTTCCCGCCCTCCCGCTAATTAGTGATGCCCGTTTTAATATTTGCTATTTTGTTTAATTGTAACACCGTTTATTTAATTATAACACAGTTTTGTAACACCGTTTATAAAATTGACTGTTTTATTCGATTCTTTTTAAGGGCTAGGTTTCGTCATTGGTGTAGTTACGGGTAGACCGCCATGGTCCCCGGCATGGATAAACTAACTTCCATATGTGAGTGATGCTAAATGCTATTAAGCACATAACTCATATGGATTATTATTTTACAGTATGTAATTGTCTAAAATTATGCGTTACGAACTTGGATACCCAGTTACTTCAAATAAGATGTTTTGGACAGTGCTCTCAATTAGACACCATTACTTACTCTTTACTCATAATTTTGTCTCTCATGATACCCCGTACTTACTTTTTACTTACTCACGGGCTTCATGGTAACTATATTACTTACTCAGTACTCACTCAAAATTTCAGTCGGAGCGTGATACTTACTCATTACTTACATTCTCGAAAATATGACCTGATATTACTTACTCTTTACTTACTCTTGTCTGCATTGTACTCAAGTAATACTTACTCATTTTCAAATCAAAACATATTGTGCATTTATTCTTTCAGGTTTCAACACAATCTTTCACACAAATGCATCATTTTCTTGGTAGAAAACCAGTTGTTCAAATCTAACACATTTTAAACAATTTCTACGAGCACGACCTATATTAATCAGTTTGGAAAATAAGCGTTCCGCAGTTCCAGTTGATGCTGGTACAGCCAAATACACTTTTGCATGACTATACAAAGATGGAAAACTTTGCCGGTGATTTTGCCAGTAGGTTTGCAAAGAGAAACAATCTCCAGCTTGATCACTTTTAGCTCTTGGCTCCAAAATGTATTTTTCAAATTCAGTAATCGGTCGAGTTGAACTCACATGAACACTATACTCATCTACGCAATACATATCATTGGTTTCTGAAAGTGTTTCGACCGTTTCAATCCATGTACAGGAAGATAGGGTTTCTCGAAAATAAAGTTCACAAAGTTCTTTCACCGATTCTCGGCTAGGCAGAATAAGAGTGTTTCGCAGTTGCTCTTGTGTCAAATTTTCCGAATACGCTAAAACACAAGCAAATAGAAATCACTAAGGAATAATATCATATTGGGGAATAAAATCGATAAATACATACCCCTTGGAGGGAAAATATCCAACTTGCAACGAGGATCCAAAACGGCAGATAAAATCCAAACAGGCTCTTTGCATACTGGCTCGAATCTGGATTTGATTTCATTCAAAAGCAGATATTTTGCCTTTTTGAAGAACTTCAGTTCCATTGCAGCTAATTCTACAAAAAAATCCGCCAACGTTACGTTAAATCTAGCCTTTAAATTCCAAAATTTATAATAAAATAATGTACACACGTTTAAATGCGACACGAAGTTTAGGAATTAATAAGTTTGATGTTAAATAATCTCCTTGTAGAAGGTCCGTAGTTGTAGCGAATGGGGCCAGAAATGTTACTAATTCTTCTAGCATTTCCTTGTCCTCGGATTTTAGTTTGCGTGGAATGTGCTTGTTCTTTACACCTCCACGAGGACCTACGTTGCTACTGAGAGCAGACTTGAGAATCCCCTTCGCTGAATGAAACACAGATTCCTAAGTGTTTAAAAATATTATTACGATGCGATCATGCCACCAAAATTTCACAAAGGAATTTCGTTAAAAACGAATACTGTTGATGTTTACTCTAAACGTGACCGTATTTAATCTCAAATTTCGAAGAGATAAATTGAGAGAAAAGTTTGGGACCGAATACCAGTGCAGGACATCTCGGAATACTTCCGGAAATTTTTATTCCGATTTCTCTATTGAGAATACAACGGATCTAATTCAATATTTATGTAGGATTTTATTTTCTGATCCTCATCAAATTATGTACAATCTTTCCATCGGCAATTTGATCACAGATACATCAACGGTTGCCTCATTTTGTTTGTTTCCAAAGTTACCCGGAAGAAAAGTAGTTTGTATTTCGCCCGTGGTCTTTCGTGACCTTCGATTTTATACTATACTAACTCATAAATACTTTCCGTGTCCAGAACACTAAACATATTCTCAACTTTTTTGATACTTTTAATACTGATTTGTAACTTCGTAAATCCCGTAGATACAGGTAACAACGTTGCTGGTTTTTGGGACAAGTTAAAGAGAACAAAACTAGGCACATCAATTAAAAATAATCCGAACGTACGATTGCGCAAAAATCCTTTCCTAATTTCCGGCGAAAGTTCGGCCACATTTAAAGTAAACATACTCTGTAATGAAGTTAATGAGTAGGTTAATTATTTTCTACCTGATTAAGAATTACACATGAATCGTAGAAAGAATTCCAACGAGTAGCGTTCTGCCTAGTAGTTTTTCGTCCAGCTTGTTCCTTCAATTGATTCGCAAATTGATGTCGGTTACAAAAGAAACCATTAACTGATGAAATATACTCGCAAAAATCCTTTAATTCGGCATCATGTTTTAGAGTATAATTGATGGCATTCTGCAGGCGATGTGCGTTACAGGTTACTCTAACGGCATTTGGTTGCAGTAGTGTTGCCAATTTATTTAAAAACATTTCTTCATCCTCATCAATGACGCTTTCGAGGTCGTCAAAGTCATTGGGCGTAATTTGTAAAGACCTTCGGGATTTGACTTCATCAAGTTCTTCAAATTCTTGCAATGCTTCCAGTATCTTCTCATCCTGAATATCAATGACAATATCCGGCTGTAGAGGGAGTTTAAACAGTGATGGGCAGAACGCCTTCAGCATATTAGCTCCAGAATCAACGCAAACGTGTGAAACCTACACGTGAACAAATAATATATACATAATCGTCATTATATGTATTATAGTTGAATTGTTTGTCATACCTTTTCGTGCAATGAGAACCTTTCCAGGAGCTGGTTGAACTCACTACGTATTGCCTCCCCTGTGTGTTGTTTGTTAAACTCAATTATTCCAATGGTTCGTGTTTGGGGCTGAAAGTTGTCATCAATTGCTCGAAATTTTACGCCCAAAACTGAATCTTTTCTCTTTGAAGACCATATATCCAGTATTAAAGTTCCGGAAATAAATGAATTTACAAATGCCTCTAGCTTGGGTAG
Source organism: Allacma fusca (assembly GCA_947179485.1). Classification (NCBI taxonomy): domain Eukaryota; kingdom Metazoa; phylum Arthropoda; class Collembola; order Symphypleona; family Sminthuridae; genus Allacma; species Allacma fusca. The sequence continues at coordinate 51,456,036 of OX359249.1, read as the reverse complement.
AATCTAAAATATTATAGATTGTGATGGTCATTATTTAGCGAATGTTTCTTCATCGATTATTCTTTTCCAGACTAACCTTGGTATTATTTGTGTTCTCAAGCTTATTTGCATATGTATTGGCACATCGAATTGTGATTCGTTTGTCTCTGTTGTTAACGAGCTGTCGGAATCCATCTCCAGTGACTATTGTAAAAGGAACGGAGTCCATGGCAATAAAATTGACAACATCTTTATCAAACTGCAACTGAGCGGGATGCTTAGCATCGTATTTATCCTTCTGGGATTTCAAAAACGACTCAGAAGTTAGTACAAGTTGTTTTTCACTCTTCGATTGCAACGAATTCCAATGGGTGGAGTGTGCAGACTAAATAATTAAAGCACATATTAGATATTTAATGTAGTGCTTTACAATTAATTGAATATAAAATTAACAATAAAACTTTGTATTGTAATTGACAAAAGTAACCTTTCTAAAACACAACATCAGATGTATTCCCGACCAGAGCGTATATAAATTACACCAAGTATTTTTCCTGGACATTCACCAGAAATGAAACTATAACCTAATAATTACCTCGGCATGTCGAATAAGATTGGATCTGATCGAATTTCTGGTACCCCATTTAATACACGTTCGTTTCCCTGGAAAACCATTCTTCTGCTGACTTTCGATTTTTTTGATCTGAACTTGTGATTTGGAACAAACACCCCAGATCCTGGCGATGATTCCGTAACCTCATGAAAGCAATATCTAAATATACTCAACAGTTGCGGTCCCAAAGGTACATTGAAAGCCTGAACTTCGCCAACTATGGTTTTGGAATCCGCGTGTTCTTGAAACGATCCGCCTTGGATCTTTACTAGTTTTGAAGAGGCGTCTGAAATTGAATGAATGATTTTAATGTAGAATAGTTCATTTTTAAATATTATACGGGCAACTGTAAACATTTATATTAAATAAGCGCCTCACCGGTTTCACATTTTCTCTTCTTGCGTTGGGTGAGATCCGAAAACGTAGGCAACTCAAGTTGGTGAACATTCGTAACACTTGGTGGAACAGGTTCTGGAACTACTGAGGTATTTTTAATGTGACCTGATTTACGTTTCCTTGTGAATACAGGCGCTACAGGAAGAAATGAGGGTTTTGCTTGCAAATTAACGACTAGGTTTTTACTCGAAACATCTTCAGCTGAAACACTTTCCTCCCTATATATTTCTTCCACCGTAATATCACTGTCAGCTTCTGCAGACCGGGAATTAGTTACTTCACTGTTCATGTTTACGTTGAATACAATTATTAAAGTAGGATCTTTATATACTTTTTGCTAGAATTTCCATCACTCAAATCTTTGGTAGTGTAGTCAACGATTCAAGTTCAACGAGTTGCATCGACGCATGTAATGTAAAGGCATTGTTTTCCTGTGGTATTTGCCTCCATAAGTCATATATGTCATTGATATTGTCGGAGAAAATTTTTTCTATGGTAGCTACTCAAGTACAGAAGTGTTTACTTACTCAATACTTACTTTTGATGCTTTGAAGTTCGCCATACTTACTTATTACTCACTTAAAATTAAGGATTGAGTATTCGTACTTACTCATTACTTACTTGAAGATTATGCCTTCTTTAAATTACTTACTCATTACTTACTCATACTCGCGGAAGTGAGTACGAGTAAGTACAATACTCACTTACTCACTTTATGAAAAATTCGAGTAGTGAGTAAAATTGAGAGCATTGGTTTTGGATAGTCGTTCGGTTACCCGTAGTGAATGCAACTTAGTAAACTTTTTTCCAGTGTTTTTCGGGCTTCCCTGAAGACAACTCCAGAATCTAGATTCTAGATATTAAAACAATGAAACCAGACTATTACTTTCATGCGAATTTATAACGAACAAGCCTGAAGTGGAGGTTTATACACTTTCTCTTCTTTTCTAATTGCCTTAGCAACATCCAATTAGAATATTTTAGAACCTTCGAACAAATCCTAACATCATTTCAATGTTGCCTTAAATGCTCGTGAAGGTTAGTAGTTCAAAGACCTTAATCTTTAATATGATAATATTTCTATAAAATACTATTATTTGAAAAGCAAACGTTCACAACGGGGGATGAGACCATACCTTAGATGGTAAACCTTTCGTCAGCCTGGTTATTTATCTCAACCATGCTCACATTTTAGTCAGTGGTAGATACATATTGTATTATTTCTGGACTGTTGTTCAAAATTTGCCGGAAATACAGAATACTCATAAACGTTAAAGAATCTGTTATATGCAAATATGCACTACATGGTCATTCGTTACATCAATATTTTCATGGATTAACGTGGTTAGTCCTCCAAAATGTGTATATAAAAAGCGGTAAAACATGTAGCCATACAAAACATGAGTACATGGAGGAGCTGATGAAACACAAGGAAGAGTATCCGGTCCACCTCTAAATCCTACCCAGACATCAAACATGTTTAGTCTATTTTATGAATAAGAATTTGTAAAAAACTGGAGGCCCACCAACTGAATTTTGGACTGAGGATTATGATAAAAATATGTTAAGACTACACTACTGGGTGTACAAGTTATGTTGTCTAATATATTCGGCCACTTACAATTATTAGGCAAATCAGTAAAACGCGTATCTCGCTGGTCTCTGAACCTTTCATTGACATTCGTTTCCCTTGTTCCTTATAAAAATTCTTTCTATTCACTACTTTTCTTATCTGCCTTCCGTAGATTAAATTCGTTACCCCGGATATATAATTTCTCCCGTTTCTCTCCTATTTTTAGTTCTATTACAACTGCCATTGAATGGTCTGTTTCGTTGTGGTCATTTTGAACAGTGCAGGGGCGGATACCGTAGAATGAGTTTTCCACTTGGGGACAGAAACAGTAGAATGAGTTTTCCACTTGGGGACAGAAACAGTAGAATGAGTTTTCCACTTGCGGTTGGATGCCACAAAATAAATTTGGTCTTCCTTCCCCCTGATCCCTCCCCCAAAATGCCAACCTTTCCCTCGGCCTTAAGTTTACCTTTCATCGTTGGGGACGGATATCTTAGACTGACTTGTGGCGCTTTTGAAGGGGCTACTGATACGGTAGATGTACCCGAATTAGAATTATTAGCTGTGACGACCTCTGCAGTGTGTACTAAATTGTGAACAACGGTAGAATGAGGGAATATTACACTGTTTATGGCCAGTAAATGGTGAATCAACATTTAACAATAATAAACTGAGATAATATAATGTTATATAATTTTATTCGCTCTTTGTCATAAATGTCTAAACGTAAACTCATAAGGACCAGCCATGATAATGATAATAATAATTGTTTGGGAAGACAGTCATTGAAAAATAGATGGAATACCACCAATTAAATATTCGTCTAACAATTGAAAGCGTGGCATACATTTTAAAAGTTTGCATAAACAACTGTTACTATAACAGATGCAAATGTCAAAAACAATCCGACCTCTGATTGTCTACCTACGCCACTCTCCACAACGCAAACATCTCTACTGTTAGGTTTGTAGCCTCTTTTGCATTGACAAGCTCCAACACGCGGATCTCCGTTCCCCCCAGAGACGACCGTTCCGTTGACGATTTTTACTTCAACTCGTAGACAGACTGCATTTTCCACACACTTGGCTAGACTTAGGATATCGTAAGTAATTTGACTTGTTTGAGCCGCTGCGACTGGAGCTGCTGCTGTGGTGTTAGCATCAGTGGAAGCTGGGGCTGGATTTTCAGTAGTCACATTTGTTGTTACGGGTGCTGCAGGGAGCTCTACGGGCTTGTTCACAGTTACTAGTACCCGATCCGCATTTTCCAACATGCAGCTCCCACCAACTCGACTGTAACAACTGTAATATTTGGTATATTTTTCTTTCTTGGAGGAACTTCCGCCCCCGCCTCCTCCCCCTCCTGATACAACCCTACCGGCGAGGTAACCTCCAGCTGCTCCGGCAATCGCACCTGTTGCTACGCCTTTCCCAAAACCGCCTTTACTCTTCCCTCCTTTCCCTCTCTTCGTTCTTGAATTCACTTTCACTAAAGTCGCCTCCCAGATTTGGTTCTTAGGATCCGCGCATTGGCAGCGACTGTCACTGCATTTCAGAAATTTTTGAGTGTCGCAAGTATCCAATACTCGGTTGTCCGCTGTCTTTCCTACCTCGCATTTGTCTTGGTAAGAATGCAATTGACCAAGGACGGTGCCGACTAAAATTGCCGCAAGGGTGAAAAAACTTGTTGCTTTTATTGGCGACATCTGAAAGCCAGAAAGAACATATTTTAGTTATTTAGAAAAATAAGACTTCGGATGTGCTCGATCACAAGGAATATGATTTTAAATGCGTTTAACGACTCAACCTAAGCGCGCATTGTCTTTTGCATTTCAAGTACTGAATAAGTGGTTCTCACAATTACACAAAATATTTCATTCAGTGTCAGTACAGAACGAGCAAGGTGCATCTTTTGTAATATTTTACCTACACCTGAAATTACCACAGTCAATTAAGCGTGACGGAAAGTAAGAGCTGTTACATTCCCTTTGAAAATAAACGGTGTTTTATAAATAGTACCACGACCCTGGGGGCAAAGAAGCACTTTGATGATTTCACTGCCTGAGGTTATTTACCACGTCCTTACAAAAGACTTTCGTCAAGTTGTGCATACTAACTAACAATAAGGTTCACTGGTGTCCAGATTTTCTTCTGCTCGAAGCTGTTTGTAATATTTAAGTAACTCAAATTTTAAACTAAATGAAGCTATCTAGCAGACTACTCACAATATAATTAGACGTGACAGTTACTTTACAGTGTATTTATATCATATTGTCCCAAGCCATGAAACAAAACCACTATGACCCAGTTACATCGCAAAGGTTGACAAACTTCTATTTCCTTAAAAAATACACCGAAAGCATTAAAAATGTGATTTTGTTCCTCTGTAGTAATTCATTGCTCTCTATTCTGGCGCTTCTAAAGTTCAAAAGAATGCGTGAGTTTAAATGAAGAATTGGTATCATTCAGCCTACACAAACCTAGAGAAGATCCCTATCACCTATAGAAAGTTCTTTAGTATATTTTATTTAATACTATTACAAATAAATCAGCTTTGTAACTAATAATCAGGTTTTATCGATACGCAGATAACTGGTGCCTTGTATGAGAGGTTTTTAGTTCCACGATGAAACACATAGGACTGGTCTCAATCAAGGACAAATGGCTAGTATTTGTACGAGTGTGAGTAATGTATACGTTTGTGGCTTTCTGTATTATGTAGAATAAACTCTGAGATTCAAAAAATTGCCTATCATGACTGAACTTTTCAGTACGTCTACGGGGAATTTCATGATGATGCTAGTGTCCCTGTCAGTTAAATTTTTGCTCATCAAACACAATAAAATACGTGCACAACTGCATAGCCTATTGCATATTTTTGCAAAACGTTTTTGCTTGCATTCTTGCATGTTACAAAAAGTTGGAATACTCGTTTTCCAAGTTTATAGCGAGCGTAAGATTGTTGCCAGCACATCAACAACAAGTAATTTCATATAAACTGACCTTGATACATAGGATTTGCAACTTCTAAAAGGTAAAAATCGTAGGGCTGCTTAAAATAATATTACTGTATGTTTCATGGTCTAAATATGAATAGATTTCATCATACCTCTATCTACGATAACTAAAACTTAATCTTAACATGGCGTTGTTGTCTCAAAACTTTGTATCGAAAAGTTCTTACTTAGCTTGTACTCATTAATTTTTTAGTATCCAGAGAAGAGAAGCTCATTTTACAGATTATTTTGCAAGGAACAAAATAGGTAATCTCGGTGGTCTAGTCGTTATTCAGTGAGTTAAGTTAGTCTACTGTTCAAATCAGGTATTTTCAGTATTGAAGTGGCAGTGTATAATATCGGCCTAAAGACCAAAATGAAAGGGGACAAATAATAATTCACTGAAATATTCAATTATCAATTATTAAAGCTATGCCCTAACAATTTTTTCACGCTCAGTCTCAAACTTGGAGTTTAAATGGAATAATGGACTAAATATAATAAAACGCGTCAAGGTTACACTTAACATATGCCTGCCTGTACAGCAATTCACAGTTCACACTGGAAAATTCCAGACAACTAAAAAATGTGCACTAACAATCAAATTCAATTCAATTACTTCTGTGGAAGCCATTAACTAACTCGAAAAAATCACTACAGCTCACATAAAAGAAATCAGAACATACATCAGTTGTGCACACATTTCAAGGCTTGTACCAATTAATTCATTACTCGAAATCAAACACACACAAATTCCAAAACAGAGACCAACTCTTTCGGGGCATAATAAGAATAAATATATAAACTCCATGAATCCAATCCAAACCCTTACCTGATTAACATGCTTTGTATACACTTGAATCCAGAGCAAGAACCTTCGGGCGAATACGGAAAAATATTTAACAATGGGCACAGTTCACGAGCTACCAATACGTTGACTACACTCACAACCTCTCACAACAAACTAAAACTACTTGGACATGACACACTAAAACCAGTACGTATTGTTGTACGTAAATACTTCAAAGGTACTTACGAGGGTTCAGGGTAAGGATGTGAGTAATGCAAAGGTGTCCAAATTACTCATCCTAGCCTACCCTTCATACATTTAAAATGTGGACCCAGCCTACAAATATGTGTACATTTTAACGGCCGAATTGATTGGCCTACCCTACATCCGTCCTATATGGGGAGGGTCTAGCCTATGTATAAGCCTACATTTTTTAGACAAAATAATTTATTTTATTTTACACCCTTTCTACATTTCTCATCTTATATATCCAGAAACTACTTAAATGCATTCTATGATTATCGAATAATTAGAAACCCAGCCTCAAGTTCCAGTGTCATATCTCATAGTAAATCCCGTTTTAAATTTGGTTTGTGCTCAAACTCGAAATTCAACTAAAGTGGTTGAGTAACTCATTTAGCGAATATTTAAAACCCTAAATGATGAGATTTCCAGCTCAAATCATGGCGAAACCACACGAACATTTGACGCCTGATATGCACCGAAACACAGAAAATCTGGAAATAGCGAAGATTGTTGTTTAATTTTAATTTTATCAGTCCTAAATGCCATTAAATGAACATGACATGCTTTAGTAGCCTACAAATATTTCAACGATGGACGAACCAACCTATTTTGTAAACTAGGTTCTAGCGTGGATTCCTGCGCCCTATTTTGCCTATAAGCCTCTTTCAAAAATGCCTTGCACCATATAAATAGGCTACAATTTGGCCTTCATGTAGGATAGGCGGACACCTTTGGTGTAACGCAATTTCACACAAACTTTCCAACCGCCTTTTGTGATACACTTTGGTTGAATGCACTGTTGGTTTCTCATGCATGATGAGTGGGTTAGAGGGGGGAAATTTCATGACGTATTTCAGTGGAAGTTAACAAACTGCTGTCGCATCATAATAGCATAGGGGCAAAGTGAATCATCCCTGTTGTGGATGTGATGATGTCGACTTGCCTGCTTGTTTCTTGTCCGCAAACATGATAACTGCGGAGGCAATGACACTACGATAAGGCAAACCAATTCTTAGGGGCGAAGTGACATAGTTTTCTTTTGTTTTGACCGACGTAATGTCTTGTCTTCTTTTTCGTCATCCAGACGTCTGCGGAACCAATGTCACCAGACAATTAAAACTTTATACAGACCGACAACCTAATTAGTCAGAAGAATTTTGATTTTGGAGAAAACAAAACCTAAGTAAATTGTAGCTGGGTCTGTTATATATATACAACGTCTACGCCAGGTGGCGCCGTCAACAGATTATGCTTTATACAAATCTTTCATGGAAGTTGTTACAATAAGGGAGCGTTCACAAATGACGTCATCCAAAATACTGGTTTTTAGGCACCCAGTCACACACTTGTCATCAGACATCATCATGTGATGAAACGACGCACTCACCCCATGTAATGACGTCATCATCACCAGGGTTGCACAATTGAAAATGCCCTGGGTTTTATGCCTGCCTACCTAAAAATGCTCTGAAAATGTTTTAATTTGAAAATGCCTGGCATTTTGGGCATTTTCGGCAAGTAAGCAAGTCGAAGCAGATTGAATCAAACTACCAAAACTTTTAACGGTTAAGCAAAAAAATCTTTGGTAACATTCGTCGGTTGATGACATCATCATTTGGTCAAATCCACCCTACCACTGCGTCATCAACATCATCATCTCCCGTTAGCACCCACCCACTAATTTGATGACGTCATTTGTGAACGCTCCCTAACAACCTTCTGTATCCTTTAGTATGCCTTTAATATCCATTATAAAACCATTACTCCTTAAACTAAAATTTCAGTAGTCTTAATTATCATTATTACGTTTCATATTTAATTTATTTTTATGTTTAATAGCTCGCAAGTCTTCCACCGAGGTCAATGGGAAATCGGAAATTGCAATGATTTGTAAATCATGAAAAAATTAAACTTAACAATGTCTAAACGTATAAGGGTGTTCTTTGTCTAAATAAATTTAAAGGTTCCTTTAAACCTTTAATCCTTTTAGACTGGCACCAAATCTGTGACAGAAACCAACGTTTTCTCTTATACTATACCATTTATTAATGTTAGCAATACTGCCACAGACTTTGGTCAAAATAGGATCATTTGTATTTTTCAATTGAGGCCTCTCCTTTTACTACCTGGAGTCTTAAAAAATAACTAAATATTTAAATGCTTTTTAGTATACAGTAAAATTTGTTCATAACGGAATTGCAAGGGATCTTGGTTTTCTGTCCTGTATAAACATTATTCCGTTATATGATTTTAACGGACGTTATATGCTTATTGCTTATACAACTACATTTGGTGGCTATGAACAAATGTCTTCGGTATAATGAGAATTCTGTTATAAAGCGGCCGTTATAAAGATATTTTACTGTATAAGTGCTCTACAGGGTAATTATAAAATGGTAGTTAAATTATTTTAGTTGAGCGAATGCTGGAGCCCGCCTTGCCTTGTAATTGTCCTTGTTTATATTCATTTTGCTGGAACTCTTTACAAAAGTTCTTATAATTGACCACTAAATATTAGCTATGAAAAGACGCGTGTTACAATTACTTCTAATCTTACGTAATTTATGACACGAAAGGTTGTAGTTCTTTTCAGATTTCAGTATAATTTAAATATTTTCATGATAGCGACACGTAACTCGCCAAAGGCAAGCGGCAAGGATAAATTATTTTTGACAATCGAGTACACAATACTATTTTTATAATACTATTCAATTAGTATGATTAAATGAGGTTTAATGAGCCACCTACATGATTCAATTTCATACACAAAAAATTAGACTACCTTTTGGTAATTTTGTTACTGTGGAAGTAAAACTCAAACTTGACTACCATAAATTACGAAAATGTTAAAATAGATACGTGATATTACATCACTCATTTTTTTAACACGAAAGAGTTAAATCATTCAAATCATCCAGAATTGCATTGCAGCTACATCTTTTAGTTAGTACATTGTATGTGTTTGACATGGTTGATGGACTATTCACCGAGTGTTAGGATTAAATCTGGTTGGTTAAAAGATGATGACTTATTGTTAGTGGTCGGACCAATTCAAGTCAGAATTGGAAATGTTCGATTCGATTCAATTCGATTCAGTAGTATTTCGATTCTATTTGAGCAGAGCCACATTGGTATTGAACTGAACTGAATGATATCATCAGTCATGTGAATTGTAATTCAAACAATTCATCAAAACCGCTTCAACTATGCTCGGGTACTTTTTCTTTGCATATTCAAAGTCCAAATAATACGTATACCACAACGTTTGTTATTTTAGCGTAGCTTTTACTATAGACATGTTCATTTGGAGGAGGTTACCAAATCTTTGGAGCGCGGTTCAAGTTTGAACTTCAAAGCACATTGGTGCTTAGCTCATTTTTGTTTTCATATGAAAAACCACTAAGTGCAAGTTTATAAAATTAAAAAAACTGATTTTGATGAGGTAAAAGGTAAATAAACGCTAATCAGTGTAAAATGCCAACATGTATTGTTCCTCGTTGCAATAATACCTCTTGGATTTTTTTTCGCCTTCCAGTCAATGAAAAGGACATGAATTAATGGATTAAGATTTTTAATTGTTAACACAATCATACACATCAATGAATCTCAGGTCATATTACTATTAGATTCAGTACAAGATATATTTTAATGCTAATTTACCTCTAGAATGTAATACGGTAATTTTGATTTATTTTTAGTGGATCCTCTTCCAGGTTCAACATGCCCCGTACTGTTATTGCTCCCTTTGACCATTTTTCTAACAGTTACGTAATTAATTTTTGTCGTCTTTTCCACTAGCCAACAATTCTGATCTATTTTCACAGAATTTAACAATTTACGACGTCAAAAAAACACTCATATTTTAGTTTTAATTTCGCAGTCCTATATGTTTCAATGCTAATTAAAAATGGGCTAAGCACGAGTATCGGAATTCGCGGATATTTATGCACACTCCCTCCGTGTCATGCGCAGAGCAATCTGAACATGTCTATACCCTTTATAACATGTATAGTAATACATATACATATGACACTGCAGTAACAAAAGGAAAATGCTGAAATTTGCTGCTTGAATTGTTTTATTTACGGTTCAATTCGATTCAGTGACAATAAGTGAATCGAATTGAATTGCTTTGGGGCAAATTGAAACGAAAAACCGATTTTCGATTCAATTTGAGCTTCAAATTGAATCAATCCGACCACTACGGTGATTAATAGTATCACCCACACTACTAATTATTCAAAGGCGTACACAATAAGTAGGTGCCGTCGGTGGTAATTTATTCCAATTAACTATGGAAATTACCGAGATGCATCATGCTGACTCATGTATGTTAGTAACAAACGGGTTCAGCATTACGGTATTTCATTTCTAACTTTAATTTTAACTGTAAAATGTCTTATTTTTACTTATAATCTATGTGGGCAGGCTAAAGGTATAGTGACACTTGGTTATTGGTTACCATAACCTTAGCCTTACTATAACTTTAGCCTGTCCAAGCAAACAAAATTTAAATATTAAACGAGTAACGCAAATTCATTACATAAAGTTACAGCTCTAATAAAAATGAATAAATAAGCTTCACCATGTTATGTACATAAAACACGACTGCCACCACCATCATCATCAAAACAGTCACTTTCCAATTCGTATATAGGATATAAGTCCATGTGCGTGCTTATAAGTCCCAAATAGCAGTTATACCTAATACATTCCACCACGGAATGCATAGCGGTTGTACAAAACATTACGCACATTAAAACAAGTCAAATATACATAATAAAATTAGCATTTATAATTTATGACAATGCATATGGGGTATACATATTTGATGGCATTTCTGATATTCTGGGTATTTTCAGCATATACTCACCCTGCGTTTTGTATGTGCAGTTTAGGTCACATACTCTTGACGACCACTCAAATCACGCAAATAAAATAAAAACAGAATAGAAAAAGTAAGTCAAACAAACAGAAGCAATGTTTTTAGGGTGGCGTCAGCCCCCTAGTAAAATAGCCTTGTCTGTACGTCCGTACGTCCGTGTGTCCCTCCGCACGATTACGCAAAAACTACAGAACCGATTTCAGTGAAATTTTTTATGGGCATTACTTGTATCAAAAGTAAGGCTGAGTTCGTATTTGGTTGAAATCGGCCGGATAGTTTTTTCGAAAAAAATTCTTGAAATTTTCGACTTTATGTCAAATGACTGTTATCTCTAAAACTACTGAATCGATTTCAATGAAACTTTTTGTGAATATTGCTTATGTAAATAGTAATGGCTACTGTATATGACGCTGAAATCGGTCCGATAGTTTTTTCAAAAACAATTCTTGAAATTTTGGACTTTATATCAAATGACTGTTATCTCTAAAACTACAGAATCGATTTCAATGAAACTTTTTGTGAATATTGCTTATGTAAATAGTAATGGCTACTGTATATGACGCTGAAATCGGCCCGATAGTTTTTTTTTTTAAATTCTTGAAATTTTGGACTTTATATCAAATGACTGTTATCTCTAAAACTAATGAATCGATTTCAATGAAACTTTTTGTGAATATTGCTTATGTAAATAGTAATGGCTACTGTATATGACGCTGAAATCGGCCCGATAGTTTTTTTTTTTAAATTCTTGAAATTTTGGACTTTATATCAAATGATTGTTATCTCTAAAACTAATGAATCGATTTCAATGAAACTTTTTGTGAATATTTCTTATGTAAAACGTAATGGCTACTGTCTATTTGGTTGAAATCGGCCCGATAGTTTTTTCGAAAACAATTCTGAAATTTCGAAAAAAACGAAACGTTTTCCTACTTTGAAGGCCGCGGCTGACGCCACCCTACGCGAAGCCTCAAATTATCGCGTAGCGATGATTTTTAGCTAGTGCCAGAATTTCTAAAATTTATTTCATTCACGTTCATTGATATTTGAGGCCACAATATAAAGCAAAGTCGGTGTTTTTTCTTCATTTTTAGGGTGGTGTCAGCCCCCTGGTACAATAGCCTTGTCCGTGTGTCCTTCCGCACGATATCTCAAAAACTACTCGACCGATTTCAATGAAATTTTTTACAGACATTACTTGTTTCGTATGTGGTTGAAATCGGCTAAATAGTTTTTGAGAAAAAAATACTTGAAATTTTGGACTTCAAGTCAAATGACAGTTGTCTCCAAAACTACAGAATGTATTTCAATGAATTTGTTTGTGATTATTGCATATGTAAATCATAATGGTTGTTGCTTATGTGGTTAAAATCAAATTTTTTCAAAACAATTCTGAAATTTTGAAAAAACTCAAAATACATCCTACTTTGACGGCGGTAGCTGACGCCACCCTACGCGAAGTCTCAAATTATCGCGTAGCGAGGATTTTTATAATCTCATCTGTAATTTGCTTTCAGCAACCTTTCTAGCGTGTTCTTTACAGGGAGCTATTTTATAAGACCATGTTGGGAGATGCAGACAATTATCAAGGTAGGAGATATTATGCTCGAGGAGCACAATTCAAGAACATGCGAAGGAGCAGGAATGTTTGACTTGTGATTTAATTATGAAAGACCTTCTCTACTTAAATATTTCAATTCACCGGGCTCATTTTCATGAATGTCAGCAGTTCACCGTAAACACTGTAGATAATCTTTCAAACCATATGAGGGAAGATTATGAATTATTTCAAATGGTTGTCATCAGGAATAAAAGATTTTCGTTTTAAGAAAATATATAGGTGGAGACTGAGATACATAGTATGCTCTCTACTAATTTGAAAGAGTAGGCGGTCTTCGCCTTAGTGTAATACGGATTTCAGATTCAAATTTAGCGCGCTAAATTAATTAATTTTAAAATATTTTTTAAAAAATTATTAAAGGATTATACAGTAGAAATGGTGGCGACATTGTCATAGACAGCTGTTCCGGGATCTCGCGATACGAAACCTTTGGGCTTTCTTAATAATTACTACAATTTGATTTAAGTTTTGCTGTGACGATTAACAATTTTCAAGGACAAAGTTTGGATACAGTTGATATTTATTTATCGAAGCCAATTTCTTTTACATGTGTAGGATTAGAAAATAAGTATAATCTATTTTATGTTTTTATGAGTAGGATTAGAGCGCAGTGTGTAAGCGGATAATTTATTGTAAGTTTGAATAAAGGAGATGGGACTCTTCTCTTGGCACTTAAAGTTAACGGACGTCTTTTTACTCCATCCCTTATCATATATTTTATATTTTATAGTTTTTAGTTTAAATCATAATTTGAGACTTAGGGTTCTCACACATAAGCATGAGATCGGTTCGGATAAAACACAAATCCGAACCGTAACCGAACCGAAGTTTTCGGTTAAATTTTTGTCGAAATCCGAACCGAACCGTACAATCGGATAAAAAAATTCTCCGATCCGAAACCGAACCGCCATTCATCGGTTCGGATGATTTTTATTACCGAACCGTTTGTCGGTTATCCGAATAACCGAAATAATATTGCACATTTTACCAGTGAAAACTTCATTCAAAGCAGATAAATATGTATTAAAATATTTTCTGAAAATCTTTGTTTTAATAAAAACGTCGTTCAACTTAAAACAATTAGTACACTAATTTGTATCACGTTCTACCTGTTATTTAACTTCAAATTACAAATCAAAAACTAAGTACCAAATCTCCAGTAAGACCAAATGGCCCCAAAACTAGCTTTTGATCTTGTTTTTGAAGGCGCATTACTTCCTGTAGTTTCTGCTCTTATTACGGAGTCGGAGGTTTCCACTGATGGCGTATTAGTTGTAGTAATAATGCACTTATTTAATTTAAGCTAAAAATTTAATAATGATGTTTGAAATAATTGCGATGTGATGAACAAATGTATGCATGCTCGTGGCCCATGAGTTGTGCTTTTTAAATATATTGCAGGTACATAATGAAACAATCGTTTGTCTCGAGAAATTCATGCTGCAGCCGTTCTCCATTACGACTTGCTTTAAATTTTTGGAACGAAATTCAAAATCGGTTATCAGTCGGTTTAACCGAGCGGATACAATTACTTAATCCGAACCGAACGGATAAATTCATATTTAAAACCGAACCAATCCGAAACCGATATTCGATTAGGAATTGACGAAACCGAACCATTTGGTTATTTCAATTCGGTTACGACTTTTCTAACCGAACCATCGGTTTTGGTTAAGCGATGGTCCGATAACCGCGTTAAAACCAACCGATCTCATGCTTACTCACACATGGTCAACTGTACGTTGTATTTTCGAGACGTAAGTCAAAAATAAATAAAGATAATTGTAAATGACACTGCAGAAAGGGGAAGGAACCTACACAAGTATTTGTGTATTTAAAGAAGTTGTGTAATATTACATTAATCATACGAAATTGGATTTCAGTAGCAAAGATCATTATTTAAATAATATTCGATAGAAAAATCATTTCGGCAGTAGAATTTCAATACTAGCGTATCAAGCAGATAGACTTCGTCGGGTTTGTTGTTGGAAAATGAAGGTTCAAAACCCTTTTTTACCCACGGTCGACTCTATACAGCAATTTTTGTCGATAATAATTTAATGTCGATAGTGTTTGTAATTGTGTTTTGATGTTTTGTAAATTTGTATTAACTGAAGATATTTTAAAATGAGGATAACATTTTGGGGTGGATTTACGGGGTGGGGCACCCTCCCCCGGCCAGGGTTAAAAAATGTTGACTAAGTCCCTCAGATTGCAGATATCATGTGTAAAGGCCCACAAATCTATTTGGGGTTTAGGGCCAGGGTAATAATTATCTTATTAATCCACTCCTGGTAACATTTATTGTTGTAGCAGGTAAATAATTCATGGCAGTAATTTAAACAAATGATGAGCACAGAAATGAATGACGAACAAATGCTCTTAAATTTTTATATTTTGTATTACTCCCAACCAATTTCTGTTCCAACGTGCTCAATCTGGTGGGTCTCGCCGTAACAGACTCGGCTTCCACAATCCTACTCCACGTCACACTCATCACCAACATCAACGTGACCAACTCAATGGTTTCCCCTCAGGACAAGTATTCCGAATCTTCCCCATGACTACCACGCTCAAATTATCACCGCGCTCCAACCGCCAGTTTCCCCCTGTGGTGGATTAGTATTTCTTTCAAATTTTTACATCCTACAATAATTGTATATATATTGATAAACCATCGATTTTTATGTGTTTTAACTTGCGGTTGCGTTTTTTATACCGAACGGAATAATTATTGTTGTTTATTGAGTTTCCTCACCCCGCCATCGCCGTCTCTCTCACGGATTAAAGGTGCCGGGTAAACATCTTTAAAATTTCGAAAGGAATCACGAATTCGTTTCTTTGCAAGGGATTATATTATGATGCTAAAGTCGAAACGATTTTAAAAAATTGCCCTCGAATTAATATTTGCCTTCGAAGAACATTTCATGGTTCGACGCCATTTTGCTACACACAAGCCGTTTTCCTCCACGAGATACCACTTCACCTCAGACGCCACCTCAATTCCCCTCTTAATTTCCTCTATTTCCTCCCTTTCAAAACAAATCCCAGTATCATTATTTTTTCACAAAGAATCCTCACCCTCTTCAAAAATCAAAACTGACAACTGTGTGTTTAAGAATGCAGAAATATAATTTAAAGTTAAACTAACCTGTAAGGTGAAGTTTGACTATAATTATATGAGTAACCGAGGCCTGAAAGTAGAACTGAAGTTTACGATATGTAGATTACTCTTGCACAGCGAGAGTATAGCACATGAACTTTAAAGCTAAGACCCAACGCTCGGTGTCCCCTACACTACCTCCTCTTCCCACTCCCATGGACCCTGCACACCTCAGTAATTTAAAGATGATTTTTTAATTATGACAATGTTGGGGGTGGGTAGGAGGGACAGTTCTACTTTCAGGCCTCGGTTACTCATATAATTATAGTCAAACCTTACCGGTAAGTCTCGTTTAACTTTAAATTACACTTCGTAACTTCCGGCCTTTAGTAGAACTGAAGTTTACGATTTGTAGCTGTTTAAAGAGTAATTAAAAAATGAGAAGCTAACAGTTGGATAATTGCAGATTATATAGGTTTATTGCAGTTACAATTACGTCAGTACAGAATCATGAAAATTATCATCTCGTGGGACACGTAAATTATAAAACCTCGCAAATGTGTGCGCTACAGCTCTCCATCCTGCTGCTCTATATATAACATCTGAAGTCACTCCGGCAGCCTTGGATGTGGCTGCATGTCGGAATGAATGAGCCTTAAAAAGTGTCAATTCCGGCACACTCCAAACAACATCTCAACCATCTACTAAGGGTCAGATTAGAAACAGGCCGGTAAGGCCGTTCGCAACTTAAAAATAAAATGTTAAACTTACGGTACGATAATGTACGGTACAAATAATGACAAATAATATTCTGAAGACATAAGTTAGGATTACGGTAGGGCGGAAAAGTAAACAAGGGTTGAAATTGACCAGGTCTTGATGTCTTCAAGAGATCTTGAACAGCAATAACAATACGATTTCCTTCATGTTTAGT
Source organism: Allacma fusca (assembly GCA_947179485.1). Taxonomy (NCBI): domain Eukaryota; kingdom Metazoa; phylum Arthropoda; class Collembola; order Symphypleona; family Sminthuridae; genus Allacma; species Allacma fusca. The sequence goes on along the minus strand of OX359249.1, from coordinate 51,438,901 downwards.
ATTATAAGTTGTAATATAATTTAACGTCTGCGCTCGCTGTGCTGTAACCAAAGCTAGCAGAGCCACCAACTTTATTGTGAGTTTGTCAATTGGGAGCTGGTCATTGCACTGCCAACTTTCAAACATTCGTAATCCAGTAAATCCCACACAGTAGCTTACCAAATCACAGTGAATATCACCCATTCTGGAATAACGGGACGTGATTACCAATTGTTTTAAGCCACCGTATCCGAGTGCCCGGCCGAATAATTCATCTGTAACTCGACCCTTTATTGATTAGAATTATCCCATTAAATTTAAAGTTAAGGATAGTTCCTGGGCATAGACATCGGATATAATTTTTGAACGTGCGACATTTCAAGCAACTTTAATTACTTGAAAACTGGAAATTTTAATCTTTCATGTCAATCAAGTATGAAACAGTAGCCTTAAAATTGTCTATAATCAATCAATCTTAATTTTACGATAACATTTCATGAACATCGTACAGGTTTAATGTATCCGGAGCTCTCGTAAAACCCAGACGCGGGGAACTACTTCACCCCAAATTACTTTCAACCGGATGATTCCGGTTTCTAAATTCTCTAAGCAAGAATACATACAATTCAATCCAGATATTACTGGCCAAATTTAAAGTGGGATGTTTAAAAGTTTGTTGTTTCTTGGTCCGTTTGCCAAAGACATGATCACAGGAATACTACCACTTCTGGTCCCACGATCCCATTTCCCTCCCCACAACACCCATTTGATACGGTGGTCATCGATTTTGAAAGGTCATTCCCAGAATCTACGGAGGATTCATATAGATCTCATGTTTAATATCTGTGGACCATCTCACCCGATATGCTGAAGTCTACCTAGTCTCTGCTCAAAAATCCAGCTTATTACACAATTTCCTTGATTGGTGAGTGTTGATGCATGTAGTATCACATGTCTGGTATGTAATTTTAAGTAATGGACTGTAATAACCAAGTAATCGAAAGCAATGTCAGCGTCTTATAGATGAAATTTGTTATTTATTATGATTGTAACTGACAATATAGATGTTCAACTCGAAATTTTGAATGTAACTTCCAGTTGTCATAGACTCCCCTGACAAGTTCATAGAGGTAAAACAAGCATTCGTGGGTTACCAATCATTAATTGGGGATTTTAAAATTGTAAGTAATTAATTCCAATGAAATTTCTTTGTAATAGTATCTGTTCATTTTGATACCACAATCAAGTGTATTTGTAATCAATGCATCTTTTCATAGGCACTAACTTATGATGCACTTGGTGGACCTGTCATTTCCAGCGTAAATCATTAAATATCTTATGCTTCTGGCGTTCTTAATAATTGTAAGCATACGGTAAACATGTTATGTAAACAAGAGACATTACTGAGATGTACAAGTAAGCTAATCATTCTTTAAAGTATAGTCATAAGAATGAAGTTCTACGTCTCAATTTGTGGATTCCGGGAAAGGAATTTCGAAAGACATTCGAGGGGAGAATAGTAAGGAGCGTTAAACGCAAGGCTAATCATGTTGCTACATGGGCATCAAAGATGAAAAATTCTGAACTTTCGGGCGTGAACTCAATGTAAGTAATTTACAGAGTTTGTTACAAACGTTTATTAACAAAATCACAAATTTGCTTCGGTTATAAGGTTTATTGCTGACAAATAAGGTGTTTTGCTGAAATAACTGGCTGGTAAACTTATGAACGATAGTGTAATCAGTGATAGCGAGACTTTTGACATCGTTGAGTTTTCGAAGAATTTGCCGTTGGAGGACGCGGATTTATTGACGGCATCTGATTCTACTTGGCTAAATAATTTTTGTTTGATTTGTAAATTCCAGCCATGTGGCTTAGTTTACTTTCTTGTTGGATTGAACATTGGATAGTTATCTGTTTGATTCCTACGCTCATGTGATTATTACATGATATGCGTGTATGTAATGCAAGCAGTTCGCCCATTTTTTGTCCTTGAACAATAGTAGCTTGCATCTCACTGATTCTCACTTCGCTCTGCTCCAATGTCTCCAATGCCGATGCATGTTGGAAAATAACTATTCACCGAAGCAAGTTTCAACTTACTTACTCATCGCTGGTGTTCTACACTCTTCGATCCACAGGATCAGTTCCAAGTCAACTGCCAAAGTTTTCGGTAAGCAACCTCATTTTTATGTGCTATGGAATTCAGTTTTCGCACCACTAATTTCCTGATTGCGCCACTAATTGATAGTTGGAAAATTGTGAGTATTTGTGAATCCCTGACCGCAGTGCCTGTCATGGGAACGGGTCACACCCGGGTGTTTGGGTGCAGGAACGGGAACGGGTATCATATGGGTGCAAAATGTTTTCACCCAAAAGTGTGGGTACAGGTTTGGGAACCAACCTTCCCAATTATAGTATGTGGGAACAGGAACCCATATGGGAACGGGTGCAATACAGGCTGAATGGGATCTGTACCCAACAGGATCGGGAACGATATGCTGAAAAACCCGTTTCTGTTCATGCGTACCCGTGAACAGAGGAATCTTGCGAGCATATCGATAATTACACGATTGATTTGTTTTGGCGTGGTGTGACCAATTAATTTTGTGTCGCTGTTGTAGTTTAGAGGCAAACGCTCTTTGTTTGAACAGAAAATCCCACGTCGAATGATGAAATGTGACAGTGCCTGTCATGGGAACGGGTCACACCCGGGTGTTTGGGTGCAGGAACGGGAACGGGTATCATATGGGTGCAAAATGTTTTCACCCAAAAGTGTGGGTACAGGTTTGGGAACCAACCTTCCCAATTATAGTATGTGGGAACAGGAACCCATATGGGAACGGGTGCAATACAGGCTGAATGGGATCTGTACCCAACAGGATCGGGAACGATATGCTGAAAAACCCGTTTCTGTTCATGCGTACCCGTGAACAGAGGAATCTTGCGAGCATATCGATAATTACACGATTGATTTGTTTCGGCGTGGTATGACCGATTAATTTTGTGTCGCTGTTGTAGTTTAGAGGCAAACGCTCTTTGTTTGAACAGAAAATCCCACGTCGAATGATGAAATGTGACAATAAAAATTAATTCTATGCGTATGTTGTGCTTAGCCGTTGTAAGGTGACTTGAAATACAAAATTAATTACTTAAGTAGAATGAAATATAACAAATAGATTGAGTGCAATTGTGTATAGCAATTGTTACCAAAAATTAAAACAATAAGTATATATAATGTATAACTTTTATCCTTGAATACATGAACTTCCGTTTCGGGTACGGGAACGGGTTCCAGGGTTTTGGGTACGGGTTTGGGTGCACCCAGAATTAATTTTTGGGAACAGGAACGGGAACGGGTTTGGGTGCTATAATTTTAAAAATTTCCAGTCTGGGTGCGGCACTTTTGTTCACAAGATTTCGGGTGCAATTTGGGAATTGGGTTCTGCCTTGTACCCAAACTTGAACTGTGGGAACGGGAATGGGAACGGGGACAACTTTTGTGTTCCCATGACAGGCACTGCCCTGACCTGTGTCAATATCTGTAATTCTGTGAATTGTGACTGATTATATATTTTCTTTCGGTTCTAGGTTTGCCTACCAGTCCGAGTTACAAGTTCACTCAAATCGTGTAAATGGACAGACTGGCCATATTGCAACCATATATATTTATAAAATAAATAATTAATTAATTATCCAGTCATTTGCTCTCCGATGTGCCTCATTTTCTCATGTTTCAATTGACTCAGTAGGGATCCTCACTTACATAACCCGTATGGGCATTAATCACTCATACACACAAACACGCTCTCATGTACGTGCATTTACTTCTACAGTAATCACTACAGAATATTTTAAAGCTAAATTGTATTGCAACACTGAAGGGTTACTATTTAAGCAAAGGGAGAATAGCGAAGGGCCTGCAGATATACGTTTATTTGATGCCGCAAGCCTTTAAAATGAACAATTTATCCAACACTTAGTGGCCCCTAATTTATTTTGAGTTCGTGAAGCATGTAGTACATATAATTTATATTACCATAAATATAAATATGAGCAGGGTTGGCCAAATGAAAATGCCCTCGGTTTTATGCCTGCCCGCTTGAAAATGCCAACTTTCAAAATGCCCGGCATTTTGGGCATTTTCGATTTTTTTTGTAAATAATCATTATTTACCGCTCTTGTTTAAAGATTTTTTTAAATGTCAAACGTCATTTAAAAATATGCATTTTACAGAATGAGTTAATCTGAAGCATAGCAATTTGTAAACTGTTAGTATTTCTGTATCGTTTCTTCCCCTGTGTATTATTAATCTAATTCAACAATATCCTAAACATCAACTCAACTTCGGACTCGTGAAAAGTAAAACTATAATTTTCGTCGTCATCTAAAATATTGTTTTCCAATTCGGGGATTGCAGGGATATTTTATACACATGATAATCATGTCTAATTTGTTTTGATGAACTCGGTTCTGGCTTTGTTGAGAATGATTTGACCAACGCTGATTCTTGCAAACTTAAAGCGATTTCTTTGGTCACATCGTTGTCGAGAGCAATACACGTTTTGGTACTACATTTGGATAATTCCCGTTCTACCTCCACTGAGGCTTTTAAACTTTCGTGCGAGCACGTCAGTTTATGGTATAATCCAACCGCTTGTTATGAAAGTAATTACACAACATTTTATTTTTACCAATGTCTGACCAATGAAGCTTAATATTGTCATTGATTCGAGGTATCGTGATTAAATCTCAAGTTAAAATTAAAAAAATGGGATGAGATTTAAAATAATGATAACAAAAATTTTAGTATTATGAATCAAGGCACGCTACAATTAATGAAATTTCAGGTATGCAATTATAAAGATATTTGCATTGGTTCAAACAAAACATGTATCGAAATTTACCTTAAAAAATAATAGGTCCAGGCAGAAGTATCCCAAGAAATGATTGAATATGCCCAAAATGCCTGCCCTACGCGTATTATGCCAAAAATGCCGAAAATGTCATGAACTGAAAATGCCCAAAATGCCATGGCATTTTCACCCTGAATATGATTTAAATCTGCTCCATAACTACAAATAAATCATCCGAGATTTTAGCTCATGGGTGTCTGGTTTTTTCAGAACAGCCGATTCCCATAGTGAAACCTTTTTTGGGGATATGTACATATCACGTACACATACATTTTAAATACTGTGGATAATATTGAGGCCAAATATATTTAGTCTGCAGCCAACTAATCCAAAATTATTTTGTTAAAATCATCGCTACGCGATAATTTGAGGCTTCGCGTAGGGTGGCGTCAGCCGCGGCCTTCAAAGTAGGAAAACGTTTCGTTTTTTTCGAAATTTCAGAATTGTTTTCGAAAAAACTATCGGGCCGATTTCAACCAAATAGACAGTAATCATTACGTTTTACATTAGCAATATTCCCAAAAAGTTTCATTGAAATCGATTCAGTAGTTTTAGAGATAACAGTCATTTGACATAAAGTCAAAAATTTCAAGAATATTTTTTGAAAAAACTATCGGGGCGATTTCAACGTCTTATGCTGTAGCCATTACTATTTACATAAGCAATATTCACAAAAAGTTTCATTGAAATCGATTCAGTAGTGTTAGAGATAACAGTCATTTGATATATAGTCGAAAATTTCAAGAATTGTTTTCGAAAAAACTATCCGGCCGATTTCAACCAAATACGAACTCAGCCTTACTTTTGATACAAGTAATGCCCATAAAAAATTTCATTGAAATCGGTTTAGTTGTTTTTGCGTAATCGTGCGGAGGGACACACGGACGTACGGACGTACAGACAATGCTATTTTACTAGTGGGCTGACGCCACCCTAAAAAGGGATCAGTTGAGCTGCGCCAGGGTCCCAAACCCAAGGAATGGAGCGTGCTAGGGCTTTCTGTGTACAGCGCATTGATGGGCACCCTCACGAGGTATGAGTTTTTCCCTCGCCCTCGTCCTTAATTTTTGAGGGATGAGGGTGAGTTCCCATCATAAAAGAAGGCCCTCAGCAAATGAGGGCGAGGCATAGGAAAATGTACCTACTAATACGAGGGCGAGGGTGAGCACTAAAAGCTAGCCCTCACGAAGTTCGAACAGCAGTATTAAATCCCGCGAGATAATTCTCACATTTCCTCTTTGCTGTACCTTTTTCCATAAACGAGTCTGTAGAATAGTTCAAGATCTTAAGAATTAGATAAAGTTACTGATACTGAACTAAGGGACTGGACTGGATGGGATAACTATTTGAGGCGACGAAACCAAATGGAATACATTTTTCAAGGAACAAATAATTGACTGGGCAACTTTTTGACGAGACGGGACAAATATTTGACAACGGTTTGACGAGGCGGAACAAATAATTCACTGCACAACTTTTCCACGGATCAGGACAAGATTTCACGTGATAGGACTTTTCGCACTTCTCATGCCATTGGTGGGTAATTAGGGGGCATGCATAAATTATATAACGCTAATTTGCCACATATTTGACCACCTCCGACCCCGAGTAACGCATACGTAACGCTGTCATCTAACCCCCACTATCATACATAACGCAATGATAATTACTTTATGCATAACTTAAATAATTAGTGCTAAAATTATATCAGAATACTCCCATTAACCTTATTGTGTTAATCCAACTTTTATTCCAATATAGCTACATCGCATTCTGTTAAAGGGCATATATTCTTAAAATTTAAACCTCGCTCCCAAATATTTTCACTAAATATGGCAACAATGCCTACGCGTTAAAATCGGGTGTCTAATAAAATATTGCCTTACGTAAAAGAGTACACAGGTACTACCTACTGTGAGTAACGTTAGCATAACGTTATGAAAAACCACCACCGACCGTCTAAGCGTTATATAATTTATGCATGCCCCCTTAGTTCTACCTAGCTCTCACCTCACGAGGTTAGCAGTTAAGTCTATTGCACTCGCCATGGCCTAAACCTTCAAGATAAGCGAAGCTTCTACTCGCTCTCAGACTCGAGGGGCGAGAGTGAGTGCTTGTTGTTAAGAGTAGACCGTCACGGGTCCGTGATAGCAAGATTGCAATGCACTGGCAGTTAGGCCGTACTTATGGACTCATGAGGCCGAGGGAGAGTCCTTATGATTTAGATTAGGCCCTCACGAGTCTGAGTGCGAGTTCCAGCGCGAAGTAACGTGAGGGTTACGGGTGAGAGCGAGTGCGACAAGATTTTTTTACATACCTCGTGAGGTGAGGGCGAGGGAGTAAAAAGTTGCCCGTGTATTACGTTTGCCACCTCTCCTCGTCTACGAGCAAGGAATGCTTGCATGCTGGCTGTATGTATACGCATACAATTCATTCGTGGTAGTATCATGTGCACAACGCCTTAACTAGATATGCATATAAATTACCCGTTTCGGATGTACCCCAATTTGACTGCCGGCACTCCCAAAAAACTTTTTTTTTAAATTTTAAAGGGAAGAATTTACTAATCCCCACGTTTTCCAGCAATAAAAAAACGTTTATTTGGGAGTGCCGGCAGTCAAACAAATTGTCGAAATTTTTAAATTTCCTATGTAATTTTTTACAAAAATCCGAAGTTTCCGTAGTTTAGTGTAGTAGATGCTTATATAGTAAATATGAGATAGTACGATTTTCGATATTATGAATAGTAACGCTGAAAATAATTATTAAAGATTTCGGGTGTTCTCGGTTTATTGACCTTCCTATTCGGTTTCTTAGAAAAAAATGTGTGGGAAATTTTTTTCTCTACACTATGCATTTCAGGGGGGGGGGGAAGAATCAAAGTGTTTTCTGGAATAGTGACCATCAAGGGTGACCATTCTAAAAAAACAGACTTATGGACCAGTAAAATATTTAAACATAAGTCTACTACCTTGCTGATAGTACCTTGCTGAACGATGTTGTAGCATTTGCAACTTACTTTAAATGAAGGTCATTCTCCGCCTATTCTTTTCCGTTTTGGGGCAGTCTTAAATCTTAATCCAATGCTACTAACAAGTAAGCCTCGCCACATGCACACTCGGATCCGGAATGAAATTATGTATGAACTTAGATAGCTGGCCCAAGACCCAGCGCCGGCAATGTTTTGGCCCATCTCTGCCTGGGTTGCGTGGGAAATCAATTCGTCCCTTTGCCAACTAATATTTTCCATTGCTAAATCCCGTAATAACTTGTCGGTGAAGTAAGGTCACGTACGCTAAATGAGATATTTTGGAATGCATTCATCATAAGTGGTTCCAGGGATCACATACTAACCAGTATAACCATACCACCATTGGATTCTTCGCATCAGATTAGTCAATATTTGGCAGTTCTTTCGATAGAAGCAACTTTCTGGGAAAATACCACAAACTGGTTTCCAATCATGAACTTGACTTGATTATTAAAGTCAAGTATTTTTTTCATGCCATCTTGAATCATAGCGACTCATGTTCAGGTGATTACTTGAAATTTCATGGTCAAGTAGTCAAGTACTTTTTACGCCATCATTACTTGATCATGACTTGACCCAAACTTACACGATATGTGTTTTTGTTTTTAGATGTTCTCAAAACTATAACAGTTTAAGATAGTTAAAAATGCAACAAAATTTTATCTAAAAGAGATTTATCAAATTGAAGCACATTGAAGCAAATACTATTAACGCATGCTGTTACAACAGGTAGCAAATTTAATTGCAGCCAAATTTGCATCCCGAGCACGAGTTGAAACTTGAAAAATAAAACAATAAGAAGTAGCAAAGTGCTATTTTGAAAGTTTTTGCGCCGTGTCTTTGACAAGCGCAACTTTATTTTACTTGAATATGTACATGTAATATTTATGGTCAAGTTTTCACATTACCAGACTTTACCATGAACATGACTTGACAATCAAGTAATAATATCCAGCCTGACCATGACGCTTACTGGACTTCAAGTATCATGGTCATCCGTAAACATTTCCTGATCATGTCCTGAATGCTCAAGTTATAATAATATTTTAACTTGACCATGACTTGAAATACCCATGTTCTACTTGAACTTGTACTCAGCATTGGACTCAATTTCATCATAGCTGGTTTCTTGGGCTTAGATAAGCTCACCTTGTTCATTACTGGATTCTTGGTCTTAGATTGGTCAATAATGGTCACAGCTGGTTTCATGGTGTGTAATTGTTTAACATTGACCACAGGCTTTTCCTGGTCTCAAATTGGTGCATATTGGTCGCAGCTGATTTCTTGCCCCATATTTGCAAACATTCATCACAGAAGTTTTCTTGCCTCGGATTGGTCAATATTCCAGGAATACTTTCCTGGCAACTCTCTAATTTATATTATGTATAAGCTTCGTATGGATGATCATTGGAGAGGAAACTAGTTGGGGCCAGGGTGCCCAGCCTATTCGATTCTCAAATTCTAATTGTAAGTGAGTTTAAAAATCAAAAATCAGATACGTTTCAGTGTTATTTAACTATTTATATCTTTATGAAATTAAACCGTTCAAAATTAAACTATTAAAGCCGGGGACTTTATGATAATTAATGACCAATTTTCGACGTAACAATGTTACAAACGGATATTTTTGTGCCATACTTTTAAATCAGGACTAAATTCAAGCTCACCAGGTGACCCTAGGTAAAATCAGGACATCTGGGTATCCAGGTTGGGACCAATATTGACCGAATTTATATAAAGAATCTAATGGTAACCAATAGTGGTTAGTATGTGAGCCTTGGAACTCTTTAAATGATGAATGCATGCCAAAATGTCATCCTTAGCGTACATGACCTTACTTCACCAACTTTTGAAAATGAAAAGTTATTACGGGTTTTAACATTGGAAAATATTAGTTGGCCAAGGGACGAATTGATTTCCCGCGCAACCCAGGGCGAGATGCCCCCATACTTTGTCCGCACTGGGACATTAGACCAGCTATCTAAGCACATACAAAATTTCATTCTGGGCCCGAGTGCGCATGCGGCGAGGTTACTTGTAAGACTAATTATTTATTCTTAAACTTAAACCTGATGCAAGCAGTGGTCGGACTGTACTGTACTTTTTAGTACAGTATTGATAAAAGTACAGCATTGTTATAGCAACGCATTATCATTATGTTTCGTAAATAAAGCAGAGTACAGTAGCTATACCTATTCATAACATGAACTATTGGCACAGTATTGAAAAACCGCTATAGCAATAAAAACAAGTAAAGCAAAGCAACGTACTGTTATAATATTACAAATTCATGTAAAGTACAGCAAATTATTGATACACGCAAAGGACCCCATCTCGTAAATTTACGGGCGAACTACTTACGTCAGACCTTTACCATACGACATTAAAACGACAAACGAAAGCAGTATGAAAGGACCATATTTGTGATTATTGTTGTAAATCTGAAAGAATCTGAGAAGCTACATGCAGAATATTCAGCCATAAATAAGTTTTAAGCTATTAATTCCCAAGTAATGGAGGGCAAATCTATTAAAAATGCACAATAAATGTTACTGAGTAATTTAAATCCATATTACGTTAGAAACTTGGCTTGGAAAAAGAAAATATAGAAACAGCTTCTATTTCAGAATATTAGTAGAATAGTGCTAGTTATTAATACAATATTGACGAGTATATACGTACTGCTATGGGTAAAGCAGTATTGATAACTATTCATGTAAAACTAGTAGAGTAAAGTAGAGTATTGATGACTAGTTTTGCATAACTAGTGTAGTAAAGCAGTGTATTGAAACATATTTTGATGTGCTTGTAAAAATAAAGCATTGTATTGAAACAATTATCATATCCAGGCTATAGTAAAGCACAGTACAGGAAAAGTTATCTGTACAAAAAAAGCACTAGAGTATGGTATTGATGAATCAAAGTCCAACCACTGGATGCAAGTAAGACCCACACCCCAATCCAGTTTGGAAGTCATTAAAACCATTTAGCTGTATTAGTATTAAAAAATATTACGGAATGATTCAAGCTCTTGCGGATCTGCAGTAGTGTATTTCCTCGAGAAGATACTTCGTGGAGAGCAGGTGTGCTGCCATGACCCCTTAGAATACCAAATATATCGGAAAACAATAATTGCTTGATGTTTCAAAACTCCGGATGTTGGAAAAAAAATATGTTTCAGAAAAATATTTGCACGCTATTTCTATAGCAAAAATAAGTTGCTTGTTTTAATGACTAATGGTTTGAGTCCAAGATATTTGTATGTCTAATTTTTGACAAATGTTCTTGTATGAAATTCACCATGAATAAATTTCATACTTTCCAAAGTAAAAAGGAGTTTCATAAATATTCATCGTAAGGTTTACTGGTTTACACAAAATGCATCATGACGCTGACTAAGCATTCATTTATTTTAATACACCTATCTTGTACTTTTACAATTCATCTGTTCATCTGCTGAGCTGGTCACTTGTCCTTCGTTGAGTCCAAGTTGGCTTGAGTCATTTTGACGCGTATAGGGGACGAAGGGTTGGATGAAATTAAAGCACGGCGGTTTCATTCGAACAACTTCATTGAAGTCGATCGTTGACTTTCCTTTTCCACAAAAAGTTTTACTCTGTAATTCTGTGTTGTTTGTCTGCCGAAGTTCCGCTTTTCGATTTCGAGCAAGTGATCCTTTATTTTATCAAATTTAAAAAGTTTGTGGTTTCTAGAAACACACCTGCAGCCAACTTGATTGTTATTATTTGAATTGCTACGTGTAATTATTTCTGCTAGAAATGTCAGGTGCGCCCCCCGGAGCCATGGAGGTTGATGATGAGGAAATCGAAGCTCCGTCTTCGTCTACTTCTAAAGGCGATAAAAAGCGTTTTGAGGTCAAAAAGGTAAGATCGTAAACTTTTCTCATTCGTATTAAGCAGTCAGTTGTTATTTCATTATTGTAATATTGTTAGTCCGTATGAGGTTTGATGAGGTGAGGTTTAATGAGATCATGTAGAATCGAGCAAAATTGCAGCAGATAATTTTTAGATCTAGAATTTCAAGTAATTTATGCACGTTGATTACGTTGTTATTAGTCATATAAATCTCTATCATTTAGACTACTGGTTTGTATTTAAAACGTTTTTGTACATTTTAGTGGAGTGCAGTGGCCCTATGGGCTTGGGACATAGTGGTTGATAACTGTGCTATCTGCCGTAATCACATTATGGATTTGTGTATTGAATGTCAAGCTAACCAGGCTTCGGCGTCTTCTGAAGAATGTACAGTGGCTTGGGGAGTTTGTAATGTAAGTATTTTGATCTAATATCTAGAATAACTGTAACTATATTAATTGTAATTTTATTAATCTAATTTTCATGAAGAACGTACTTGCTGAAATATGAATTGTATGCATATCCGTGCAAACTGCGGACGAACCAAGTTGTAAAACTAGTGATGTGGCTGAATTTTATGTAATGAAAGCGTACTTTGTTTTGCAGCATGCATTTCATTTCCATTGTATCTCTCGATGGTTGAAGACTCGTCAAGTTTGTCCTTTGGATAACCGTGAGTGGGAGTTCCAGAAGTATGGACATTAAGGTATTTACCAGACTTCAAAATTCGGTTCTAACCACTTTTCTACTCTGTCACTAATATTTTTGCTGTGCCCGACAGCAAACCTTTATTGTATGTGGGATAATGTATTAAGTAGTCAGATATGTAATAATAATTCGAAGCAAAATTTATTCTGATGTTACTATTTAGCAGTGATGAAGTTATTTTCATTGTACTCCGTGGTATAGGGATGTTAAAATATGAGGTGAAAGAAGAATGAAATTCATTGTATTTCCTATTGATTTATGTTTTAAGCAAGTTTTCGCCTTGGAATAAATAAATGTAACAAAAATGTCAATGTTGTTTTTCAATCTGATTTCATGGTTCTTTATTTTGGTAAAATATTCCGCAACTAATTCGGCCCGGTTCGTAAGTCTTTATACATAGTTAGAATGCTGCTAACAATAAGGAATTCATTGGCTTTTCTAATCGAATCCTTAACGAAACAATCCATAGCCTAGTCCTAGTCGACTTCTAAGTCTAAAACCTTGATCCTGGCTATCCAAACCTGTAGAAAGAATACTGGCATGTAGGTCAATTGAATTTTTGTCCTAAATAGGTCGAGTGCCTGTTTAGTCCCTATTTTAGAAAATGCGTTTGGGGTATACAGGTTTGCAGACTCTGATCACCATAATTGATAGATCAAACACGGGAGCTAGAGGTTCCTCTGGTAGGCTCGGTGGGAGGTCGTAAAGTGGAGGTACTGGCGTAGTATTGGAGGAGGTGGGTACAGTTATGCTGTTGAACTGTTGTTGGAGTGATGACCTGAGTTGGTGGTTAAGCTGCAGAAACGGAAACTTCTTAATGAACTGAAGGTGTTTCCGGAACTAGTACAATAGGTACAGCAATTATGCCTTGTGGAATGAAACACAATTAGATTTAATGTCGTTGGTAATGGTAATCGTCGCTATATCATTACACTAAGAAAGTAATTACATTATTATAAGTACGTATACGCCATGGGAAATCACTATTGTTAATAGAACAAATCTAGTTTACTAGCTATTTATTGATGTTAATAAAAATCGGCGTACATTTATTTTTTGTTAATTTTATATACTCTCTGCAAGTATAATGTACACAACACCATTTACATGTGAATGTACCACCGTAGTACTAGTTATTCTAAGAGTCATATCACATTTTGTTTTTTCAAACATCAACCACTTAATAGGTCAGCAACCTTTAATTCCTTAGCTATGTGAACCCTGGAGCTAGATAAGTCTGAGCGGTCAAGGGGAACCCAATGTGAAACTTCCCTGCCTCCCAATTGCACAATCTTTAGAATCTTAATGTTTAATTTTGATTTACGCTTCCGATGAAGCTAATTAAATTCAATATCAGTAACTTGTCTCAGGAAATTCTCTTTGATGAGCTCCATTGAATAAGTCGGTAAATAGGAGATCTCTTTCTTAGGAGCTTTTTCTTAATTAGTTTCCTGAGAGGAACCATTATTAGAAGCGGGACATGGGGACAAAAGCCATGTCCCTGTCCCGTCCACAAAATTTTTAAAAAACGTCCCCGGTCCCGAAAATTCGGGCATGTGAACAAAATTCTTGTCCCGACCCGAAAATTACTAAAAACAGTTGTCGACATTCTCTTACCAAACATAGAATCGTAGTTCCAAGATTCCTCCTTAAGGCAGCTTAAATTAAGGTTATATTTCAACAATAATTATTATTATTACAATTCTATTCCTGTTCTATTTCTGTAACCAAAATTATTCTGTCACTCAAGTTTCGAATCCGTTTTCAAATACTGTGTATGATAAATTACTTCAATTATGATTGTAAATATACAGTGAATTTTCTATATAGTGGTTCCCAAGGGATGACAAAATACCTGCCAAAATATGGGGATGCCACTATATCTTACTACAATGTAACGTAAATGTAATCGTAGGGAAATTTTAAACGTGCCCATATAAAGGGAATGATGTCTAAGAGGAAACCACTAAATAGAAAATCACTGTATATCTTGTCTTTATTCGCTCTAATGCCAAAATCTAACAATCATAACCATAAAACCATTATGAAGTACCAGTCACTTTTTGAGCAATAAGCTTCATTTTCTACAACCTAAAATCGAATGTTTAACATTCGGGGAAATAGTGCTCACAGAATAGTTTACTCATGAGCATTAAAAGCTGAAACGTTATCCTTGTTCTGCTATGCTTGCTCGTCCCGACCCGTTATACACACGACCAAAAAGCATGTCCCTTCCCGAATATAATGGGGACAATATTTTTGTCCCCGTCCCGTCCCGAATACGACATGGGAACAATTATTTTGTCCCCTGCAGAAGCTCTGGAATGAATACCAATACCGGTATTTGTACACACTTTATTGTGTAAAATCAAGACGTGTGGAATATTTTTAAATATTCTATTTGAAATAGTATTTGAAATACATTCAGTATTTTGTATTTTTGGTATTTTTATAGCCTAAAGGTATTTTATAATCTAAGGGCCTTCGTTAATTTTTTTACCCTGGCCCTAAAATATTTGACTCTGGCCAGGGTGGGCCACCCCGTAAATCCACCCCTGTGTGTAACACATGTCCAAATAAATGTTTTAAAGGTAAAAGTTCTAATATGAAACATTTTGAATTCAATCCTTTAATATCTCTGGCTCGGATGAAGTACTTATTGAATAAATACAAAATTTAATGTATGTGAGGGCTATAAAGTTATGTAAATTGGCGACGCGAATACAAAATACATAAAAACAATTACCCAGGAGTTATAAGGTTATTCGTTTTGAGGAAAACATTATGTATCTTGGGTTATGTAAATCTACTTTGATCTACACAAATGCACAAATCTAAACTCTAATCACGTTCCTGTTTTCTTAAGTTTGCTGAATATTTTATCGATATCGAATTATTTGTGGGCAAATTGTCCAAGATACTTTCAGAGAATAAAGTTGAGATACATATTTCATCCCAAATATATACTTTGAGATTTTGAAAGTATTTGCAATAACTATTTTGTATTTAAAATAAAATATTTTCATTTCGTATTTTCGGTTTTGCTGGAAGCAACATATTTTATTTCGTATCTAGCCAAAATTAATCTGGATATTTGTATTTTGTTTTGTATCTTAATAAGTTACTCATGGTATTTTTATTTGTATTTTATATGTATATTTTAAGGTTTCTGGAAATTGAGAGCAATTAAACAATGACTTTTTATCCCATGAAATTCTTGTTTTATCACCAGAAATGACATTTTAAATTTGTTCCTCGTTAACTCATAAATTTTTAGGACTATTAGGTTCATTGCGGTCTGATCTGGTCTGGCCCTGAAGCTGGACCAATTGTATGTGGTCTGGTCCAAGTGGTGGATCAAACCGGTCCAGTGTCCAGTCCAATAACGTACCATTATAAATGGTCCGGACCAGACCATTGGCATCTCTGGGTATCACAATGTAAAATACCTGTGAATATGTGTGATAACCTTCTTGAGTTTTTTGTCACAAAATGTAGTTATTTTTCCTAATATTTGTAAAGAGACATTCCTACCTAGTGTGGTAAACAACTTCATATACTAGAAGGCTAAATTTGAAAACACTGCTTTCAAATTGATTATTTTGAATTAATCGTTGAAGTGTGAGCTAGGAATGCGACTAATTCTTTCATACATTTCATTCTTTTCAGCTCATTCCTAGTGTCAACTCTATACGCTCTCTATTATTACAGCCACAGTTCGTGTATATACATAAAGCTGCCAGATCTCGAAGATCAAAATAGTAGGCTTTCTAATTTTTGTTACAAGATTTATCCTGATATGTAAAAAATCTTATCTAAGGTTAACGTTGGAATTTTTAAAGCGATTTATTTAAGAGTAATACCTCTGAAAATAACTTCAGGATATAGACAGATAGAGTAGTATTCCATAAGACAATGAGTGTTCATTGTATAGGGGGCACGAAAAAACGATTTGACCCAACTCTAGCCCACGTAAGGGGTAATGGAGAACATTTCAAATCCCTTGAAATTTGATTGAAAAATGATTTAGCAAATCTTTTTCAAGATTTAAAAAATGTTTTTTCAACCTCATAGTCCAAAAACTATGGATATAGTAGTCAAGGGTAGGTATAAACTGCAAGTAATGTGGACAGTGGGAGTGGAGTAGAGCTTCCAATGTGTTCAACATTTTTGTTCCGTAGGAAATTCCGTTCCGTTCCGAAACCTACAAATAATATTGGTCCCGGTTCCGTTCCGGCTGTCGGGACATCGGAACATTTGAACTGACACCGTTCGGAACAAAGGAGTAAAGTATTTTTTCCGTTACAGGTTGTGTTCCGTTCCGTATTATGCTAGTTTTTCCGTTCCGAACCCGTTCCGTTCCGAAATATCCCGGAATTGTTCACAACATATACGTGAAATACGTGTACAAATTACTGGCAACTTAATATACAGGATATACTTTTAATATATTGGATGCTAGGGAATGCTATTATTTAATTATATAAAATAAGATTTAATAATAATTAGGCCATATGAAAAGAACTACTGTGCAGTATTATATAATTATTATTAATTATTTTTTAGCAATAAATATTTGTAGCGTGTGGATTTCAATGGCCTAACAGTGTTAATTTCCTGCAAGCTTGCTTCATTGCTGGTAATAATTTCGATTTCAGAATTTTCATTTCGAGAAAAATCGCCCATGTCCATGTGTATTAAACAAATTAGTTATTCTGTTGATTTTCATGGAAAACGATACTCGCATTACATATAAGCACTTGCGTAAATTAAATCTGTGTTCATCCAATTTCGTTATTTTGGCAAAAAACTGCTTACAAGCCAGTGCGATAAGAAAGGTGTTTCCATTCTAGTTGAACGATGGCGCGACACTTCAGAAATTGTACCGGGATCGGTTCGGAACGGAACAGAACGATTCCGCTTTCCGATGACATAAATTATATGAGACATTTTTCGTACCGATGCTCTGAACAGTCCCGGTCCCAATATTACCGGTACAAGTGCTCATGTTCCGGTTTTGTCCCGATTCAATGACGGAACCAAAAAGAATGTTCCGAAATTGTTCCGTTCCGTTTCCGAACACGGAACTTCGGGATTTCGGAAACCCGAAGGAAGCTCTAGAGTGGAGCATAGATGAGATAAGCGGAAAGAAAGCAGGATATGCTGACGTATGGCAATGGCATTTTATATTATTGAGGCACGCTACTTAAATGCATATGTTCGGGGAAACGTGAGACCGCAGACGCAGACATTTTAATTTTGATTAAAATGGCCGCGATCTCATGATTCCCCTCATAGATGGGCGTTTTTCTCCCCCTCTCCCTCATTGTGCGAGGGATGGAATATAACCTGCTCGCACTCTCCCTCGTCATCAATCGAGCAACACGTTACGGGTTGTCCTCGCCCTCGCCCTCGTGAGGGGCTACTTTTAAAACACATCCCTCTCCCTCGCACTCATGAGGGCCCTCGTTATTTTATATTACACGTAAATAATCCCCCTACAATTTACTACAATACCTTTGCCTTCAAATAATTTTTTCGCTGACACTTGGTTAAAATATGACAACTTCAATATGTGTCGACATTCCCCCCAGTTCTGAACGTACGGAACTTTTGGATAGCTTACAAAGTTTATAAAATTTTCTACAACCTAGCGTTCAAAACAAATTTTTAAAAAATTGTTGTTGAAATAAACTACTGTATTCAAAATAGTGCCCTTTATTGGTGCAGGTTATACACAGGTATTAGGGTACAGGTACATACTAGGTTTCGTGATTGACAAAATTGTAAAAAGTATAAAAAACTTGAAAATTTTACAATGTTCTTTCGATTTTGTCCTGAAAATAACGTGAAAAACAAGTTTAAAATTCTAATTCATCGGTACAAAGTGCATAACTTCCTTATATTTTAATTGTCGCGAAAATGGAAAACATTCAGTAATCAAACTACTATATTTTGTTATAAAAAACATTTTTGTTGGTCTATGACAATAATTCTTCATTATAATCGATTCAGTAGCTCAGAAAATGACTATTATTGATCAAAGCTGTTTTCTACGTCTTTGGTTAATAAAGATTAGTCACAAATAGGTTCTATAACCTCATACCAGTAATATTCAATAGTAGGGTCTGAAAACAGCATTTATCAAATATAAAGCCCAGGTGCCCTTGTTTATAAATGATCATGTCTCCCCGAAATCCTAAAATGAATTTTTTTTCTGGAGTTTAATATGAGAAATTTTAACCTAAACAAGAGGACCTTTTACTTTTAAAAATTAAAACTGGGATTTTTGCACAGGGCCATAAACCAGGTACCTAAGACGGTATGAAGTTGGTCTTGCTACAGAAAAATATGTATATGTATGATTTTCGCATAACGATTAAGGTAAGAGAAGGTCACGAGGGCTTACATATGTACTCTGCCTCCCCCTCTTTCGTTCACATCCTATTCATAGGTCCTCTCCCTCATGTTCATGAGGGCGCCTAAAATCAACGTGTACTCGCCATCACCCTCGCAGTTTGTGAGGGCGAGGACGAGGGAGAGGGCGAGGCATCCCTCAATCCCTCGTGAGGGTGCCCATGTATGATTCCCCTTCGCGAAGCTAAAATACGCATCGCATTCACTCGCAGCTATTACACCAATGTTACAAGCTGTGCCAACTGCCAATGTCCTGCGGATACTCGCTGAGGTGTAAAATAAAGGCGTGGTCCGCAGGCCATTTCCCAACCCAACCCGAGTCTTACCTACAATTACGTAACCCCAGCCCGCCCGACCCGAAAGTCAACCTCTGAAACGTCGGCCCGCCCCATCCCGATAGTAACTTTTTATGCCCGCGCCAGACCGCAGCCCGCTGGGTTTCAGTTGACAGGGCCCGACCCAGCTTGCGAGTAAAACGCCGTCAGATTCGCTTCTCGGTCGGTCTTCTTCTGATTTCTGAATCATCCCCCATCACAAATTTTTAAAACAGCCGTAGACACCGAAGAATAAATATTGTTTAAGTTTTTCAAATGTTTTAATATCTTTAGCTGGTTTCATTTTTAATTCATGTCATTTGTACGTTTTGGGTGATTCTAGAGTATATTTTTATTGTCATCATCCTTGCTTAGCGGGTGATTTGAATGCATTGCGAAATCCCGATTTTTTTTTTTTGCCTCGTCTATTCGACTTCAAGATTCAACGGCAACAAAAGTATGGTAAGCGGCTTTAAATATTTTCATATTAAGAGCTTTTAGCTTCTGTAAGTTACACGCATCGCTTCGAGGGAATTTTTAAGCTGGATAGAATTTTATTATTAAATTAGTGAATTGTATTTAATTCTTCATTATGAAAAGGTCAAGCACGCCTGATATCCGCAGTTTCTTTTCGAATCAAGGACGTATCACATGAACAGTAGGTTAAGCACCAGCTGAAACGATAGGAGCGAACCCAGGTCTCGAAATTCTCCGAAATCGGATCAAGCCCAATTGAAAATCTAGTCCAAAATCATTCAAATTTGATGGAATCGTAAAACGAGAGAGGAGAATGTGATGGAGAATATAAAACTGAAATTCAGTTTGCAAAATTTGATGCGTTTTACATTCGTGAATTGGATTTCCCATTGAATGTGTCATATTATGTACGTTCTAATTAATGTTGCCCCCCCTTGGCCAGTTCCTGCCTACGCGCCTGGCAGCACCCATATAATCCTTCGCGGTTATGCTTACAAATGCAGTACAAAGTAGTTTATAATAATAATTAATTATTAGAGTTTATCATAATAAAGGTTGTCACATATTACATCAGGAGAGTAAGATTTTAAAAATAAAAATATGTCCGTTATAATTAGAGAGGTTCTATGTAATAACAGATTTTCTATAAGAACTGAATTGTGGACACCTTCAAATTAAGTGAATAATATAATAAAGTTCATACAGATTACAACTTTCAGTCTTCAAGGTAGAGCATCACCCCCGTGGGATATTTTAGGCCCGTGCCCGCCCGCGACCCGTAAATGTTTACCCGTGCCCGCCCTGCCCGAAATTAAAGTTCGACGATAAAGCCCGGCCCGGCCCGTAAAAATTAAAAAAGCCCGTAGCCCGCCCGCTAATATTAGTTCAACTTGTAAATCCATAGCTATAGACCCAGAAAAATTTTGCTTATTCAATTTTGCATTTTCGACTTTTTTTTTAATGCAATTGGGTTGCTTCCACTGCAGAATTCTTACAATTATGTTTGGCCAGAGTTGATGTCCCTCTTTGGCGCGATTGCGTACTAAAATATTTCTGCACTCATTGCACTTCACATAATTTATGGAAACCTAGTCAACCAGTTTGTTTAAATGTTTTCCAAATATGCGGTTTTCCGGTTATTTCCTGTAATTGAATTTGTTGACATTGAATGTTAAGAATTTGTATTAAAGGTAAAATTACAAATGTTTGAAAATCGTTCCATGTATTCAAGTCATTGTACTTTTACAACCCCTGATCCTGCATGCACCACTCATGAATTTTTTCCCCGGGCTTTTATGGGCTTTCGCGGTCTTTTTTAACCGCATTGAAAAGACCGTACCCGCCCGCATACCTGGGCGTTTACAATGCACTCGCACTCACCTCGCACTCAATTACAACGGTGAACCTTTGATCTCCCCTCGCGCTCACACTCATGAATTCTGAACCACTGCACTCAAACACCTACCTCAAAGCACTCTACCAAATTATTGCACTCGCACTCATAGCCCTCTTGCACCACTGAGTGAGTGATATAATTTTATGGCTAGATTGAATAAACTCTGATTTCCTGATTAATTCGGAAGTCGAAACACTCAGGATATTAGGTGCTTTCCACACTAATTTCCTACATTCGGGCCACAAATCTCAATCCACCTGTTTTCACATTTTCAGTGTGGTTTTGGAGATTTTACCCATTTGGGTACATCCCCTAGGTCAGCGCTGACAATTTTTAAAAACCTTAAAATAGTGATTTATAAAAAAAAGTTTGCATATTTTGCCACACTAGCTAACTTGCGTACCTTAATTTTTGGACTAGCAATTAGCGACTTCACAAGGTTCTTTCGCTTGTTTTTTCCTTCCGTTTTCACTCAATTTTGAAATTGCCCTAAATGTAGAAAGAAGTGCACACAACTCACTTGCTCCACCTAATTTTGAAAAATACATCCGTCAACTAAGCGGAGTGCAGAGTGCAATGTTCTGCACTCAGCCTCTGCCTCTTCAACATAGAATTTATTGAAAGAACATCGGCCTCGTTAAGTTGAGTGCATGACGGTTACATTGGCACTCGCACTCAGAGGTAATTTTGAGTGCATAGAGTGCGAGGTGAGTGCGAGGCATGACCTCATGCCTCCTGAGTGCGCCCAGGTATGCCCGCCCGTAACCCTTCAAGCGTAATAAATTTTACCCGTACCCGCCCAAAGCCCGGGCAGGCCGGGCTTTTTACGGGCTTACCCGCAAATTTTAACCGCCCGAGATGCTCTACTTCAAGGTAAACAAATACATGCTTGCTTTCTATATGTTCGTCTCATGTCTAGTTTAGAGCAGCACCATGGAGTCCAATTACTTTGTGCTGGCCGGCCACGAGTCAGTTTTTGACTTTGTAATTAAGACTAGGACGTAAAAACAGCTCCTGGTTGCTCGAGTGGTAGCTCGAACTTACAATTATTAGAATATTTCTGCTCTCCTCTGCTATGCACTTTACCAAGCAAACAAGTTTATCATTAGGGACTGTGTACTAATGACGTCATACATTTAGGGGGGAGGGGGAGTAGCAGAATGAGTGACTTCGGGTGACAGGAGGAGGGGAGGGGCAAGTGTTGTCTGACATCATACAAAAATAATGAGGGTTTATTGTATCTGTACTACGTAAAAGCATTAATCTTCGATATTTTAGAATTCAGTTACAAATCTTTTTGATGGCTTTCACAGACATCGGAATCCAGCCACACAATATGCACAAATTATTAATATTTTACTAAATCCCGCTTTAATCAAGGATGCAGCCTTTATTGTATTAATGAAAAATGAGTATTACACATGACGTCAGATGGTGGGGGTGGGGTTGACAGAATATGATTTGATGTGATTTTGGGGGAGGGGGTGTTCAAAAGTGGGCAATTTGGAGTGACGTCATTAGTACACAGTCCCTTACAATGCTGCTTACTATACTCTATGGCAACCCATCCTCATCAACCCAGCATCTCTCACAGCCATGCATGTGTACTTGACTATTTCTAGCCTTAAATACTAATTAAAGGACTGAGCTAACCCTCAGGGTTGCCTTTAGTATAATCTAAATATTCCATGAAATGTAGCATAGACCCAAGGAATGACAATCTCAGCAGACATATTTAATCAAAGTCCATCCATAAATTTGTGCTTTCATTATTTTTGTAATGCTCTCTGTTAACTTGTAAATTACATTTGCTTAATAATTTATAGCTTCTATTTAGGAATATTTAGATTGTACTACTACAAGGCAACTTTGAGGGTTAGCTCAGTCCTTGAATTAGTACTCCAGACTAGAAATAGTCAAGTACACATGCACGAGCTGTGAAAGATGATGGGTTGCCATAGAGCATAGTAAGCAGCATTGTAATGATAAACTTGCTTGCTTGGTCAAGTGCAGAGCAGAAATATTCTAAGTTCGAGCTACCACTCGAGCAACCAGGAGCTGTTTGTACGTCCTAGTGAAATCTCAGGCAAAAGTTTTATTAAAACGTTTTGTTTTATCTGAAAGATGAAAGCAAAAAATATTTTAATTTTCCAGTTTCAAAAAAAACTTAAAAAGCTTGTACTGGAAGTTTAATTTAGAATAGCTCTCTTTCGAAATTATAAAACCTTTTGTTTGATGAAAAGAGTTCGGAGTGTATTATTAAAACTATTAATCCCTGCCAAGGTACTAATCTCAAAAAATATGGAAATATTGTGTGATGAGAAGAAATCTAACTATATCATTTCTGAAGAAATAACATGAAAAGTTCGGAGGAGGCAAGCATCAACACTTGTTCATGTGGTTGGTATTTAAAATGAATGCAAATACATTCTTACAGGCAGGAACTTACATAAGCAAATCTTCGGACTTATCTATATTCAAAAACCTTTGTGCTCTATTATCGTTTTAATTAGTTCGTCTACCTCATCGACTTCATTCAGTATACAAAAATATACGATTAAGTTTCAAGATTAAAAAAACTAAAGTAAGATTTTCATAACTGCTAGAATTGCAACGAATGAGACATCGGTTGAAGTAGAACTTGATAATGCACATCATCAGAAGTACCTGATTCATTAACATATTTGCATTGGAGAAAACGTTTGTCAATCAATTTCAGAATAAGTGCCGTAAAATATCATGGTAATACATACGAGACGTTTCCCGTTTGTATTCTTGTATCACGTAACCAGTTTAAATTATTTAATTTATTAGAAAGCTGAATAATGTTTTAATCACCTGCGACCGATTAGTACTGATCCTCGATTTAGTCAGGTCTTCCTAGCTCCCTCTTCCAAACATTTGTTATTGTGCAGGCCCTGACCTTCCTCGAATAAGTGAGTTTTCCCGATATCCCTCAAATTGAATCAATTTGTGCCTATATATGCACTACTTGTACACCTTTACTAAATATCTACTGTTTCGATACAAGGAGAGCAAAGATTCGGATGCAACATGTGCTTTCATACCTTTGGAAAACTTCGTGATGTAAAATGGCCATAAAATAAATTAAGAAGGTTTATTAATTTGCAAGCTTTGGACAACATATAGACTATAATCTTATCTATATCTTATATCTTCAGGTGCAAAGGAGCAAGGGACAACAGAGTTATTACATTTCCTTCATTTTATAATAATTCCTTTCGTAATGAGATTTATAATGAGTCTTGATGCATTTAACTACTGACTGCAATTTATACAAGACAAGAGTAATTTCCGAGATAATTTTAGTGGTAATTATTTAAGTTATGCATAAATTAATTATCATTGCGTTATGTATGATAGTGGGGATTAGATGACAGCGTTACGTATGCGTTAGTCGGGGTCAGAGGTGGTCAAAAATGTGGCAAATTAGCGTTATATAATTTATGCATGCCGCCTAAAGCACGCTGTTGCAGCGTTGCGTTGTTTTACATTAAATGTATATAATGAAAACTGAATTGCGAACTATTTTTCTGGGTCAGATCACCTGAATGAATTTTAAAAAAATATGTATGTAAATATTTGTTTTTTATTTAGTTATACTTAATGTGTTTTCACGTAGCCACACATTCTCCATATAAAGGATGTTGTTGAATTAATGGGATACGACATAATCGCGCCTCCGATAGCTCTTGATGTGGATAACAACTCTAGCATTAGAAACACATGATGATATTCAAAAATGACAGAGAATCTTTGACGGATGAGATAATTATTCACTAGGTCACTTTATTACTTTAGGAATATTTCTGTGAGATATCACAACTCATTTGCATTTAAACATTTAGTAATAATATATAATTTGGCGACTACTTTAGCCACCGATCGAAATAGTAATATTAATTGATTTACAAAATAAACTTGTAACTAAATAAAGGAAATTCAATAAATATCTCTGATTTCACTACACTATTTTCTTTCGGTTTCGGAGTAAATATGGGGCACGTCCGATCTACTTCTTCATGTCTCGATCTAACTCTCTGTCCTTCTCCTGAAATCGCTTGCGTCACTCTGAATCCATGCCAGACTCCTCGTCTCCCATTGGTCGGCCATTTTCTTCCCTTTCGGCTATCTCCTCTGACATTGGCTGCTCCTCCGCTCGACGTTCTTGCTCCGTTTCGTCAGCCATCTTCACCCTAACGATTTGATCGTGCTTGCATTCCACAGCTGTCTCGATCGTCCTGACTCCAAATTCCCGAGTCACTTTTGTTAACAGTGACAATTCTGAGGCAATTTCTGATGTTACTTGCCCCTAACTTGTAGCCGCTAGTAATCTCTTTATCGTAGTTGTTGCGGGAACCTTATGTAGCTCCTCCCCAACTATGTCTCCATGTTTCCTCGACGACAGCGAACATTTTGAAATTATAGTCTTATAAGTTGAAAAAATGATTAAAAAATGATTCATAAAAGTGTTGTCATTAGGGTGCGCCGGCATCGAAATAATGACACATTTCACCCAGTTGCAATACTAAAAAACCGCTTTTTTGTGATATCACCTTCAAAATATTAGCAAAACCTACCGTTAATTCCCTTGATTTTGAGGCAGACCATTTTCTCGAAGTATCAATAGGTAACCAGAAAAACATTCCTAGTCAAAACTTTTGACATATTCCATGAATTTCTACAATTTCGACTCCAATTTTTTCCCCAGTCCTTCTATGTTTAAAAAATTGGCATCGCTTATCTCCATGTGACAGCAGGTAGATACTACAAGGATTCATAAAAATGAATCCTTAGACTTTCAACGATTTTGCGCAATAATTGTAAAGCGTCGTAAATGAAAAAAATCCTGATCTCGTTCTGCTCTGCAAAATAAAAAATGAAAAGTTTTAATTTCATTATAGGATCAATATTAACGATATAAAAATAAAAATAGTTTTGCAAAAACAAAAATGAAGACGGTTTTAAAACGTACACTCAAAAGTACACAACTAGGTAAGAAATGCAGTCCAGCTTACATCAAGCTTAATTTCAATGGCAAAAAAATTATCTGAGAATGTAGAGTTATCTTGACCTACAGGGAAATACTTACAATAACACGACATAATAGCGTAAAGTTCTATGACACTTACTTGGCACAAAGAATGCAGTCAAATCTCACTATAACAAATGGCAATAGCGGATATTCGCATTTCACAGAATTTCTGATGTCCCAACCCTGTGAGGGTTGGCTCCCCTCAATATTTGTAATATGTGTATGAGCCCCGGCTCACAGCTCCTCCGCGAGTCGACGTTAATAAAAGTAAGCAGGTCGTTATCAAGAGAAGAAGCAGGACAGTCGCATGGAGCACGCTCCTCTTTATTTTCCCATCCATTCTCTCGACTTCGGATATTTCTCCGAATTTAGGTTTAATTAGTTGGTTACCGAAAACCGGTGACTCTTCATCTGGTGGAGGTGCGAGACCTTTTCTCCCTCTCCTCATTATCGCCAAGTTTTCCCCTACCACACCCGGAATTTTCCGGCTTTTCTTAGCTCTCCACGTGGCTCTCCCATCTTGGAGCTCCGGAGACCCAACTCCGATCAGAAAAATTCGGTCCAACGGATTTACTCGGGATTACGTAAGTGGTTCCCCTTTTCTTAATTTAATACTAATCCTTGACCTTTGGTATTTAGGTTTTCTCCGGATTCGCCACGTGACCCTGCCCTCATTTTTCTACACTCACACCGCGTGGTCCTGGATTCACGACAGTCCCAGTGCCATAAGGATTTTTCGCTGGGTTTTATACGGATAATCTTTCGAGAGATATTTTTCTCCAGCCGGGGGTTCCCGATTCTACACTCCCGGAGGCCACCTTCTCTCCGGATTTCATCAGAATTGTGTGAGATTTCCTCCTATCTTTTCTTCATTCTTCTGATCATTTACATTTGGTGTCTAGAAATCTTCCGCCATTTTTTCCTCACTTACGAAGTGCCCTCCCCATCATTGATATGCCCGTGACATATGGGGATTCTCTCAAAAATTTCTACATCATCTGCGACGACAATTTTGACCCGCCGGAGGTTCTCGTTTCTTTTGTCCTGGAGTTCATCCACCTTCTGGAGTTATCCCGAATTGCGTGCGCCATCCTGCGCTGGGTTATTACTTAATTTGGTTATTCCCATTTGGTGTGTGTGTATTCTCCGTAATTTACACTCACTCTCACTGCGTGGACTTCCCATCATTCCTGCGGAAGTACCATCTCATCTGGCAGCAGCAACACTTCACACGTCGGAGGATCCAGATTTTGTATTCCCGGAGTCACCCTCATCTCAGAGTTTCCCTGGATTTGTGTGAGTTTTCATTTAATCGTTACTTACTAACAATTATTCTATTTAGTGTCTAGGAGTTTTCCGGAATTTTCTACACTCACTGCGTGGCCCTCCCATCATCGCTGTGCACGTGTCATACGGACGTTTTCCCGGAAAATCCATCCGACCTCTCCGAAGAACACCCCCATCCGTCGGGGGCTCCCGATCCTACAGTCTCGGTGCCCACCTAGTCCCTGACGTTTCTCGAAATTTGCCTAGGGTTTTCCCGACATTTACGCTTACTCCCAACGTGTTCGAGTGGGTCCTGACTTCATTCATGTATGAGTACTACCCCTTGGATACCTACTGACTCTTCTGGACACCAACAACGCGGCATAAGTTTGGGATCCTACAGTTCAGGAACCAACCACATCTCCGGATTTTCCTTAGCGTTGCGACTTCCCTGCTGGCACGACCCACGTTCCGCCTCACGGATATCAACAATTCTCCGGACCCGGGACCCAGTGTTGTACGGAATCTCACCAAATTATCGATTTCCCGGATGAAGTATCTCCGGTCTCATCCACTATAACCCGGTTGGAGATTCTGACATATTCCGGTGCACATTACTCCTGATAATTACCGACGGATTTCGTGAGTTATTTTCTTACATTTCGGTGTTTACTTTAATCATCAGTTTGAGGTCTAGATTTTTCCGGACATTTTCACTTACCTTCCCGTGTGCCCATCCATTTCTGCTCTTACTCCATCATGGCCGACCATGATGAGACAGAAGAGGAAAAGAAGGATCGGCTCCTCCGGTCGAGGGAATCCGACGAGAAATATCGGCGCCTCGATAAATTCCGTCTGGAGGTCCGCCAATATTCCAGTCAGGAGAACCCAGCATCCTTTATTGATGCCGTGAACCATTTCTCCTCGGACCTTTTTGTCACCCATGACATGGTCATCCGGAACCTGTCACGCCTCTTTCTGGATTCACCGGACCGGGACGTACGGGAGTGGTTCCAGTCCATCTTCCCTAGGATCCGAATGTTCCTGGACAGGAAAACGAAGTCCTCCCAGGAAATTTGGGCTTATGTTTGCGACGAATTGACCGAGCGCTTCGACCACGACCGGTTGAAGGCTGAGAAGCAGGCCGACCTGGATGCATACCGGTATCGGTCCGGTATGACCCCTCACTCCTTCGTCGCTGGGCTCCAAAAACTCTGCTGGGACCTCGACCCTCTCATGGACGAAGAGGACATTGTGGAGAAGGCTCGCGGGAAACTTCCACTCCGGATGGAGTCCTTGGCCATTACTCCATCCAGGAACCTTCGGGATTTGGCGAAGAACCTTAAGGGACTCCTTAAGGATCCGGAACTCAATCCCGCCATCAGGACCGGACCTGCCCAGTCCTCCGTGGACCAGGCCCCTCAATTGGGGCCTGTATCCGTCCGTGCAATGACGGTGGTCACCTGCGACTACTGTGGTCGTCTGAACCACATCATGTCCCAGTGCCGGACAATGTTGAGGGATGTTACCGCGGGTAACACCCAACGTCTGACCGCCGTGGTCAACGCCGGGAAACAGAGTCATCCTGAGGTCAGTCCTTCGCAACCAAATAATATGGTCACTAATAATCTCTCTCTCCAGCCTCAAGCGCAACAACAGCAGTCGCCATTGCCAATGAACAGCCGACCACCGGTAACGACCAACAATGGAGGCTCCCGCAACCAACGTGGGAATTTCCGCCGCCAGGATCAGTTCCCTCCGAATGGTCAACCCGGCTATTATCCACCTCCGGGTAACTACAACTGTGGCTATCCCTCCCATCAGGCAGTCAGTCCGCCTCTATTTTTTTGGGACGGTCAAAATTACCGGCCTTTCCAGATGTCGGCTCTACCGCAGCCGCCACCCCAACAAGGCTCTTGGACGCCACCGGCCCCACAACAAAACGCGGGTGCTGGCCCTACTCAGCCCCAACCTACCAACAATCAGGGAAACTGTTAGGTCTGACGTGCGGGGACGTTCAGACCAAGCAGCCTCACAACATTTCCCCTCTAATTCAGCAGAGAATTAGAGAACTCAGCCTGTCAAATCGGCCTGAGTCCTCTAATTCTCCTCAAATAATGTCATCTCCTACGGGATTAAATCCCAAACTCGGAACTATCAAGAGTGCCGAGTTCACTCCGACTCCCAATCTAATACCGGATATCTCACCTGTGGAGCGACCCGTTCACCCACCGGTCATATCAACTACGATTAATAACTCTACGGACACTCCCGTACTTCTTCCCGAGTTACCTACATCTCCCCCGCAATTAATTACAATTTCAGACGAGGCCCCCCGACCATCGTCTCCTTCTTTTGGGAGTGGATATTTATCCAACCCGTATATACTACCGAAACAATTTTTGTGCAAACGCACCCGAATGGCACTCCGGGCTATCCCGACATGCCTAGACTCGAAACATAAATTCCATACTTATTCTTTTTTCCCTAACACTATGAGTCCTCATCCTCATGACTCCGACCGCGAGATTCACGCGGAGTTCACTCGTCTCTCGCATCTCGCCTATTCTAGGAACGACAGAATTTACCAGTTACGTTTAGCTGGTTACCGTGTTCGTCTACCTGCGACGGTGGACACTGGTTCAATGATTTCCACTATGGCTTCGGCGGCTGCCGCTTATTTGGAAAAACATTTCCCTAACTCCATTGTCATAGTCCCACATGAGCCCAAGTACTTCTCCACCATTTGTAAATCTATGAAAGGATCCTTTAACCGATCTGCAATTTTGTTTTTTAGGATCGACGATACGCCGATGTCAAAACACAATTACAGATTTGCGATTATCGAGGAGATGGACACACTCATCCTCCTCGGGTCTAACTTTCATGCCAAATTCGGCTTGGACATGAATGTCCGGCGGGGATACACCCGTTTTGAGGGCCTTGATCCCCTGGCTGACACCACAGCTCATTCTCCAGTCTCCGTCACCACCACTGATCATAGCCAGGTAGACTTGGATCCTCCTGTAACTGACTCCCTTGAGTCTATCCGGCGTCTTTCGGACACCTCCAAACAACATTATCAAAGAAGACACAAATTGGCTGACTCTATGGCTCGACGCATTGCCCGCGGAGATCCTGACGTTGGCGCATTTCCTAGCCGGGAATCAGCTACCTCTATACCTACCACTTACGATTCACGTATATGCAGTAGTTATGCCTCATTGTGTGAGGGCTCTTTAATTGCAGACTCCAATCTCCCAGGTTACTCAACGGCTCACTCCGCTCATTCTTACTCTTCGATGTACTCTCGGGGACCTACGGAAATTAAACCGATGACCTGGCGACGCCTCACAATTTACTCAGAGCACCCTGGTTACTCCGGGGACGTCATCCTCACATCCGACATAAACCCGGATAAGGGATTTTTATTTAAACATTCCATTTTACGTTTGCGAAATGGTAAAGCCCAAATTGCGGTCGTAAACCGTAATCCTTACCCCATTTATGTCCCATCAGTTAGATATATAGGGAAAATCGAACCTTTTACGGGTACCGAAATGAGACAAAACTCTAACCCTACTCGCTTCCCAGATCCGGATATTACTCCCTTTAAACTTCCTTTTAAGGAAGAGGAGGTCCATTTAGGATCTAATCTTACCTGTCATCAGAGGTTTGCCCTCCTTGGAATTATCAATTCCTATCTCCCAAATTTCGCCCGCTCTGACGACGAGTTGGGAGTGGTTCACTACCCTCCGGTAGTGATTAACACCGGGGATAGTAAACCATTCCATAAGTACTCGTACCGTCTGGCTCATACCGAACGACTGATCTTAGAGGAACACGTCGCTCGCAACCTAAAATTAGGAGTAATAAAGCCTTGTGTATCCCCCTATAACTCACCTGTAATTGTCGTTTCCAAAAAACCGGACGACTCCGGAGTTGCGCAACATCGGGTTTGCGTGGACATGCGTGAGCTCAACTCCAAAGTTGAGCAAAATACATATCCCATTCCACGCATCGATGATTGTCTGGACCACCTAGCAGGTTCCCAATATTTCATCACTTTAGATGCCCTCTCCGGTTTCCTCCAAATGGAACTGTCGGAGGAAAGTAAAATAAAAACTGCTTTTTCAACTCCGAAGGGGAAATTTTGTTACAACCGACTTCCCTTTGGTTACAAAAATTCCCCAGCGGAGTTCCAAGCAATGATGGATGTAATTTTGGGTGACCTCAAAAATCGCATATGTCTTATTTATATAGACGATGTCCTGATTTTTGCGAAAACTTTCGAGGAACTCCTCACACGTTTCCGCCTGGTGATGCAACGCGCTTCCTCATTTCATTTGACGTTTAAATTACGGAAATGTTTTTTTGGGTATCAGGAATTGCACTTTTTAGGACATGTCATCAGTTGGGAAGGCACTCGACCGGATCCTGCGAAACTCCAGGCGGTCTCCACATTTCCCAGTCCCAAGAGTCTGAAGGACGTTCAATCCTTCCTGGGATTCTGTAATTATTACAGAAATTTTGTCCAGGATTTTGCCGGCAAGGCTAAGGCCCTCCACGCACTCACCCGGAAGGAAGTCCCATTCCACTGGGGCCCCGAGGAGGAGGAAGCCTTCCAGTCCTTAAAAACTGCTATGACGTCCACCCCCGTCCTGGATTTTTTCGACCCCGAGGCCGAAATCCGTTTGGTAACTGATGCAAGCTATTACCGCATTGGTGGGGCTTGCGAACAATCCAGAGATGGTAAAATCTGGAAGCCCATTGCTTACACATCTCGACTGTTGAAAGGGGCTGAATTAAATTATTCAAACCCCGAAAAAGAATGTCTTGCTATTGTGAATGCCTTTCAGGTATTCCGCCCTTATGTATACGGACGACGGGTCCAGGTGCGGACCGACAATGCGGCTTTAACGTCCCTCTGCACAATGAAGGACCCTCACTCCCGTATTGCTCGGTGGCAACTCTTTTTGGCGCAGCAAGAAAAGAACATTATTCACGTGCCTGGGAAACAGATTCCTCACGCAGATTGTCTCTCACGCTATCCGATTCGGTCGCTTACACTCCCAGTCCCATATTTAACCCGTCACCAAATCACGGAGGACGAACCCGTAATTCAGGCGGTCCTCGGTGGAAATGTGGAGGCTTTTGTAGAGCACCAACAAAAAGACGCTGCCCTGAGAGCCATCATTGACGATCTTAAAATTAATGGTCAAAACGATGGATTAGCGGGTAATAAATTTTCAAAACAATTTGCACTAATTTCTGGTCTTTTGTTCCGTATAGATAACTCTTCTTGCGAGCCTTACAAACTCGTCATCCCTCCAACGCTTCGGGGACCCATCCTTAAGCTGGCGCATGATGACGGTCTGGATGGAGGACACGTCGGTCTGTACAAGACCTACCAGAAGCTCTACAGACGCTACTACTGGCGTCGCATGAAGGAGGACATCTTGGAGTACATTAAAGGATGTACCACCTGCCAGGCTGGAAATCCCCGTACAACCAAACCTCATGGACACATGACAATTGTCCCACCTCCTGACAATGTTTTTACTCGGGTGGCCATCGACTACGCCGGGCCCCTTATTACGTCCAGGTCAGGTAACAGATATATTTTCGTGGCCATCGACCACACCAGTAGGTTCGCCTGGGCGGCGGCCACTCCTACAGCAACGGCGGAAGACTCCGTGCGTTTGCTCAAAAAATTAATTTTTGAGCAGATTGGAGTAGTACCTCAGATTGTCTCCGACAATGGCCCTCACTTTACCGGTAAGGTGTTTACCGATTATTTAAAAAAGAAAGGCGTCCAGCACATCCGGATAATGCCTCACCATCCCGAATCAAACGGGAATGTTGAGCGTAATAATTTAGAAATTAAGAGGTATTTAAAAAAATACGTTGCTTACCACCGCGATGACTGGGATGAGCATTTGGGAAAAGCTTGTAAAAGCCATAATATGCATGTTCATGCCGTTACCCAATATACTCCTTTCAGTCTTGTCTACGCTGTCCAACCAAAGACTCAGTTAGACTTAATGACCCCGGTGATTACCATTGAATCCCCCAACTCTCCGTCCCAGTTAGAGACTACTCGACGGGATCGAGTGTTCCGTGCCAACTTGAACACGACAAAGTCACAGGAACAGAGGGCTAAAAAATTTAATGTTAATCGACCTCTTAATAATTTTTATTTAGGTCAATTAGTTTGGGTTCAGGATACCCGAGCCTCGGGACTTGACCTCCGTTGGATTGGTCCCTACCAGATTGTCAAGGTACGCGGAGAAACGTCTTTCTCGGTGGCTTACCGTGGCAACAACCGCCGGGCCCACACCCAGAGAAACGTACACTCCCATCGGCTGAAACCATACCTTCCTCCGGTGGCTTGGCGAGGTCAATATGACGACATATTTGTACACAAAACTCTGACCGAGTTCCATCCACCCCAATCATCCGAGCGTACTATTATACGGGAACCACCCCGGTATGAACCTGTCGTCAAAGACGTCATTTCCCAGTACGGCGACAGCCAGGACTCCGGATGTGACTCACCAATCCGGTCTCGTACATTTTATAATAGCTCCAGGAGCTCTTCAGGTTCAGGTACACCATCAGGGGAACCAACCCACCACTCTTCGGAGGGTGAGTATTTACCTCCCAACTCAACACATACGGCGACTTTTCGCTCGCCTATCGTAACTCGACAGCGTTCGAGACGGGAATCAGGAACGGCTGAGACCCCTCCTACTATTAATACCATTGCGATTCCTACAGGTAATCCTACCCCTGTATATAACATCACTCATTTTTATAATATGCTAGGAGGGTCGCCTAATTCTTTTCTGCAGGTGGGCGCATCGCTTCCCTCGGCTCCCACCACTACCTTACCGTCTCCAACCACCGTTGTTGACCGGACTGGGGAAACCAACATCCCTAGCCCCACCGATGCCCCACAGTTAATAGACGAGTCAATTCCAGTAGCGAATTTTTATTCTGGTGATAACCGGGACAACGGTCCGGAACTGCCTCCGTCTTTATCGCCCCACTCTCCGTTAGGATTTCCCGTAAAATCCGATCCTCAGGCTCGCGTTACCCCTCTTAACACTGAAACGACACCCTTTTGTTTCTCCAATGTTTCCGCTACCTGTGACCAAAATATTATGGCTCCGCCATTTCCCGGTGCCACGACGGCAAAGCCTCCGGTCAGGTCCGTGACTCCGGGGCGTATTAGTTTTAAGCCCGTCAATTATATCCCTCCGGTTTTTAACCGGAGTGCTGAAGAACTTTACTTCGCTGACCCCAATCAACCGGGTCCCACTCCCACAATCTCTTCCAATGATTACCCATTTCCTGCGAGTATTGATTATAAAATCATACCCACAGGCCCGACTGATTGTGAAGTTGTTCTTCAACAACTCGAGCAGGTTGCACCCGTCCCTTCTGTCTGTCTTCAGCCTTTCGAATTTCCCTTCCCGGGAAATTCCCGGAGATCGCCTCCGTCCCACAGTCCGGACAAGTCGTCAAACATTCTGGAGACTCTCGAGAGCTCCGAAATGTTTACGGCTTCCCATGGTATTTTAGGGCCTCCAGAAGCTTCCGAGATTCTACCATCTCGGGTATTTCACTCGTCCTCCCATAACTTGTCTCGGTCGCAATCAGATCAACCTACTAATCATGCTCATGGTCTCTCTTCTTTGCAGGAATCTCCAATTTCCCCTGCTGAGGACAAAAGTCCCGTCCGAAGGTCGAGCCCTAAGGAAATAACTAATCATCCTTTAATTTTTACGCCTACCGGTCAACAGCAATTACCATTGACCCCGCCTCGGATGGATTACTCTCCGTATCGGTTGCCGCCGACTTTACGACCTGCTGTACCTCCTCCACCCTCCGAGGCTACGGAGGAAGCGACACCATCCCGCTTACACTCCGCTAGGGACTCCGTCACCCTGCGGAAGCAGAAAAAGAAATTGAGAAAACAACGCAGACGGGCCGCAGGCACCTCCTCCGACACTTCCGTTCTGGGGAACCATAAACGGCCCACTGTAAACTCCGACGCAGCTTCGGTTGCGCCATCACACGCGGGTGGTGAGGTCACCGACTTAAGTATGGGTAACACCTCTCAGCGATCATTTGCGGAGGTTGTGAAGGGTAAAGGTGATCAGTCTCTTCCGAAAATTCCCAGTGTTGGGGAATTCCGGGATCCTACTTCCCGACCGGGTCATGCTATTTTAGATTTGTTTAGGTCTCCTAAGGGGACCGTTCTCACCCCATCTAAAATCCCTGTATCTAATATCTCCCTTCTCTCCCATACTCTGCCACACAAATCTTTGATTGGCGGGAATGTCACCATAGGGGACATCCCGCTCGTCAACCCATTCTTGAGCCCACGGGACCCTATATGTCCTACAAGTCTGGCTCCCTTACCCATTAAAAAAACTAATTCGGGGATATCTTTGTTTATTCCTGCAGGAATTCCCACGGACGGTCCAATAGGTACACACACTGTGCGGGACGCACACTTTCCCGACCCAGGGGAAGGATCGGGTGTTCCCGAAAAATTACCATCGGTGCCACCGACCAGATTGGGTGTGTCACCCGTAGTACACTTTCCAGGGAGGCCTCTGCTCCCCATCAAAAAGAAGGTGCCAAAGGTGTTGGCGGAAAAACCGCCCCCCGAGGTACCACGACCTTTGCCGGTGCCACCGGTCACTCATAGGGTCTCCATAAAGGGCTCTCATGAGGAAATTCCTCGCCCTTCAAAATTGCCGGGACTCCGGAGCACAACCCCATCAAAGAGGGTGCCACAGGAGTCAGCAATCATGGGCCAGGCTACACATACGGAAACCGAGGATTTTGGGTGGACAACAGTACCTCCCCGAAAAGCCTCCACTGCCGTCGCGAAAAAATCCTTTTCGCAAAGTCCGGGCTCCTCCGACATTCGTCCTCCTGAAAGCAGGAGATATCCGAGTCGGAACCGGAAGCCCCCAGAAAGGCTTCAGTCGAGTCGTAAATAATCTTCAGAACTTGATTCCGTGTATCGGGAATCATCTGTAAGGTTTTATTTTTTTTTTATATCTTATACTTACATTCCTTCATCCCTTCCACATTTTTACACACGTCCCCTCCGATCTTCATTTGAGCGCGCGACTGTGTTGTAATGTGGTGAGCTGGTCGAACGTCCTCCAACGTCCCCGCTGCTTGCGTTTACCTACAACGGCCTACGGGCTTACAGGTCATTTTTTTTTATTATTAAAAAGTCCCTCATTTCTCCAAAATGACATGGGCGCACACCGATATGATACATAGCTCGAACGTGAGTGCCTGATGTGTCCATATTTCCCATACATTACTTAATCTATATACCCCCGTCGGGGTTGACTCCTCCTTGCTAGGCGGTCGCTATCTTTGTTCCACTAAATTGCGAACACTTAATTTCTTAGTCTAACGAGCACAAGGCTCTACATAAATAGGGCTCCACTATAGCCCACTATACCTATCAAAATATTGTACGTATATATTTCATTATTTACATTCATTTTTTTTGTTCAGCACACACACACACATTTACACTACTACGAACGGCTGGTAGCTATCCTACGGCCTCCCGTATAGGTGTCACATAAATGACCCTCGCTATGTACGATAAGCGAGCGGCGTCATCCTTCCTTTCATTTCCACAATTTTCTCTTTGAAGGGTTTCTCCTTTCTTCACCTTGACCTTCAGTCAAATAGAGTCCTGAACGGTGTGACGGTGGGCCCGTCCTTCCTGTTAGGGGAGAGAGAGAGGAACGACCACATTCCTACTTACCATTTGATTTTTATTCAAACCTGAATACCTATTTGTGACTATCACCATCACTAATTTTCCTGTCCATACAGGAGCCCACAGAAACTCAGGGCCCTTATCGCGAATTTCCTTTCCGTGTTAAAAAGAACTTATCAGTTCAACCTTCAAGGATACCACCGGTCATCCTACTTTTTGTCAGCACTTGACCTCCTATCACTACCTGAGTCGATCACACAAATATATCCTTATCTTTAGTCAAATGTACCTCTCTATGTAAAATCCTACGAGGAAATATCCTACACAAATTATACCACAAGTCTGGTCCTCCTGGACCCCTCCGTCCATTTTATATTTCATTACACACTTACCTTCACAATCTAGTGGACGTCTCCAATTTCTCTCTCCATCCGAGTTAACTACTGTCACTCTGTTCCCTTCGGACTCTCCTCCTAGGCTCTATTCTGAAACTTTTACAGACACTCTACGGAACGTAAGTCTCTGAGTATTTTATCATTATAGGACTTTGACCTACGGAGCTCTCCGCTATACTTTACTTACAATTACTCGAGGCTTTTTCACAACCCCTTATTATTTTTAAGATCAGTATGGCGCAACAGGTCCTTTGGAAAGGTACCCCCGTACTACCATCTCGGCTTTGCAATACATTGTTGCAACGCAAGATTTTCGATCGGGTTCAACAACACCCGCACTTCCTGAAGCGAGCGGATCCCAAATGTCCCACGGAGTGTTCCGACTTACTCCATTCGGTCCAGCATCACCTCGTCACCATTTGTCCCTCCAACCACCTACTGCAACACTACAGGGAAGAGTGGATGGGACTCTATCTCCGCTTGCTCGACACGAATTCTCATATCCGCTTTGGGGTCCGGGTAATGGACGTCCGCATCGACCTCCCCACCGATCCCACCTATACGACCGAGGCAATCTTGACGGATCTCGAGATTCTCCGGAATCACATGGGAGACCCCGGCTGGCCCCGTTTTGTTATTTTGACACGCATCCTTACGTTACAACAACGTGACCTCCCCGCGCAATTTTGTCTAAATTGTGCCTCTTCCTGCCACTTGGAGAGAGATTGTTCCGACGCGCCGGCCAGCGACCTTGCGTTGAACACCCTTCAAGACCGCTTGTCCCGTCTTCAGCATCTTGTGTTCCGGACCGAAAAGTTTCTGTCGGAAAACTCCGATCCGGCTACCCCATGGCGGGAAACCACCATTTTGGAATCCATTCCCGAAACTGAGCCCAATACTGGATCTTCCACCAGATTCTCAGCCGATTTTTTTACTCTCATGGGAAACACAGTCCCTGAGGTCACCATCAACGTTCAGGGCGGCTATTCCAAAAAATTTCACCGATTGGTGCTGGTTGCCCAATCTCCATTCCTACAGGCGAAATTGGCGGGTACCACTCCATCAACTCACCCAGACGTCTATGCTGTTACATGGCCGGATTGTTCTCCGGAAGCTCTGAATTTTCTCTGGCAATTCCTCTACCACGGCAACGTCTCCATTCCCCCCGACCATTACACAGAGACCTTCGCGCTCTTTGAGAAATTGGGCGTCAAACATTTTCCAGTCCGGTCCTCTCCGGCGGAATCGGTGGCAGGGATCAAGACTGATGTCCCGACGTCGGCGGCGGAAAACTCCTGCATTAATTTGTCGCCTCTAAAATAACACATTATATATTTTTTTTTTTTCTCCCTCTCTCACTTCTCTCAGCATATTTTTGTGTATTTGAGAGAGGTTGCTGAATCTTTTCATTTGCCTTCCGGGCGCCACCTAGCAAGTGTCGGCAGTACCCATTACGTATTTTATTATAATTGTCTCGTAATATTCCATTTTTTCCGTCATTAAACTTATGTAATTACACGATAACCGTCCGAGTAATTTGTGTTTGACTATATACGGCTTCTCCGTCATATACATATGGCCAGCAAAATGTCCATACGTACGAGTTATGCGTATCGCAGTGCTGCTTACGTTTTTTACATGCGGCACGTTCCAGCTCCCCTTACACTTCCCTTCTTTAGGGTTGTTTGTACGTACGGTCCACTCCGGCAGTCTACTCCCCTTTATATGTTACTCCCTCTCACTCACTCATTCTCTTCCCATTCTCCGTGTCACACAGTCATTCCATTAGACGCTGCTGTTCCCACTATTTGGTAAACGCCATTTTTTCATACTCCATCTCCGTCTACTTGCGTGTTTTTTCCCCACTCGTGAGTGCACACTTCAAGTTTTATTTTTATTTTTGTGTCATATCCCTTTGTGTGTACAATATTTGCGGCTGGTGTTGTGTGTGTAGGTAATGAGTGCTGCATAATTCTCGTAATTCCTTATTACTTATTTTTTTTTTAATGTTTTGGTTTTCCAGGAAATGGCCGACGCTACTTCTCCCAGTCTGGTAGACCTGAAATATTTGCGCGATGTGCAGATCACTGCCAGCGAGATACTCCTTGGTCTCGAACGTATGGATCTTCAGCACGCCCGTGATCATCTTCGCATTCTTCGGCAGGAATTTTTGCGATTCATCCCTCCGAGCCCGGTCTTGAGTTTTGCCGAACCTATCCAAGCTAACGGATCCCACTTGCACCTTATTCAGGCCATCATCGCTGATTTAAGAATCCTTCCAACGGTGCTTTCGGACCCCGATTACATAATTTTGGGTCATCTTACGTCCCTTACGGACCTTCTCTGGTTGAACCTGGAACAGCAAATTCTTCACCCCGACCAGGCTCGCCCCGCGTTCCCATCGCGGGTGACTCCTCGCGCCATGGATGTGCCCGGGACATTTTCCCGCTGTGCTTCTCCAACGGGTTCGGTTCAACACCCTACTGACGTTTCGCTTGACACCTCGGGAGCCTCCGACCCGGATTTTGATCCTACACCCGAGGTAATTACGAACCGTTCCCCTGCAACCTCCGCATCGGATATTGATCACACATTGGAGGTTATCATGGTCAGCTCCTCCGGCTCATCTTCGCCGGTCTCGGATCTCAACCCTGCTGACGCTGAGCCCCGTGCCGCTGCGGTCACTCCCACGGACCCGCCCGAGGGTCCTGTGTTGGCCTCTACCTCCCGACCGCCCATACACACTTTACCGGCTCCGCCAACGTCGTACGAGCCCTTTGTACCACCGCCTTCAACTATATATATATGTCTAATAATATAGAGGCTAATTTTGAGATTACGTACACCTACAATGGGTATTATTTTATAGTCGATCAAAGTTGCCCGTCCCAGAGTATGCGGAACATTTTGATTTGAATATATTCCATGCCAAGCATTAAATTTTTAAATGAAATATAAATAAACAATCTTGTATTTTTACATAATGTTGTTCATTTCTGCTTTTCGAAGAAGAAAATGTTTTGTTGTTATAATTCTGTAGTTTTTTAATGTCCGCGTAGCCAAGATGAAGAATTAAGCATGATGTTATCTGGAA
Source organism: Allacma fusca (assembly GCA_947179485.1). Lineage (NCBI taxonomy): Eukaryota > Metazoa > Arthropoda > Collembola > Symphypleona > Sminthuridae > Allacma > Allacma fusca. Next base: position 51,398,208 of record OX359249.1, on the reverse strand, counting down.
TACATTTCCTACCTAGCTTTGTACTTTTTATTGCACTTTTTAAAACTGTCTTCGTTTTTGTTTTCCCAAAACTATTTTATTTCAGAATGTTTTAAATTAAACGCTAAAAAACATGATGAATTGATTTAAGTTTTCTTAAATATAGTTCGGCACGTGCAAAGGTTTTTGCGACATAACGTTTGCGCATGAACGTTATGGTGTTCAAAGTTCCCATTTTGTTTTCATAAGTACCTTTATCAGAACATTCAATCCTTAAAATTCAAATCTTAAAATTGTCTAGTCTCATTTGAGTTTACACTTGATTTTTTCCATGATTTAATTTTTAAAATCCATCTTTTGTCAATAATTTTTCCTGTTTTCAACTTTTACTAACTTTTACTGTTTCATTGCCCTAAAATACGAATGTTTGAAATTTGAATAATATCCAAACCTTTACAGGTTTGACGCTGGACTTTGTTTAATACTATTTACGATGGTCCTAATACTTTTCATGCAAATTTTCTAAAAGGTTGTTCGACAGGAACACAGAGATATTGTTTTAATGTATTCTAAATGATAGCTGTGCAAGGTTGCTGATGGCAACAGCTCTAAAAAGTTTTTGATACTGACCCATATTTGGATAAATGTGGGGTTCAGGGGGTTGGCAAAATTCAGGCCAGCTTAGTTTGGTTTCACATCGTCTTTATGCTCTGATTACCTCAATTGGTTCAATGATTTAGAAGTTGTCCATAAATTACTTTTTTGAAGAGTTCGGTAAGTGCATGCAAAAATATTGCAAATACTAAAACAAAAGTACATCTTTATTGCGTAACGTCTAACTCATGAATAACGGAGGCTTGAATTGAACAGATTTGAATTATTACAAATCCACCAATAATATATGTATTTCTGGTACATGAGAAAATTGCTTAATTCAAAAACTTACATGTGTAAAAGCAAGCAACCCCACCAACCAAGAAAATTTTCGCTTACCAAACACTTGATTTATCTATACTACTTTCCATATCTACAGTTTCGTCTAAGTGTTTCATTGTGTAGTAGGACAAACTGCTCAAAGTTTTCCAATTTTCGAAATTTCACGAAATTTCGAAAAATTTGAAACTGGGGCCCACCATTGATTTGGGTATTTGGGTGCTGATTTGGGTAAAGTAATACCAGATCATACTGTAGTTGGTTTCACCGCCTTATGGTTTTCCATTTCTGAAACTCCTCTTGAACATTTATTTCGGTACTAAAAGTATATCAAATCAGGCGAGAGTTAGTTTAATTGTGTTTCATGTTCGATTTTTTGTTGTGGTAGCTAAGGCTTTCTCACGGGATGAGTTACAACGACAGAACTAACGCCAACTGACCTCCAGGGTCTTGGACTATTGTCACCCGGTTTAAATTTTCTAATATCCCAAATTTCATGAAATTTCCGAAAAAAATCAAACTTGCGAAAAAATCTGATTTAATCACAGAAATGAATTCTATGGGCACTGAGCCCGTGTAAAATGCCTTCCCCACCCCGAAAGTCAAAATTTCATGAAATTAAAAAAAAAAAAACTTGTGAAAAATTCTAATTTGACTTCACAAATGAATTCGGTTTTGACTGCGGCCATGAAATATAATTTTCACAACTTTTTATTGCATTTGTAATTATCCCCTCACCCGCCTCATGTTATGACGTACAAAAATACTGAGCTTTGTTGTATACATCTATTTCAGAATGCATGCCATACGCAGATCCCCGGACACAATCAGGCAACCAATACATTGACTATCAACTAATCTTACACTTGCATGACACGAGCGCTTCGCTTAAATTGCTATCGATTCATCGATTGCAGTTCGGGATTTTTGTATCTGATGTAAATTACCTTGTTCTTCGGTTTTATATTTATTATACATACGCCCTGAAACTATAACGTCGTGTCAAGAGTCGTATTGAAAATGTTAACTTTGCAAGTGCATACTGTGATACAAGAGACAAGTTCAATACAATGCCGATAGGTGTAGAATATAGCAAGCTAATAATAATGGAATACAATTAATAGTTATACTAATATAATATCAACATTCTGACACCACAACAATCCAATTCATATTCCAAACTGCTAATTGAAGTGGATTTTAAAGTTTTGGTTGACCACATTGTGCATCAATAATTCATAAAATGCAACTAAATTGGATTAGGATTATGGACTAAGATGAATTCATTGAGCCGGGATTTAGGAGTAAGGATTAGATTCAAGTTTGTTCAACTCTTGGATTAGGATTGGAAATGATTATTTTTTTTTTTAAATTGCAATCCAGTATTAATTTAATCCCAGATTAATAATACATTCCCAAACCCCAACCCTAATTACATTTGCTAACCTTGGAATTTCATATATAATTGATTGTATATTATTATTATCGTTAATAATAATTATATAAATAATAATAATACGTAAAAATAATTTCATATAATTACCTATTTAAATAATAATAATAAAATCGAGAAGTTGAAATGCTGCGCAAGACGGGAAGTACTTACTTTTATGGATGTTGGGAAAAAATTCGGTGGGTCGTATGACTATAGCAAGTCGGGGACAATGAATTGAAAAAGGTCGGGTTATACTTTATGCAAGAGAATGGAGCACTTTGAATCACTTAAACTTGCTGGAGGTTGTTGAATACAACAGGCGTTAATCTGAAGATGTATAGTTGTACTCGGCATACAGAGCAAAGCATGTCAGCTTCAAATATAACAAGGATCAGACTGAAAAACAAGTCAAAGAAAATGAGCGAGGGGTTTCAGTCGTTGGGTCTCATCTTCCCCATTCACATCTCTCGTCGTGCTTCTCTCTTCAACTCTATGGATTTATTCTTTCTATTGAAAATTCCAATGAGATTTGAGTGGATGTTTTCATTTCAAGAAAACATTCTCAAAGTACCGCTACAATAATAATTCTTCACAAATTCCAACCTTCATGACATTAGAAATATTTCAGTGAAGTTTTATTTCGGAATTTTAAGGTGTTGTTCCAAAACAGCTAAATTGAAATTCTTGTGAGCCTACAGATTGGATGTAGTGCTGTTACTCCAAAGCATCTAAAAACATTCTTTCCTGACAAACTCACAATTAGGAAGATCAGAAACGGTAAGGATTATTGTCCCTGCTTGTGAAACATGTACGTCTGAAGTCAGGCTGAAGAAATTTTTGAAGTTTGAGTGGTGTTTTGAAGCTGCTTTGGACAGAAAATAAGGAAGAAAGCAAGTCGGGTATGGTTACATGGGAACGAGCTTATTACGGAACAGCTCTGTCAATCCGTAGACCTCACACTGACTGTACTCAATAGTGCGCACTCAACGCCCTTCCTTATGTTATTGGAATCAAATTGTCTCCATCTGATATACTCATTGATTACTGGATTGCCCCTGATGAAACCCGCAATTGGTCCAGAGGACACCGACAATTAGAACTGCTTCTCCTTACAACAAATTAATATATTTTGAGGTACGACCAAGCCAAACACGACAAAGTAGTTTCACCGTGAGTGCATTAATTTAGACCACATTTCTACATTTCAGTACACGTAGATCCGGTCCATCAAAGTTTTGATGAACACTTTTACATCGACAAAAATTACTTCTGCCTAGTACTATTACTAGGAAGTGGAAAGCAATTGGGGAGTTTGTCCTATGTGAATGTATACATGACAGCCACCAAAGCGCAATGAATATGCAATTACGCCTAATTTATTTCTATCATCAGGAGACAAAACAGCTCTGAATAAAAACTTTCAGAGTCAGGCAAGCATATATAATTAATTCCATTAACATTTGCAATTTTATTGCTCACGGCTACTACACTTTGTAACATTTCAGACCTTTACATATAATTATATGTGTATATCTACATATATGTATATATATATATATATATCTATATATTACTATTTAAATCTCCTTTAATTTTGCAATGAAATTTGCTACTTATCCGAACTGAAGTTTCAAACGCAATTGAGGGGAATAGTGATGTGCCAGTCTTTCGAATCTTGGATAGTATAATGAAAAATGAACTCTGCAATGTACGTCGTTTTAATGTGGGTTCCATGGATATAACGTCCCCTTAGAAAATTATTTACAGGTTCCATGTATATTAGTCTAAGCTCTTGTATTGAACTAAAATCGAGAACTTTGTGATGCACAAGGATTGTACATTGGCTTCTTTGCTTAACACAGAAAGCAAAAATATTTCTGTCAGTGGCAGTTCACATAATCACAGGATGTTCACAAATTGAATAAATCCACAGTTTCCTTTCGTATGCTAAGATTTCCAACCGTTTGAAAATCCATCAAGACTTTATTACAAAAGTACTCATTACAAAAACTACCTAAGAGGAAGAACATTTTTGATCCAATTTGATTTCATGTCGTGATGTCGTCTCACTCTTAAAGCCTCTTATGACCTTACATCATCATTCCCATCTGAACTAAACCACACAGTTCATTTCTGTTGTGTGTGCCAGTCGTCACTTCATTGCCAATCGTTAAGTAACCATTATTTACTGAGTGCGTCAAGAATATTACCGAATCCAACAAGCTGAGGACATCTGTCCCCGTCAGACTCAGAGAGACGTCCCTTAAGACATTAAACCATCCTGACATTCATTTTTGGGGTATCAATCCAAGACCCGAAAAAATGGTAAGTAAAACGTTTGGTCATAAGTTAATATTTTAAAATGTCGTTTCAGTATTTTCCACGTGAAATTATACCTGGAATAATTAAAGAATTTCTGCTGGGAAAGTTTGGAGCCAGGGTATAGTGTAGCAAGAGAAGAATACGAAATACAAAAGCAATTGATTAGTCATAGATGAAAATAGACATAAAAGTTATATTTTTTGTGATAAATGAGATGATGGAGAAAAAACGGGTTCACTTTTCATATCTCCGTCATGATCAACAAGAGATTCTATTATGATTTATGCACACAGAAAGAAACTCTATTGGAAAATATTGTGCATATCACGTCCGAGTCAAGAAGGAACAATGTAAAAATCAGTTGATGTGAGTACAACTTTTTAAACTCGACCCATTTGCATGACAGGCTCTTCTCTCTCACTCATTTTGTCCTCTGCTTGTAGCTATTGATTATCTATAACCCTGCAAAGATACCATTTCGATTGTTAGATGTGTATGTAGGCCTTGTGAGAGACTACGTATCTGTATGTATATGCAGATTTTGATTAGTCTGATAAACATACACCCATTGTGGTGCAAAAATGATGTATTTGAAGATTGTAGCGGACATTATCCCACTTGTACTCAAGAGATGATATTCCCACCGGATAAGAAGGTGTGCATGAAACTACTCTAGTCTCTTTTATTATTATTTTCATGTCCTCCTCTATCCCTAACCAGATGCTCTACTCCCGTATTGACTGCATGGGTGTCATGCAGAGAATGGAAATATATGTACATACTAGTTGAAGTTGATCGTGCATTTTCAAGTCACAAGTAATAATTTGGTCATACATGGGTTAGCTTTTTGTCAATGTGCGTACTCTGTACTCCTTTGGGTTACAGCAATATCAGATAAGTTTACAAGAGATCCGTCCTCCTCGAGTCTCCTTACGAATACTAGTCCCATCAGTTTCTATGAGTATAAATTTAATTTATCAATATAATATCTACTAACACATGAATATAACCCGAATAATTAATGTAAATCATATGGTTACACCAGCGAATGCCTGTAGATACATACATAGTCATGTATGTAGGTTTAGATTATTGTGGTAAGCAAGAAAATGTGTGCAATGGAGCTATACAATCGTTGAGCCTACGATCTCCCATTTACTTCCATAAGTTCACGTTCGCTCTAAAGCTTTTTATCTCAAACTATGCACACATAGATATATCCTCTTGGCAGATATTATATTTTAGGAAGAAAATATTAATTTTAATTATTTGCAGAAACAAGTAGATACAAATGTACAGCAGATAACCGTCGGATATTATAATAATGTTTAGTTCATAATAAAGCAGCCGCATGAGTCCCATGGAGTGGTTTGCATAACAGAGCGTTGGTGTAGGGGGAAAATATCTGTAGATACATTAAGGTACATTTTCAAATCAAAGCAAGATTGCTGTCTACATGAATGACTTATAGGGTTTTGCCGTTAATGGAACGTATATCTCGACCATTTTGCCTCTTCACGAAGACAATTTAATTTGTGTACCGTCTCACTAATCGCATCTTGTCTAGTGAGCATGTTGATGATTTGTACACAGGAAATTGGTCGAGGCGGCGGTCAGAGAAGATTTTGCTTGTTTTCTTGATGCGTGCAGCATATGGATAGCGGAGAGTAAGGTTGTGAAACTAAAGTATAGTAAAGTATAGAGCGTACACAGAAATCTACATGTACTTAGGTTGAGAGAGGAACAGAGAGTGTGGTGCAGGGGCACGGTTGGACAACGTCCATGGTACACACGACACGTCGCAGGAACTTAAAGGCAGAGCAAAGATGCACACTAAGGATGAACCATGAACCCAGATACACAAAAGAGCATGTGTGTACAACAAGTGCTCAATCATGGATAGAAAGATTTCATAAAACACAAACGAGTGAATATATATGCATTTTATTCTGGAGTCTGTATAATAAATCAATGAAAGTATAGAGCTAGTGTTCCATATAGTCTTATAGAGATGAATTAATCTTTTCATTTTATATTCGATGAGGTAATCGTCAAAAAAAAGCTAAAGAGCCGGCCGGTCCATATCCAGTGTACATAGACATAGATAGAGATATAGCATTCCCGAAGCTCACCATGGTCAGAGAGAGCTCTTGGCTTGCTTGCAGAACTTGTACTGAGGAACTGCATCTTTTCCACACCTCTTGGTCTTTGATATCTAACTAAGTCTATTTTTAAAATTATTTGGTGGATTCTCAGGTTCTCGCGGAGAGATTTCCCACACTACCATACACTGTCATACCTCTTCCATACACACTTCTGTGTAAGCACAGGTCAGAATCTGTTTATTATTTGGGTTTGAGTTTGAATATATTAATTGTCTGTCTTGTATCAATTCAATAATAAAAAATGCCAATTTGAGGATCTTTATACTCGTTCTTAGAACATTAAGGAGTAAATTGTTCATGTGATAATTAGATAAGCAAAAAAGTTAGCTCTCGAACGATCGTAAAATTGCGTGGGAGTTGTTTTCTATGCAAATTCGCATAGAGCACAACAAGTTACAGTGCAGGTAAACTCACAATCTTCCTCATCTTTTGTGACTATATATCGCAGTGTATTTCAAGTTTTCCCTTTGATTTCATTAGTACCCACCAGCTGCATGGGAACATATCAAGAAGTTGGCAGCCAGAGAGCATTCTCTCCCAACAAGTAGGTACATACATAGTCACACTACCAGCGATTACTGACAAAACCACTTGAGCAAATATTTTCCACGACAAAAACTAATTTTTCTAAGTACATAGATTATAATAACTTTTCTGTTGTTTTAATAGAAAAACTTCCCTTCCAGTCTGTAACTTGATTGGATGCGTATTGTGGACTTGAATTTTAACAAAATGTTGCTCCTATGCAAAAAGATTCTATTTTTTTTTGTCTTTCATTAGTCGCTAAGCAAATTTCTGTGGACAAGATTCGTGCAGGAAATAATTTGCAATGAAAATCATCCCTCACTTTCTCTTATCACTTGGACAATGACTCGAATAAAAATGGACAAATCTTACGTTCCCCTCGATTGAAGGAAACCAAGCCGAGTAAACTTGAGAGATGACTTGGAAGCAATTAAATTAATTGAAAAAAATATTCCTGCGATGAGCATAGTTGAAGGAGCGCTTATATGTTCAAACTCCATCAGGATAAAGAGATGACATTACTTCTAAAAGATTATAGTTTGTTGATGGAAGGGTGTGAGTTAATGTAGTCCCAAGTGTGCCCATCTGTAATAAAGAGCTAAAGAGGGAAAAAAGCCTTATTTACGATTATTCACTGTAACCATGGACATTCAATAGATTACATCTTCATATGAAAAAAGCAGGATTGTGTCCAGTAAATTACCCCGAGTTTCCCTTTGGGTCTTCCATTTTCTCATCGTCACAAACATTATGCACAATTGATAAAACCAACTTTTTCTCTTTCAATTACTGACTCCTGCTAACTTACCAAGAGTGTGGAGGCTCCATGTCACCCCCATTCCAATACAGACCTGTATTACCTTTTACTGCTCAGGGAACTCACAATGAGCAGATACATTTTTTTAAAACAAAAAAAGCCAAAGAAATAAACCAGTTAATCAATCACTTGATTCTCACTTAATTTTAAGGCCTATTTTTTGTTAGGAATACTTTAAATGTGGAGAGTAACATAGAATGCTCTTAACTCCTGCCACAATTCTCATCCCATATGGACTCAAAGGGCTGGTTTAACGCTAATTCCTGTCATTTGATATTTCCATACTTTACTAGAACTATTTTCTTTCCTCTTTTATTTTTGGACTTTCAATATTATTCTTTTGGGATTGCTACATCAACCCTGCACATAGTTTTTTAATAATATCCCTGTACATGGGGCCCACAGCGCACCAAATTGTTTCTCTGATCTGTTTCCAATTTTATCCTTCCTTCTCTTTCCATCTGCTCACTTTTAAAGGAAACTTACCTTTGAGTCCATAAGAGTTACTGAGTATCTAATTGTAAATTGATGTGTACAGTTGAATCTACAGATGTAATAGTGGAGCAAGAGCTATATGGGTATTGGACGGGAAAGAGTATGGGTACTCTCATGACTACTAGTTTTGTTATGACAAAACAAAGTGTCGTTGTCAGCATCTAAAAATGTCCTTACAAGACGGTTGTCACCTTTTGGCTCAAAAATTGGCTTACATAAGATAGTGATGTCGCCAAGCAGTCTCCATGTTACTGGCAGTACGCATTAATCCGCTCAAGTTAAACTGTTTCCCACAGTTTATGATTTGCTGGATTGCTCATGTAAGAGAAGGTTTGTGGTCGTGAGAATGTTCCCTTGAGCCAGCGATGATTTTGATGATGACGAGAGAGGATTGAGTTAGCAATTAAATAAAACAGTGAATAGAAATAAGACAAATGACACTAAATCGCAAAGACAATTCCATGACTAACACATCCTTGATTTAAATTAGCAAAATTCCACAGTTGAGCGTAAATATTCATTTAGGTGTTAGTTTGGTCATTTCTATTTTACACGCCTGTTCCCTTGAAAAGCTCATATTTCCTTTCGATAGGGACCATTCCTTCAGATTTGTGGAGCTCCTCCAACAGATTTATTATTACCACAAACATTTTCTACTAACTTGTATCATCAATGCAAAATGCAGCTATAACTTTGTAGTAAATGCAGAGAGCTGAATAATATCTACCCTTTAGCATAATTACGTAGAAATACACGCATTCTGTCATGTACCATCACTTCTTACACTAATGTAACATCGTGGCTTTTTGCATAGCAAAACAATACATATACAGGGTACCAAAACCAAAAAAAAAGGAATTTGATCATCTCTATTTTCCCCCTCTCCATTTTGCAATAACACAGAAGACTTATAAACTAGTTGATACTTGAATATGTAAATGTAGGAGAAATGAAGTCATCATGAATTTATTGATACTATAAAAAAATTAAGACTAATTCAAAAACAGGATTGTCGATTTCTTCAGATTTTACCTTTTTTCTCAAAGATAAATCAATCAAGAGAAGTTGGAGCTCCGTGTTTCTCATCTACGAGAGTCATAGGATGCGTGCACCGACAACCCTGGGCGTAGAGTGTAGTGTGGAGAGTGGTAGGCACAGACCCAAGCGACGACGTAACAATCGAGATATCAAAGACGAAGTAATGCTTTGCATGCGGTGATAATATTTGTGATTATTTAGATTTGTTTCTTACCAATCATATCGACAATTACATGACACTACATTATTACTCACTGCTATGGGGCTCTAAGCAGGAGTTGGGTCAGCAATGACATAATACTTACTTATTGTTAGCCGTCCCTCCGTCTCTGTGCATATTTGTATGTATCGTTTGTCCGGTAGGGAATTAATGCAAATTAATTCATGGATGGATGGATTTAAGAAGAAAAAATGGTAAGAAAAATGACTGTTTGACAAAGGATGATGTCATTTATTTCAGTGTATTTTTTCCCAGGGTATACGGCCACACCGAAATACGTAAATAAGCCATTTTTATCCCCTCTTTCTTCTCTATAGCTTTTGGCTTTTGTGACTTAATTGTGGCTGTACGTCTGTGAAGGGAAATAAGGATAGTGCCAGAGAGGAGAGTACGCTATACGGTCAACTGTAACTTTTTTTCCATCAAAATTAACCAACAAACAAAGAAAAAAAAACCAGTAACCTTTCATTCCCTCTTCTGCACTCAAAAATATCGTTATAAGCAAATTGCACATTTTCCTATTCATTTCCAATGTACAACAACGAGCAGTGAGTGAGCCCATGTATGTACATTCACGCATACTCGTCAAATTCTGTGACTGGATTTTTTTCCACCTTCTAATGTCTATACATTTTGTGCAGTCCAGCTTTCAAGTCCAAGTACTGATTGGATCTTGCAGGGCTCGAGACATTCAGTGGGGAAATTTATAGCTATTTATGAATTCGTAAATTGTGGTTTTTGACCTACAAAAAAAAACACAAAGACATAAGTAACAGCTCCTATATCTTACAATCTACTCCGGCTCTACATTACCTAAGAAACTCTAACCAATTCTTCCTTATATCTATTTCCTGTCAAAATTTGCTCCAGGCTAAGCAGAATCCAGAAGAATACATGCCAAATAATTAATATTGGAATCAAGCGCCAGCTATGAGCAAAGCACGAGCTTTTGAGTTAGATGAATCCAACATGTGTAATGATACTGTCCCATCAATTTTCAGTTGATAGAGATTGAGCAGGGACACAAATGAAGTGAAAATATCTACCTTAGAGGATTATTCGCTAGTTTATTTCTCTTAGGGAGAAACTGTATTGTTTCTGCACTGGAGCTTTAATCAGCATTCACAATCACTCTGCACTTCTTCAGGAAATAGGACAACTTCAGCTCCGCTCTCAAAATAGATACTTGTATGACTTAATTCGACCAAAAAATGTTAGTGTTGTGTAGTCCAAGTAGTATTATTGTTGGAGGAGATTAATCTGGAAATTGAAACCTACACATGTATTTGTATGCAATTATGGATATTGGGATCCATGATTACCCAAGTGTGTGTATATTTTTACTATGTACATGCTAAATACCTCTGACTGCGGAGCATGGTTCCATGGAAATTCCCTCGTCATAAAGTTTTGCTGGTTATACTAAAAAAAATATATTTGGAGCTGATTTGTTCCATTTGGCGAAATAAATTTTATGCGTACTCAAGTTTCTTTGCCAGAACTAGATCTCTCCTTCTATGGGATCGTATTTATAACTACAAATGTCTCATGAAAATGATTAGTATTTGTAAGCACTCTCTTGTATGTACACATGCTCGCTATATGGGTTCGAATTTGTAACATATGGGAGTATATAGAAATGGCGAAAGAGAGAGAGAGAGAGAGGGAGAGAGAGAGAGAGAGAGAGAGAGAGAGAGAGAGAGAGAGATGTTACACAACTGTGAATATTTGCTAGAATTTTCGCAGTGTTAGAAGTTAGAAGTTGAAAGGAGACTGTTAAATTGCTTGAAAATTGAGACTCGCCGGGAAATATATGACAGCATTCAAGTCGGATATTTTTATGATAGTGTTTTTCAGGATGGAAGAATAATATGAAGGAGAAAAAAAGATTAATAACCGAATAGATAGTTTAGCGTACATATGTACATGGACTTTGATTACAAGAACGTGGAGATGAAATGTACCACCTGAGACCATCGTCGCTACTAACAAGAGAAAGGTGCAACTTCTCAAAGGTTTCATTCATAATTCTTTTGCCCATTCATTCATTCCGTTTTTTTGCATTTTGGGAAAGTTACATTCATTCACAGATTTGTTTTTTGTTTCACCTGAGGATTTAATATTTTTCATTCATCTTTTCATAAGGGGCAAAATAATCCGTCACTCCATGAGCGTACATAGTGCAGGGCACGATTACTAAGTAATGAGCTTCAATAACAACTGCCTCGCCTCTTTTTCTTCTATAAATATCAGGCAGTCATAATCTCATTCAAAGTAGTAATCACGCATTAAAATCAGCCATTTGTGCAGACTTAGGTTCATCCATAACAACTTTTTTTATGTAGCTTGCGAGAACTAGACGACAGCTGAAAACCCTCCCTGTTGTAATGAGTAATCAGTGGAGAGTTGCTTGGAACCTTTTGGAAAACATTCTAGTACATGAACTTTTTTCCATTTACACTACGTGCATCAGTACCATGGTCAAAATTAATTGCGTCTCATATCGTGGAATAAACTATTATACACATTCAAGTGGAAGGAAGGTGATGTATGGAACTAGCCTTTTGGTCCTACAGCGCTCACCAAGCGCACAAAGAACGGAGTGTGCTGGTCATAAAAATGGAATTTAAATCTCACCCTCAATGAACCCACGAACAATGTGCTATTTCTCGTTCAACCTATAGCATGTTACATATTTTTTGCCATCAACGCCAACACAATTGAGCGAAAGAACAAAAAGCTTGTGAACTCTCGTGTATCTATGTTTCTCATTGACTTTGTGTTATTATTATTATCTACTATTATCATTACTATTACTGTGAAAGGACGACACGCCATTTTTATGTATCATAGCTATATTTTCCTTTCCTCAAGACAATCTAGTCAGACGAAAAGAAGGAGTTTGCAAAACAACTTGAATTCAATTAATACTTATCTTCAGCATGTGTGTACGCGTCCATGCTCCTCAATATAAGCTATAAACTCCAAATCGCCATGGCTCAAGTCAGACGACGGACCTTTCACGACATTCTCTACGTACGACACTTACTATACCAGAAAATACAAATTAGCACACCTACAACTAAATGCATTATTTAGTAAACTACACCTACAACCATTTTATATGCTACATCCAACACTAATGTCACATCAACTTATCCCCCCCTAGCCCCTTTCCTAGCCCACATAAGGAGTGATGTTCAAAAATATTCAGCCACACCAGGGTTTAGAAAATTCTTGTCCAGATTTTATAAAATCTCTTGTATCTCAGCAACTCTTGATACAGGAGAGTTACGCCGGATTTTTTTTTTCGGAAAAGGTCACACAAGAAATTTATGAATTGTTAACTTAAATTTCAAATTTGAGTTACACATATGCTTGACACTGGGTTGTTGGTTTTATTTTATTGGTTAGTCAGGGAGCTATTAAACAGGTTTCCTTGTTAAAAATTCAGGGCATCAAAAGTAAAAGAGCAAGGTTTAGGAAATTCATCTTGTTGATCAAAAATACGAGGAAGGAAAGTTTCATTGTTCTTGTCATTTTTTCACGAGCAGTCAATTCATACAAATATTTCAGAAATGTCAGCTCTTCCTCCCAACCTTCCTGAAGTTTCGTGCAGAAATGTATTCCGCAGTAATAAAACTCGAATATTTTGTACTCTTTTTATATCTTTCTTAGTATTTACGACAGCTCATTGTAATTCTCTTGAAATTAAGAATTTGTAGCACATAAGCACATGCACAGGATATGGAGATACCTACAACGTTGATTACTGGTGGTTAAGTGCCTCTTTTACAGGAAATGGTGCACCTTTTGTTTCGCATTGGTCTGTCCTTAGCGTTATAAACACTATCGTGCGTAAAAGTATAAATTATGATTTTAAGTCAACTAACAATTGGAACGAGTTCAGTGTAAAAAAATTTGAGGAATGCAATGTATGGCAAAAGAAAAAAGCTACAGCGACCCTTGAAAGGGATGAAAATAGAACTGCATAAATAAGAATAGCAGCTGCTTGGTCATGAAAGTGTATAGATAGAAGTGTGGGTTTCTACATACTTGAGTGGCTTGGCTATTTGTGCAAAAAATCAAATATGAAATGATGGGTTGATGACAAGTTCAAGAGGAAACAATGGAAAAATAATTTGTATATAATGACTGTTCATTTGAAAATGAAGCGGCAAGTTATTTAACCTGGAGTGTTGTGGACTCAGTACCAGCCCTGTAAAACTATCGTTCACACAATCAGTCCTAAAATGTAGACTGTAGGTCCGATCAAATTATACGTGTTGCAAGGCATTCAAAGGTCTTGTAAAAATTGATTCATTTTTATTTGTGCATACCAACCGTGTGCTTTTTCCTTTATACGAATCCATATCTAGATAGAAATATATGTAGATATAGACGTAATTATATGTACGGGACTTACTGAACAATGTGAGGATTTTTAGTGGAATCAGAATTATGCATATTGCTTTGCGATCCCCCTCTCTCTCTCTCTCTGTCTTTGAATAGATACTTATGCACATATTGAACCCCACCTTAAAAATCCATGAATTTCTAATGAGGCCAAACCTAGGTAAACGTTTTAGTATGTGACGTAGTTCATCCTTACCTTCCTGTCCAAAAAAAACATCATCCCATCTGAAACCATTCGAGGAAAAATAGTACTGTTTTCCTGCTTGCACTCTCTCTCATTGGGGTAAGCATCACTTGTCAAATTACCGGGGCATGGACCATACATTAATAAAAATTGGCTTTCTTTAGTCAGGAAGTAAACACCCTTGATTTTTGATGGTTCCTCACATTTCTTTCTTCATTGTTCCCAGTCAGTTTTTACTGCAGGACGTTCTTCAACCACCTTGGTAGTCATTTACGTTTAGATTTTATCCCAATTCAAAACTCTTTGACAATGGTCTTGAGAAAGCAGTTCGTAAAACTGTCGGATAACTTTAGTCAGAGAGTAGCTTTACTTTCAATGGGATTTCCCATCGACCTATCCAAACTCCTTCTGTGGTTTTATATAAGATTGCTTCAAGTAGGAAAAACCTTATAATTTATCTATAATTATTTTCAAAAATAAATAATAATTGTAATATAATACGCTATATTACTGGATTGTAAAATAAATTTTTTTCTTGCATAAACTTCATTAGCGTAGGAAAATGTAAAACCAGATATTATTACATAAAATAGATACTAACTTACTCACGAATCTTTATTACTACAAACCCTGGAAGCCTTTGAAAAATGTACTTACTTTCATATCCACATGCAATCATTACAAAAGAAGGAATGGGAAACAATGAAAATAGAATGGTAATCTGAAATCTGTATGTAAAAATGAATGATGCTATTTAGTAACACACGACACGTAATATTTATATTTCACCTTTAGTTGGAAAAGGCATACATATGATTGAGAAATTCATGGATATTTTAAAAGTAGACAGCAAAGTTATTCATTCACAAGAAAGACAGGAGATGCAAATAAGAGTCATCCGTCCATTCATAAGAGGTAATATCCAAAGAGATTTTACGACGAACAGTAATGTAATTCTTGACAAAACGAGTAAAAAAAACATGAAAAATATAAGTAATCAATGTTATGTAACTTGTGTACACACCGCATTTAAGAAACACATCTTATAGTCAGGTCTACATATGGTAAGTCATATAAGACTGTACCAGAATGTAAATACCTTGGAGATTTTTCCCTCCTGTTCATGTAGACACTTGGCTGAGCCTACAAAAGGAGATTTCAAACGTGGGTTGAGTTAAAAAGGTGTGGATTTTTCGACCATGCAAATTTTTTTTTACTGTGTCGTTGTAAGTACTATTGGACACAGGTTGTAATTTTTTATTCGTGCTTTATGAGTCATTTTAAGCAGATTGTGCACAAGTTGACTGCTACATTTTATCTCCAATAGAGCATGAACATTTAAAGCGAGTTTAATGACTTATTGAAACTAAAGAAGGGAATGAAAAAAAATCATGATAATTTTCTATGATGCATGCTACACACGTAAAATGGGTTAACAATGTTCAAGTCTTGAGGAGTGAAAAATACACGTGGATATCTCAACAAACTCCTTCGTCAGTAAGTACGTCAAAAAACAAATAGCAAAGGGAGTTTTTACCCCATGTATAAAAAACGTTTACCGTGCTCTTGTATGCGACAACAAAGTATCAAAATAAGTACACAAACAAGCACCTACTTGAACCTGCGAAAGCTTGTAATAATAAACAATGTGCATACATAATTGGTGAATATAGTCGATGAAAAATGACGCAGTGCTTACATTACGGGTTTTGACATTCTCTCACTGTACTGCCTCTCTACAGGAATTGTCCCACAAACCAACCATTCTTCTAACGATTTTTACATGGATGCTAACCGGAGAACATGTCTTCCCCATGACCAACGGTCTGTCTCAACGCCAAGGATCTTCGCCCTACGTCGTTCGACCCAGTCCTGCTAAAGACTTAGCAGTCACAAAGCTACAGGAGCCGGTAGGAACTAAGTATGACCCAAGTCCCAATGATCTGGATACAAAACTCTTAAGAATTAAATTAGGCAAGAATTACGACACCGAGTACATGAGCATACGGAAGCCCTACGACTATAATTCCAACGGCACTGTTCGATTCCCTTTCAAGAGAAACCGCAAAGGTCGACTTGTTCCCATTGGAGACGTAAGTTTCTGTTTCAATCATTTTTATTTTCCAAAGCTTCTGAGCATTAAGCATGCAACTATAAGTAAAGAATAAAAAACCATCCCAGCTGGAACTATGCACATGCTTGTACTATGTATGCAGTTTGTGAGAGCGCTTTTAATCTAATCTGAGTCAACATTTCTCTCATTTTGCCCCAGATACCTAAATCAATCAAGAAGCTTCAATATGGAGCTATAGCAATGCCTGATGGATCCAAATTAAGAACAAGGCTTTCGCCCAAATTGCGTAGGAAATTAGTTCAATTTCTGTGGGCTTACACTTCCTGTCCAGTGTACGAAAAATGGCGTGACTTAGGCATCCGATTCTGGCCAAGGTGGCTCAAGGAAGGTCACTGTCAAAGTGAGAGATCTTGTTCTATTCCACCTGGAATGACCTGTAAACCGTCCGAAGCCGAATACAAAGTAAGCCTGGCTTTGAATTGTTATGCTAACCCTTTACGAAATAATATGAAATATTTCATAAATAATTACATCACTACAAAACTTACAAAATAACCAAACTTAATAATTGTTACTTAGCGCAGAATTGTTAATAAAAATATTTTGATGAATACAAAATAATTATAATAAAAATGTGTCAAAAATAACTTTGCTTTTCTCATCAGATTAATCCAATGATATCCACATGTTTTTGACTAACTAAATATGTACATTTTGTAGGTTATCCTTCGCTGGCATTGTCAAGACTGGGAGAAAGCCAAGAAATGTCGTTGGATCCCCATCCGCCACCCTGTTATTACTGCATGTGCATGTGATTGTCAGCACTATGATGAGTCCCAAGACTGAATTTAAATCATATTAATTAATCTCGAAAAAAAAAAACAAAAACAATTCCGTTGCTGTTTGTCTCACAAACGCGTCTGCTGCTACAAACGGGCAGCTTTCAGCGGTTTTCCAACCCCTTTCGGTTACTTTCTTGGCAGTTTTATTTTTACAAAAAATACTCATTTCAGGGCAGAAATATAATAATAGGAAATTATATGAAAATCTCTAGTAATCACCAATATGGAACCATTTGCTGTCGGATCTTTTTTGTATACTATCAAAGTAATCTACGTAATAATTACAGATACGCACACAATCCTCCATAATATTTCATGGCAAACACTTGCATAGTAGTTAATCACGTTAGTCTTAATTACCTTATTATTACTCATTGGGGTTTTCTCATAAATTGGAAGAATAAAAGTGATACGGCAGAAGAAAGGATACCAACCATCGGTGGGCCATGTTTGAAGTATGTAGCTATGAGTACTGCAAAAGATACAGGGAGACTACTGTATTCTTAAATCTACCATTTTGCCAGATGCTGTACCTATTGTAGTTTGTAGCTGATGTTTGATTTTATTTACTGAAGTAATGTGAGAACTTAAACTCCGTCCATATATGTATGTATGTTATTTCATCTTAGTGCACTTTTTTTTGCAATCTAGAAGGTAAGGTGTAGACTTTCTTTTTCTTTGGCATTTGCGAACAAGTGACTAAATTATACAAAAAATGGTTCTGTTCGTGTGTGATATTTTCTTAGGCAGAGGACTTTAAAGTTGTTCACATAATTATGTATACATCTTTGTCACGAGTTTGCATTAAAATAGAGTCATGCCAAGTAAGTTCCAGTGTATGTTATTGGCTCTGTGAGCACTACTGAGGACTGACTGGAATTTATTATCCTCAGAAATTAAAATTAGAAATCCTAAAATTTGGGCGGGTTTTGACAAATGCATAATGACGGTTTGTTAACAGCTTTTGCTATGTATCTACACGCAGTATCTACCCTCTACTCACCGGAGTATCGTTATTGTTTCATTACTACTTGCTACCATAGCTCTGTATTTTTGTGGAATGTTGAACACTAATATTTATTTAGGATTAAGTAAAACATTGAGCCTTAGGTTAAGTAGCCTACAGTAAGGACGATATTTCACGATTGTGTAATAATTAATGAAATAATTACCAACAAAGGTGTAAGGCACATAAATGTAATCACATGGACACTTCTGTGGACGGCATTTCTGGAGAGGCTATTACGTAATTTTTTGAATTAAGTAAATTATTTTTATTGCCAGCAGTTTCATTACTGATAGATGCACACATAACTGCACAACTGTAATTCATGTGGCTATAATTGATAAGCAATTTATTGTGTATTTTAAAAATTTTAGTTGTAGTTTATATTTTTATTTGTCAAATGTTTACATATCTAGTATAAATATGGAAAGAGAGGAAAAATCTTCAAGGGAGTTAAAGATTGAAGCGTAGTACGTCTTCTTTTGTCTGAAATGTCTTAATAGTAGTAAGTTGTAAATTCCAGAATTTACTCCTGTTGTACTGTCTGTAAATATTATTATTACTTTACTGGATTTGCTACAGTTTGCTATAAGAGTAATTAATTACGTAAGGGCTATGTTTATTACATAGCATTAGTTTGTAGTGCTGATGACAGGCAAGGTAAACTTGTAAGCTTGTGGGATATTGCTTTAATTTAGCAACTTTAAATTTCCCATTTATTTTATAAGATAATTTTTGATTTTGAATGATGAAGGCATTTACTAGATATTTTTATGGATCAGTATTTTTCACATTGAACAAAAAATGAGGTTGAGGGAAGAAATTTGAATTTTGATCACGAAAAGTATAAGCGCTACAGAGGCTGACGTTTATTTTTAATTTAATTTTCATTGTGCGATTATCTATCCACTGAACATTTTTTAAATATACCTTTAGTACCTTCTCAACTTCTGTGACAAGATGTTAGCGTACTTTGTCCGAAGTTCTAGGTTAAGATGAAAGGCACCTTCTTTCACGAGGTTTGTAAATGCATTTGAAAATGTAGCCATTATCGCTAAAGCTAAATACACCAATGCAAGTTGCTTGAAAAAATCCCTGGTTAGTTATGTGGCTTTGAGAAATGGAGACATGCATAAACGCATAATATGTATGCAGATTCTTGCAAAGTATCGAAAAAGCATTGTAATCTGTTTAACTCTTTTTATAACAGAAATCAAAAGTGTTGTTTTGAAATGGACTCATTTTGGATCTCGTTCAACATAATGTTATAGTTTTAATAGTTTTTATTTTAATTCCATGTTATTCATTTCCTTCCTTAATAAAAAATAAACGTATTCCGTTCAATTATTACTTGGTAAAAAATAACCATCACTCATCATATCTCAATACGGTCATCTCATTCCCCAGTGGAGCGTACACTCGTTCTACCAACGGATGTAACAGTATCAAAAATATAATCATAGCTTGATTTTCAATGATCTCGACGCAATGCAATGGAGAGAATTTACGAACTTGGTGGTGGCCTTGGTGAATAGTTTTTTTTATTACAACATTCCAAGGCCACCACCAAGTTAGTCTCTCCATTGTACCGAGATCATTGAAAATCAAGCCAAGATTATTTTTACTACAGTTAAAGAACGGGTGGACTCTATTGGTATATCTTATATAATATTATAGAAATTTTCAGACATCAAGTTGAAAAGATGTCCACATCCTGCTTGTGCCAGTTTCCGCAATCTAAGAAGAAGGTTCCCCTAATTATTAGTAATAAAGAGGCGCGCATTCCCTATAAAATTACTTTTTCAGTAACACATTTGGTAACTATTTGGAGAATTGTCCCGTTTCTGTAAACTAAGGCTTTCAGAGCTTATTGAGTCGGCTTCCAATGTCAAACATTAATGGGTACCAAAATATGTAGGTAATCAAGGAAGCGTACATATAAGAAGTTCCTGTAAACGTTTCCTTCATGATTTTCTGCTTAAAATAATTGGAGAACAGAAAAGCTCAAATTAACTACAAAAAAAATACTGAACAAATAAATACTGCAAAGGAAATGAATGACGAAATAAACTAGAAATAAATGAGCCTCCGATTATTAGCGAAAGGGGTATCATTCTTAAAATGATTTGGAAACAAATGGTGGCAGATTTACCGATGTCAACCTTGACGCCTATATGTATTTAATATTACGGAATAAATGATTTAATTACAATTGCAAACGTTGAAATACTGGGGGGTTATTCTCGAAAGACTTACGATCGTAACTTCAGTCGCAACTCTCGAGTTACGATAGTTGGGATTCTAAAAACATTTTGAAAATCGCAAGTTCTCAGAAAATCGCAAAAGTTGTCGTAACTTTACGACAACTAAATAGCAGTCGTAGGAACTTACGATCAAGCATTCTTTATATGGCGGGGTTCATTTGAAACCCCCTCCACACCAATCCACACCCCTCCACACCCCCTCTACGTGGAGGCGTTATGTATTTGAAGGGAAGTGGAGGGGAAGTGGAGGGGTTATGCATTTGAAGGGAAGTGGAGGGGAAGTGGAGGGGTTATGTATTCGAAGGGAAAGTGGAGGCGTTATGTATTTGAAGGGAAGTGGAGGGGAAATGGAGGGGTTATGTATTTGAAGGGAAGTGGAGGGGTTATGTATTCGAAGGGAAAGTGGAGGCGTTATGTATTTGAAGGGAAGTGGAGGGGAAGTGGAGGGGTTATGTATTTGAAGGGAAGTGGAGGGGTTATGTATTCGAAGGGAAAGTGGAGGCGTTATGTATTTGAAGGGAAGTGGAGGGGAAGTGGAGGGGTTATGTATTTGAAGGGAAGTGGAGGGGAAGTGGAGGGGTTATGTATTTGAAGGGAAGTGGAGGGGTTATGTATTTGAAGGGAAGTGGAGGGGAAGTGGAGGGGTTATGTATTTGAAGGGAAGTGGAGGGGTTATGTATTTGAAGGGAAGTGGAGGGGAAGTGGAGGGGAAGTGGAGGGGTTATGTATTTGAAGGGAAGTGGAGGGGTTATGTATTTGAAGGGAAGTGGAGGGGAAGTGGAGGGGTTATGTATTTGAAGGGAAGTGGAGGGGAAGTGGAGGGGTTATGTATTTGAAGGGAAGTGGAGGGGAAGTGGAGGGGTTATGTATTTGAAGGGAAGTGGAGGGGAAGTGGAGGGGTTATGTATTTGAAGGGAAGTGGAGGGGAAGTGGAGGGGTTATGTATTTGAAGGGAAGTGGAGGGGAAGTGGAGGGGTTATGTATTTGAAGGGAAGTGGAGGGGAAGTGGAGGGGAAGTGGAGGGGAAGTGGAGGGGAAGTGGAGGGGAAGTGGAGGGGAAGTGGAGGGGAAGTGGAGGGGAAGTGGAGGGGAAGTGGAGGGGAAGTGGAGGGGAAGTGGAGGGGTTATGTATTTGAAGGGAAGTGGAGGGGAAGTGGAGGGGAAGTGGAGGGGTTATGTATTCGAAGGGAAAGTGGAGGCGTTATGTATTTGAAGGGAAGTGGAGGGGAATTGGAGGGGTATTGGAGGGGAATTGGAGGGGTATTGGAGGGGAATTGGAGGGGAATTAGAGGGGAATTGGAGGGGAAGACGAGTGGAAGTGGAGGGGAAGTGGAGGATGCTCTGATAAATTGGTTTTTATATTTTTTGCCATTTTCACTCCTTAAACGTTAAATTGATTTGTAGAGAAAAACAATACGTGAAACTGCTAGAAAGGACAAATGTGAAGAATTTTATGGCTTATTGAATGGCTTAAGATTCGAAAATTTTGACAGCCAATCAGAGCGTCCGTTACATGCTTTCGATTCGTAAATGTGATCGTAGCTACGATATACTTGCGATCGTTTTTGAGAATATTAAAATTTGAAAATCGTAGAGGCATCGTACGACACCTGTCGCAAGTACTTACGAAGTCGTAACTTGCGATATCGCAAATTCTGTTCGAGAATAACCCCCCTGGACTTCAAAATCAATGACCTAATAATTTCTTCAAATAAACACACAAGCAAGTACCCGCGTTTTATATACAGAATAGAATGGTTGTGCTGATCCGAATTCAGTGATTTAACTCCTTAAATGTAAATCACTTGCATAGCATGGAGTAATCGAGTATTCATTTTTAAGCGTTGCGCTTGCGCTTCCGAGACGGTACAATAATATTCAATATTTTACTTGCTCATGATTTAGGAAAATTAATTCATTTCTCAACGTCATAAATATTAAAATGTTCTCAATAAGAAAATACAGAATTCAAGTCATTAAATACCACGTCGTTGTGGGGAAGAGAAAGAGAAACTCCAAACATCTCACGTGAGAGAAAATTCGTACGAAAAGGCAAAACTTAAGAAGCCAAATCTATGAATGGAAGAAAAGTTCGAAAATATTTACTGTACACTCGTACACATGCAACAGTTGGTGTAGGTATATGTACATGTCACGAGAAAATAGATTCATGAAGAATTCGTAGGTAACCTACCGACATGCATAAGTATCAGAGATGTCCAAAATACATTTTGTAATTTGTAGTTTGTATTTTCAATTTCAAGCAGTTAAAAAAGTATCGAAAGCTTGCTATGTATGATAAAAATGGAATTCAAGCTTTCCTCATTTCTATCACTTGAACCAATCATGTTTGTCAAAACGATTGCGTGAAAACAAAAAATCTGTGATCAGCACTACGTGCTAAGTCACCAGGGGGCGAAGCGCCGGCGGAGTTGCAACAAGGGTTATTAACAGTAATGTGGTGTGCACAAGGAAACGTATTTAATTTCCCCCCGTACAGGTCACGTTTATAAGTACTGGACAAAGTTGTTAACTGAGGCAAAAGAAAAAAATCAATCATAACACTTTAAACTGACATGCATGCAAATAAACATTTATACCCCATAGCCAATTAAATTCCATTCCAAAACATTTGAGTTACAAATGCCCGTACAAAAGCCCGTTATATACCCTTCATTCCATTAAATTTAGCTCCTTGATTTCAAATACTGATATTTTGAAATAAAGGCGCCAGGTATATAATGCAAATGTTTACAGCCTTTTACCACAATTAGTTTATAAAAATTTGATATGTTACCGTTTTGTGGTTCACCAGTCCACATAATATACGGGAAAACACTAAAATAAATCAATGTTTAATATTTCCCAACAAAATAACCACATAACACCTTGACATGTAAAACCGACGATAATCCTCACCACTGTGAAAGTAAGACTAAAATTTGCATAAGCAGTTAAAACTACATGCAAAAAACAAAATTAGCAAGACACCATTTGACGAGAAAGAAATGAATGTTAAATAAAATCGTCACTAGAATATGTTCATGTGTAATTGCGTGTTCAATCGAACCGTTTCCACGTGTTGAGCATTTTGACTTGAAACGATTGTGCATTCGTTTGTAATAATGTGCGCGTTAAAACGCTTAAGTATATAATTGCGCATTAAATTGTATATACATGTGTTTCCTTCAATGTATTACTACGTTTCATATTCGATTTTAAACCACCATGTACAAGTATACTCCCGACCTCTAGTGGTCGTTACAGCAGTCACTTCAATGTTACAACAATCCTTCAATAGATGGCGCTAGCTGTACTCCCCAATGTGCACACATATGTATTACCATGAGTTTATACGTGACCTCATTTATTTTCCCGGGGTCAAACGGATGACACGATGTCCTTCAAAAACAATAGGGTTCTTCCTATTTGCATGATCTGTACCGGTAAAAATTTTGTAATGTGTAGTAGCAATGGTTCGGCAGATATCGTGCGGACAAGACAGCCTCTACAGACCACCAGACAGGCAGACATCCAGACCTTCGCAATAGGGACTCTCGCTTCGCTTCGCCCCTAAAAATTTGAGCTGTCAAAAGCAGATTGTATTTAAAAATGTATTTAAATGATATTTAAAATACATACTGTAGTTTGGATTTCGAGAAGTCAAAAAAGTATTTTGTAGTTTGTAATTTGGGATAACGTGCTGCATTAAAGCATCTTGCGTTTTGTCCCCGTGGCAGTATTTTGTAGTTTGTATTTTGGATAGAGCGCTCCTGTATCTTGTATTTTATAGTTTGCAGTGCCTGTCATGGGAACGGGTCACACCCGGGTGTTTGGGTGCAGGAACGGGAACGAGTATCATATGGGTGCAAAATGTTTTCACCCAAAAGTGTGGGTACAGGTTTGGGAACCAACCTTTCCCATTATAGTATGTGGGAACAGTAACCCATATGGGAACGGGTGCAATACAGGCTGAATGGGATCTGTACCCAACAGGAACGGGAACGGTATGCTCAAAAACCCGTTTCTGTTCATGCGTACCCGTGTACAGAGCAATCTTGCGAGCGTAACGATAATTACATGATTGATTTGTTTTGGTGTGTGTGATTTTTGTGTCGTTGTTGTAGTTTAGAGGCAAACGCTCTTTGTTTGAACAGATCATCCCACGTCGAATGATGAAATGTGACAATAAAAATTAATCATATGCGTATGTTGTGCTTAGCAGTTGTAAGGTGACTTAAAAATTACAAAATTAATTACCTAAGTAAAATGAAATATAACAAATAGAATGAGTGGAATTGTGTGTATCCATTGCTAGCAAAAATTGAAACAATAAGTATACTTATATGTATAATGTATAACTTTTATCCTTGAATATATGAACTCTCGTTTCGGGTACGGGAACGGGTTCCAGGGTTTTGGGTACGGGTTTGGGTGCACCCAAAATTAATTTTTGGGAACAGGAACGGGAACGGGTTTGGGTGCTATAATTTTAAAAATTTCCAGTCTGGGTGCGGCACTTTTGTTCACAAGATTTCGGGTGCAATTTGGGAATTGGGTTCTGCCTTGTACCCAAACTTGAACTGTGGGAACGGGAATGGGAACGGGGACGACTTTTCTGTTCCCATGACAGGCACTGATAGTTTGTATTTTCTGCGAATGTAATTTGGACAGCTCTGATAATTACACTTGTGGTCATAAGTCTTATTAGCACGTTAACCGGGAAAATATTTGCAAACACATTTTCTCTACAGAAAATGTAATAACGAGCACTGAACAGCCAGCAATTGTTGGCTTAGCAAGGGAAATGTAAAGACAGTAAATAGTTACATGCAATAGCTGGCTGGGCATCTCTATATTACTGGCCAAATCCTGCCGGGCTGTGCTAATCTGAAGCTCCGCGCGGTACTGTTAAAATAAGCGCTCACGATTTAGGCATATAATAAGTCTCCACGACAGGGTTTGATTTGTAAGCCGTTTAGCTTTTAATTTCCAAACTCACACTACCACCTTTCCAAGTAATTGTTCCTGTGAAGCACAGGGCTTTTACTAGTGTTTAAAAACGCTTAAAAAGTGTTAGCACGATTAAGTTCTAAGGTAGATTTACTCATGTAAGAATTGTTTTACATAATTTGCTTAATAATTGCAGTGTAAAAACATTATTTAAAGATGTATATTAAATTTAATTCCCAGGCAGTAAGGTTACAGGGTGACTTCGGGGATAATAATACCCGCCACTCGAACCTCGGATGTTTCAGAAATTTCTCTTCAGTTTTGGGTTGGTAGTATCTAGGTGAGATATTTAAAGTTAAATTAACTAATTAATTTTGAGTTTTTTCATCAATTCTGAACCCAATTAAGTTTAATTATTAGATAGAGGGTGATAAATGTTTGCACCAGTCTAGTTTCGGGCTGTTTACCTTCCGGTAGAAAACTGACCCCAATTAAACTCTGGTGGGACAACTTAAGCTTAGTTTACATGACATGCGTTTGCGATGCAATGCACCATGCGATGAGAACTTGCGATGCGAACAAAGATCTATTGGCGCGATTATTGTTTCCAATCGCAACTAGCTGCAGTTTAGATAAAGGCGCGAAAATAGGTTGCGTTGCATAAGACATTTTTAGATGTGAGAGAGTGGAAAATGTCCTATGTAACGCAATGTTATTTTTCGAACAACTACTATTCGGCATAATGTTATTTTTTTGACAACTGTCATTCTGCTGCCTGCGATTTTACACGAAGGCACAAAAGAACCTTGCTCAGCTAAAATTACTTTGAGAACACTGAGAAAGGAAGGAAAATGTCTTTGAGCATAATAATTTCTTCACGTACTTAACTTCTTTCTTTTCTTACTTCTCTTAACTTCACGTAAAAGCCGAGCGTGGGTTCGACCTATTTATTATTTAAAAAGCTTCATAAAACATGAGATTATACTTTGCGGTAATATATTATATTAGTTTCTTCCTATTGTGATTGGGATCTAGTCATAAATGAAGTTTCGGGACTGAACTAATGTAATTAACTTATCATTAAAATTTCGAAGTTCCCCCTGAAGCTCCCCAACTTCCTGATGATGTTGGAGAGTTGCTTATGCTCTTTTACTGGGCGTTTTTGCGTTTTTATTCGAATTTTTAGTCATTTTCTTACCTTCCAATTTCATTAGAAAGGAAACCGAACGCATGAATGCATGCACAAAAGTTGAATTAATTCAACTCCGAAAACGCGCCTTCGAACGCGTCTTCAGCAACGCACGTTCAAAACGCGACTATACAAACGCATTTCAGTTTACATGCAACGCAAGTTCAGATCGCGCGAAGCAGTGGAAACGCATGTCGAATCGCATCCTTGTAAACTAAGCTTTATGCATATTTTTGATCCAAAATTTTGAAATAGTGGTCGAACTAATTCAGTTCAAAACTGAAAATTTCAGTTCAGTTCAGTTTGGTTCATACAAATTTTGGTTCAGTTCGTTACACAAACTAAACTGAATGGTTCGGTTCCAGCGTAAAACTGAACTGAACTGAATCGTTTGAACTTAATGTTACGCATGCACAATAAAGCCTGTTTGTCATGACGCACTTCTCATCTCTGACGGTTACTTTTTAAGGAATGTCTATGTAAAATGCGATTGCATTTGCAATGCTAGGACAGTACTAGATTGAACATATTTATAGTCAGATTAAAGTGGCATGCAAATAACTGTATACCCCTTATTTAAAAAATCTATATATCTATATAGAGATAGATAGATAGATAGATATATATACATATTCAGTTTCAGTTCATAGAGGGGACTGAACTGAACTGAACCGAAGATTAGCTAACTGAACTGAAATTTTGATTTTCGATTCAGTTCACTTTGTGAACCGAACTAAACTGAATTATACTAACCAAACTGAACTAGTTTGACCACTACTTTGAAATACATGCAGTTGTTCCAAACACATTCCTTAAGCTGGCTTCCTTAAGGGAAGGGAGTGCTTCTTTCAACACAAATAAAGGGAAGGGAAGGAAGGGTGAAAAAAATACGAAGGAACAAGTACGGCTTGCAGAGGTGTGGAAAATACACGAAATTTACTATTGAAATAGAAAATACAAACACATTTTCAGAAAAGTTAAAATACAAATATAAAATACAAATACCAGGTGTAACTTAGTTAAGATACAAAATAAAATACAATTATCCGGAGTCATTTGGACAAGATACAAAATAAAATAGAACTTTGCTTCCAACAAAAAGAGAAAATATGAAATAAAAATACCGTAATTGAAATACGAAGTACATATTGAAAATACTCTCAAATTTATCTCAAAGTACATATTTGAGATGTATGTATCTAAAGTTTATTCTCTCGAAGTATTTTGTATAATTAGGCCAAATAATACGATATTTAAAAATGAATCAACCTACGTAAGGTATCTGCATGTTATTAGACTTTAGAGTTGCGCATGTGTGTATCAAAGTAAATTAACATGGCCCTAGGTACAGAATATTTTTCCTTTAAACAAATAATCCAGGGTATACTGTAGTGTATTTATATTCGCGTCACTAATTTATCTAACTTTATAGTTCTCAGATACATTGAATTTTATGTATTTATACAGTAAGTTCTTCAAACCCGTCAAACAAGTTTAAAAAACTGGTTTCAAAATGTTTTAAATTATTGCTTTTACATTTAAAATATTTATTTGAGCATGTTTTAGAGGCAACCTTAACAATTGCCAGAGTCATGTATTTTTACTTATCGTCCTTTACACACCCGACTGAAAGAACACATGGACCATGTTCGATTGAAAAACCGTGAAAAATCAGCAGTTGCTCGACATATTTGTAACAACAGAAAGCATTCCATCGACTGGGATAACGCCAAATCAGTTATGAAAGAACCAAATCATTTATTAAGGAAGATTAAGGAAGGCTTAATAATCCAACAATCCGACAAGAGTTTGATGAACGTCAATGATGGTTTTTTATTAGATGTTGCATGGAAGCCTTTGATTCCACAAATTATGACTTCTAATTTTTAAAATAATTTTTAAGGAAATATCCATTCCTCGAAAATAAATTTAAAAAATTGTATTTTTTCTCAATTGTGAAAATTATTTCTCACTCGCTTGTTAGTGCCTGAAGATGACAGTCTGTTAGATGTCGAAAGCTTGCATATAATTTAGCTTGTTTAATAAAGTTAACCACGTAAGCCAAAGAATGGAATCTATTATTTTTTTAAAAAATTTTGTATTTAAAATACGGAGTGGATAAGTTTTACAAGATAAATAAATACAAAATACTATCACATTCTTAATCTTCAAAATACGAAATACAAAATACAGTAGACATGTTGGTGCTGACAAAATACGAAATACAAAATACCTTAAATAATTTACGGCTAGAAAAATACCAAATACTAAATACTAAATGTATTTCAAATACTATTTCAAATACAATATTTCAAAATATTCCACACCTTTGACGGCTTGTTCCTTCATTCAATGGAAAAATTGAAGTTGACGGAAGGATGCTTCCCAAGCAGCCTTCACGAACACTATGCACCTTTCATGACAACTAACTCTAAAGATGTCAACACGTGCTTTCATTCACACGTAAGGTACCACGATGCATATAAAACAGTGGAAAAACGGTTTCTGACGGGTTGTGTAACTTGTCGTATCGACGCACACATGTTGCAGGGGTAGGATTTTTGTGGGAAGATTCTTCCCAGGGAGAAAATATTTCTGGCAGGGAAAATCTGAAAGGGAAGGGATTTATTTTTACGAACAGGGATTTTTAAAACCGTTGACATTTTTTTTGGCAGGGATTTCCAAATTTGTTAACGTTTTCGTTGGGACTTTTTTTGCCAACAGGGATTTTGAAAATCGTTGATTTTTTTTCAGCAGGGATTTTTGAAATCGTTGAGTACCTACCAGCAGGGAGATAATAGTCAGTGACCCCTGATATGTTGTTGTAAAGCATAGTACCTTTCGCATTAACAAAGATGTCATCAATCACATGGTCTGTGGATACTATTTTTCGATAGTTGGAGCGCTAATCCAAACTCGTCGCGCTAAACTTACTATTGATTGATAAGTTGTCAAAGACGATTCAGTATCGGGGGCATCAAATGCTTTTTAAAAATTGAAACGATGAATACTGGGAACTTGGGGCCAGTGCCTGTCATGGGAACTGGTCACACCCGGGTGTTTGGGTGTAGGAACGGGAACGGGTATGTTATGGGTGCAAAATGTTTACTCCCAAAAGTGTGGGTACAGGTTTGAGAACTAACCTTTCCAATTATAGTATGTGGGAACGCACATGGGAACGGGTGCAATATAGGCTGGATTGGATCTGCACCTAACAGGATCGGGAACGGTGTGATCAAAAACCCGTTTCTGTTCATGCGTACCCGTGTACAGAGGAATCTTGCGAGCATAATGATCATTACATGTTTTGGCATGCTGTGACCTACTATTTTTGTGTCGTTATAGTGTACGTTCTTTGTTTGAACATATCATCTCACGTCGAATGATGAAATGTGACAATATAAATTAATTACATGCGTATGTTGTGCTTAGCAGTTGCAAGGTGACTTAAATATTACAAAATTAATTACCTAAGTAGAATGACATATAACAAATAGAATGAGTGCAATTGTTTGTAGCCATTGTTAGCAAAAATCGAAACAATAAGTTGATATAATGAACAGCTTTTATCCTTGAAAAAAAAAGAACTTCCGTTTCGGGTACGGTTTCCAGGGTTTTGGGTACGGGTTTGGGTGAGCCCAAAATTTTTTTTTGGGAACGGGTTGGGGTGCTATAATTTTACAAATTTCAAGTCTTGTTGCGGCACTTTTGTTCACAAAATTTCGGGTGCAATTTGGGAATTAGGTTCTACTGAATTAGGTTTTCTGTTCCCATGACAGGCACTTGGAGCGCTTAGAGCCATTAAGGGTTATAAGGCCTGAAGCGACTGAGGCCTAAACTATATAACTATTCTGTTATGTAATAACTTTTGAATACTTTTGTAAGAGGTACTAAGAGCATTCTTTATGTTAATTCATGCAAGGGATATTTCAACGAGTCTGCTTCGTGATGGAGAACTTCCAATCCCTGTTAACTTTAATATTACATAAAAATTAATTAAGCACTATGGACAGTATATACTGCGAATAATATAGTATAAGCTGCAAAATACATTCAAACCTTACAAATTATTAACACTAATAACAATATATTAATCTCATAAAATTACAAACTTCAAGGTACATGCATGTCATGTACTACATAAAAAATAAACTGCAACTATAAAATTACGTATTTCTGAACTTCATATTCTAGTTATTTTACCTGTCAACAAAGAATAAAATGACACGCTAGAGTGGTTAAAATCTTAGAGATAATATTAGAGATCAACCATTACTCACGTATTTTAAACATATTCAAATTATTGACAAATAATTTAACAATACATTAGTGTACGACTCTTCAAAATTTAAGATATATGTATTGGAAATAATTACTATATCCTTATATAATGTTTACTCACCCTGATCAAGCCTCGCAGTGGTGGCTGAGTGGTCAGAGCGTCCCGTTCGTTGCGGCTGGGGTCGATTTTCGATTCCAGTAAAGCTCTGATACTTTAATAATTACCACTGCTCTTTCTATCTTCTACTATAGCTTTGTGTGAGGTGAGGAGAAGGGCGTAAAAGGGGCTTGCACTCTGAAGACTGGAACCATGGCCTGGATGCACAGGGGGACTATCAGTGGACATTCCTTAGATGGAGGGAAACTAGGAGAAGCTGCCAATCTGCATGGTTCGCTAGACATTCCAGTCTAATGAGCGTCCGATAAACCTCTTCCTAACCCAAATCTCCTCTCCCTCCCAATTACCTCCTACTCTGCATTTCCTAGCTGGAGCAAAGACTTGTGATATACTCTCTGTGAGAGGAATGGACTGATGGGTATTTGTCCCACTCGTCTAGCTCTATGCTTATACTTAGTGCCGGTACCTTGCGTACGATACCCAGTTCGCAAGGTTTCCACCCAACTTTCAACCGAAGAGAGCCGGTATAAGCTTCTCACTTGTAACTTCACAAGTTCTCAAAATTTTGTATGGCATGATGATTTATGGTTAAATGCAAGAATAAAATGTGCCCCTGTTTGGGCGAATATTATTATTATTATTACTCACCCTGATCATTGCACCTTCCATATATGCGATCGTTTCTTACACGAATCCCTCAGCTCACACAAATTAGATAATTTCAAGCTTGAAATAGAAATAAAAATAAATATATACAATTATGTATAGTATCAGTTGTAGTGCTTTAGGCATTAGTGGTGCAAATAACGTCACTACACAAAAATTATCAAGAACATATATGTAGCTATGAAACCCCAATAGGGAAATGAACTAAACAAACGAAAGACACAAAAAGTATGAAATTATTCCTGCCGGAACACGCCCCTAGCTACAGGTATGTAGATAGGATGTGTCAAAAACCCACTCGGGATTTAGTAAATATTTACTTGTAATAGAAGCAAGCCATCAGTTCCAAACACCAACACTCAGTTGGATGACAATGGAAACAGTGTTTCTATAAACATCCATTATGGAAAGTTAGAAAAAATTTGTCCGTATTAAAAACCGCTTCCAAATCTAATCCGTCGATAAAAACAAACGTAACACTAAAATTCACTTTTCAAATCACATTATCTAATTAAGAGGTTTGTACAGATTACTCATTCAGATTCATGCTGAAAGTTAGAACTGGG
This sequence comes from Allacma fusca, assembly GCA_947179485.1. Lineage (NCBI taxonomy): Eukaryota > Metazoa > Arthropoda > Collembola > Symphypleona > Sminthuridae > Allacma > Allacma fusca. The sequence continues at coordinate 51,365,720 of OX359249.1, read as the reverse complement.
AGCAACTAAAACAATGTACATATACAACACAAGCAAGAATCAATGTCAATTTAAGGATAAAAATCATGTTAGCAAATGAGGCGACTTGCTTCCAACAAACGAATTACAAGATTACAGGAATCATAACATTTCAGCAATGCGTTAAGAGAATGATGAACGCATACCATACTCATAACAAGAGCAATTATTTAGTACCTCAAAAATAGCGTCACTACTCAAAACAAAATGCCCAGAACTAAGTTTCCGCAATAGGCTAAAATTGTCTTTTTTACTTTCAATAAATCTGCGATTCAATTTACGGTGACCACATTGTAGAATGAACACGTTGCACGTTTTTGTTATTTCGTTTTTATTCTTTACGTAAAATATCGATCAACCATGTACTGTTTTTATTTAATTTAATTCCATCAAATTTTGGACGGTCAAATTTCGTTGAATATATACACGATGTTTATTGACCGACTCAGCATAATGCCTTACAGTCACCTATGGTTATACGTTTTGCTGTTGTTATAATTGGGGGAAAAGGAGAGAAATTAGCTAATTAAAATGAGTATTTTGACAATTTTTGCTTCTACTCATCAACGTGTTTTTCTGTGTTACGCATCCTGTTTAATCTTAGTGTTAAAATATTTATGGCGTTCAATTAGAATTGATCTATTCAATGGTAATAAGTATTGTATGTAGTTAATATTTTGGAGGCTGCAAGTATTGTTATCGTAGATCCATACTGCATTAGTTGCGTCTGTCAATTACACTGCAACAGAAATTGTAAAGACTTGGAAGTACACCATTATATTTGTCAATTAATATCAGTATATTGTTTTCCCCGTTTATGGCTCCGCATAACTCCTTCGTTAAGTGCTTGAGACTATGGTCGTTGTATATTGCACATTCAAACATTACATGATATCAGTCCTCGTCAATGTCTTTTTCATTTACATTTAGTGTCTGTGGTTTCCTTGTTCTTCTTTGATCTGTAGTATATGGCCTTCAGGTTAACACTTCTGTTTCTGATATTACCTCTGGGGAGGCCTTGGCGGAGATTCTGAACGGATTTTATGGAGGTCCAGTTGTACCCTTTCTCGTAGAAAAGGTCTTTAGGTTCATGTGTTTTCAGTAGTTTAAAGCCGCCGCCTGACCGTTTTCGTAATTCCAAAACATCAGTTTTTATGGATTCCAAACGATCCTGTCAAAGAGTGCTGCCTTTTTCTCCAAGTATTCTTTGCTTAGTTTGGGAGAATTCCTCGCTCAGATTGAGATGATTGAAAAGGTTTTTCTAATTTTGAATCATGTTAGGTTTTGAGTTGCTCTGTAGGTGAAATATTTCCTTATAGCATGTTCTTGATGAAATTGTTGCGTTTTCTGAGATTATGACGTTATATGTACATTGTTGTTGTGATGTGCTTTGCGATGACGGTTCTTATCGCTGGCGTTCAAGTTTCAAATCGTAGTACGTACACTGGAGTCAGGGACCTGGCTCCCATTAATCTTCTCAAGAATTTGGTTAGCAATTTCTCCATTTGTTCGGTAATTGCACCACCCAAGATTGCGAAACCTTAAAGTGGGGTTGATTTAAACACTGAGTTAAACAGTTGCGTGGTTATGCGTGTCATTTATCCTTGTTTTTCTTAGCGTTGTAATATTAATTATTGATCAACTGCTACAGCTTTTTTTATTCAGTGTGTTTTATGCGTGATTTGAAGTAGCCGTTCCTTTGAAATTCCAGCCCTAGGAATTTGTAGGAATGCAGTTTGTTGTTTAACTTCTTTTCTTGGTTTCCCTAAAAGCGTTAATGGTCTTCTAGAAGGTTGCAGAGCCTCTGGATTTATGTATGCTTTTTCATAGTATGCTTTATTTGCTTCCATGCAATAGGTTTCGTATGTGTCACGAGCTGTCAATTATTAAGTAATTATTGAGTCAAAGTTAAAGACAAAAACCAAGAGCACATAATGATAGAGAAAAGATGCAGTGGTTATATTATTATCAAAGAAATAAAGCTGTAAACCAAATTATTAAAGTCCGCAAAGACCAGGCATGCACAATAGAACTTGATCAACTATATGATGAATTCTCTACAAGATGGGAGACACCCAATGACAAATGTAGACCAGCTACAAATCCTGTTAATCAAGATGAGCAAAACAAACTTGTTGAAGAATTTGATATTATTGTAAGTGACAAACAAGTTGCATTCCAAATATACCAGCTTAATTCAAGAAATGCAGTAGGTATAGATGGAGTACTTTCAATATGGCTTAAAGCAACAACGGCAAAATCTTCAAAGATCCTTGCAGCAGTAATCACATACATGCTCAATTTTAATTTTGTACCGGAATTTATGAGTGAAGCAAGAACTTTACTGATAAATAAAGGTGGAGATGAAATAAATCCAGAGAAATTTCGTCCCATCACAATTTGTCTGTAATTAGAAGAGTAGTGGAAAAAGTGCTAGATTCCAAAATCAGATTCTATGTACCTTTCTCGGATTATATGAGAGGATTCACCAACCAACACGTAACTCTTATAAATACACCGATTATGCAAGCATGCCTACATAAAGGCAAAGAAGAAAAATTAGACTATACAAACACGTTGTTCGATATAACTCAAGCATTTGACAAAATTGGTCACAAACATGCCATACAGTGGATACAAGCCAGAAGGGCCCCCACAAAGCTTAAAGATATAACAATAAACTTTATGGTTGACAATTACGCCAGAATCAACACTATAAAAGGTAAAACACAGAAAATATATGTTATGCAGGGTGCACTAAGCTCTCCTTGGATTTTTAACAATGCCATTGATGATGAAGTTGAAGAAATTAATGAACCTGAAGTAAAATCAATGTATGGATTCGAATTACACTCCTCTTTCCCAAAGGAAACATTACAGTATTTCGCTGATGACTCTCAAATATCGTCATGTTCAAGAACATCTGCCATAGTTTTAGGCCAAACATTCCTATCACTATATGATGAATTGAGACTTAAAGTCAGTGCATCAAAATTACAATGCATTAGCATTGTAAAAGGAGAATTATGTACAGATGATTTGATTTTGAAATCTGAAACAAAAATAGAATCAATTCAACCAGATGAATCCATCAAATGCTAAGGATGCACCTACAACGAAGAGATTTTCTTGGATGAGGCTAAAATTATTATTTTTGTATTTTATATTTGTTTATTAAGTACCTCTAGGCTTTTGCTCATGCCCCAGAATTATTTCAGATGACAATTGTTTACAGTATGGTTTGATTCTCACGTATGTAATAATTACATGCTTGTATATCATTTATACCAATTATACAATTAACTAAAGTCTACAAAGAAATCCCTTCTTGAGGTATCTTTGTAACATAAATACGGTAATATTCATTTCGTCTCTTGAACTTGGGCTAAAGTATGATCTATATGGCGCACTCAAAATAAATTCGTTGTGGTTGATGTTTTGCATTGGACATCTTAATAGTGTGTGTTCAAGTGAGTCTATATCTTTTATGTTGCAAGCCTGGCACTGTTCCGGTTTGAAGATGCTGGGGAATGTGTATACCGCATTATGGAATCTGAAGTATGTGCCCTGAAGTCTTGCTTGTGCTAATATTCTTTTTTGCCGGATACCAATGTCAATAAGGAATTATGCTTGCGTGAACCCCGGGGTATAAGGAAATATTTGGTATTGCGAATGCCTTTTGGCTTATTGTAATGTAATCAAGTCCTGATTCCCCAGTGCAGTTGTAACATTTAGCATTATCCTTGTAAAATTAGATTGGAGATATGTCAAGTTTCTGTTGGCCCAGAGTTCACTTTCATTACAGTTAGAGAATATTTTCCTAAGTTGAGTCACCCATTAATATTGCTCGAATTTAAATCCTCCGTCATCATTCCACCTTTCGTCTAATATGCATAACGCATTATACGCGCACTTAGGATACCTTGAGTCATTCATTTTTGGTATCTGGGTTAGGTAACGGAGTGATTGACGGATGATATTGAGTTCACAGTGCCATTGACCAGATTCCAGTCTCACTATATATTCGGGGGTATATTTCCACATTCCTAGCACTCGTTTGAAGAATACCTGTTGAGTTTTCTCGATCTCTTGAAAATACCTTAGCCCCCAAATCTGTGAACAGTAGAGCACCTTCGTACGGATACATGTAGCAAACGTTTTTTGTATATGACCCCAGTTATACCCCAGCTTTAACAAGAGTAGCAATAGTTTGACTGCAAGCTGTTTTCCCCTTAGCGATAAAGTATTGCATATTTTTTCTAAAAAAACCTGATATGCACAATTTCACTCCCAAATATACATACTCATTAACTATGTCGACCCGCCTTCCTTTATATTCAAAATTGATTCTTGGTGATAGCCTTGCTGCATTTTTCCTGAACAAAATCATTTGAGTTTTCCCAATATTTACTTTTTCCAGTTTTAATTTTTCAAAATCTTTGGTTAGAACTACAATATGATGTTTCATATCTGCTGCGGTTGGGGCGAATAACACCATGTCATCAGCATAAAGTAACACATGTATTCGCAACACATGTCAATGCTTGATTAAATTTTACACCACCCCACCCCTTGTTTTGCAGGAGAGACTCAATATTGTGAATAAATAAGGAAAACAACAGGGGACTCAAAGAACATCCCTGCAGTAGTCCTTGCCCTACTGGTATCGGATCAGTCATTGAATTCTCTAATCTCACCTAAGTGTTCTATCTGGCGTATATTTTCTGCAGTATACGTATAATCTTTCCGCTGACGCCGATTTGATGTATAATTTCCCAGAGCAAACAGTGTTGAATAGATGGGAAGGCCTGCTTAAAGTCAATGAATAAGGCATACAGTCTACCTCTCTCTTCGTGTAGGGTGAGTTGTATGGGTCCATTTAATGTATGTATATGATCAAGGGAACTTCTGCCCCTTCGGAATCCTGCTTGTGCCTCTGGTATAATCATATTTTCTTCAGCTCATGTACTTATCCTTTTCCTAGAATATGAGTGAATAGCTTCATAGCTGTGTTTGCTAATACAATAGGTCGGTAGTTTGCTCGATTTTCAATGTCTCCTTTTTTTTAAATATAACAGTTTCGATTTGACTCAAATCTTCTGGGGGTTCTCATTTTCAAATATTTCCCTTATTGCTAGATGTAATTGTTGGATTCCAGATATGGGGAGGTTTTTAGAAATTCGTTAGTTATTTCGTATGGGCCTGGGGCCTTTTTAAGTGTTTCAGTGCTTCCTGTATTTCCATCAATAAAATGTCTCTATCCAATACTTCCTGTCGAGTGTCTGTAATAATGTCAATCTCATTGCGTTGCTCATTTGCTAGGTAGGCTTCCCACTGATTATTCAATTTTATTCCCAGGGGCTTCTTGTTTCTTGAATCCTCTTATATTTCTCCAGAATTCGATAATATTTTGTGATTGTGCAACAGCTTGTGTTGTTGACTTCCAGAAGTTAGTTTTGGTCACTCGAATTAATTTTTTATAGGATTTACGTTTAGACAAATATTCCTCACGTATATCTGTAGCCCAGTGTGATTTGTTTGCACTTTTTAGATCTTTTTGTACTTTCCTTTTTAATGTAATACAATCCTTATTATAGCACGGTGGATATCTTTGTGGGGCTGCGGATTTTGTTAATTTAGATATATATGCAGATTTTATTATTGCTAAAATTATTACTAAATTCAGAAATCAAATAGAAAGATTGGTTTCAACAACATTCCTCAACCCAGATCAAAAACTAAACATAATCAACACGTATGTATGGCCTATATTTATTTTTCCTTTGCAGCATACAATCTTAAGTAAATTAGGTTCGGTGTTTCTGCAAAATATTGACAAAATACTAAAAAGTGCAGTTAAAGAAATTTTACAAATCCCAATATCGACACCGGATGCAATGATTTATCCTAATACTAAAGTGAAAGATCTAGGAATTATAAAGCATCTTGGGAAGCATTTATACAATCATTTAATGCAAGTGAACATTTATAAAACTGTGGTGTACAAGTTGTTTCACATGTTCGAGATCTGGAATTAGAGAAACAACGTTGTCTGTCGAAGCTTAATCTTTCAGAAGATTTCAAGACTGCCCTGGAACATTTAAAACCCCACCAATTATACATGGCAAATAGATTGGATGTTTCATCGCTCCCACTGCCATCTACAGAATCCCAAACAACTGTCACTAAACAAATTAAGACATTTAAACTAATACGAAATGAGCTCCAACGTTTCGAATACGAAAAATTAATAAACTTCCTACTAAAGGACAAGGCGTCATTCATTACTTTGAACACACAGCTGCCAATAAATGGATAAAAAGCAAAGCCGGCCTTTCAAAATCGGAATGGACCAATGTAATTAAAATGGCTGCAAATGGTTTGCCAGAAAAACCAACCCCAGATACAGCCAAGGAAATAGCCCTTGCAGAAACTGCAATGAGTTTGAAACCTTAGGACATATTCTTGGTAAATGCCCGAGGGGGGAACTACTTCGAAACAATAAACACCACAGCATTCGCTCACTTATAGCTTCTAAACTAAAAGAAAGGCTTGAGAGTTGAGGAAGAAATATATTGTACAGACAACAATGATCCATGCATACCTTACTTCCAAAGTAAATTTAATTTACGTGAAATGGAAACAATAGGATTATATATAGGTGCACGTGGAACAATTTCTTTTTTTTTGTAAAATTTCTACAAAGATTTAGAATTTCAAATACTGTTATTGATGAACTTGTAGCAATAGTGCTAAAAACTGATGGTTTAATATTTAATAATCATTTACATACAAATTCATAACACATTATCTATGATGTATGATATAATACACTAGGAAATAGTATACTGAGTCAATATATATACATTGAATTGTCGAAATTGTTTAAGTAGCATGTTGTAGTCTTTCTTAACCTTTATGCATTTTTTCAGCGTACCACATTGGGCAAGCCTTTTGTTGTCGCGCTAACAGGCTTTTGGTTTTCATACCTGTTTTGTTGGCGCAGTCGTAAAGTTTCTATGACAGTTTATTTGTCTCCATTTTACTAATTTGATCGTTATTTGGACAGACATTCCGGGTAATCTCTTTTTTGTCCGTCCCAGGTTATTTTGTTTATAATGATTCCCTGACATTTATTTTTATTTGTTTACGCATCTGGAATTTGCTAAATGACAAATTGACCGATTTCAATTTCTAAGCTCATGCACCTTATTGGATTTAAATTAATAAATTAAATTAATAAATTAAATTAATAAATTAAATTCATAAATTAAATTCATAAATTAAATTAATAAATTAAATTAATAATATAAATTAATAAATTAATTAAAATAGTCCTGAATAAAATTACTTGTTCAGGAAACGCTAGTTTATAGCTGGAAAGTCGACAAATTTAAATGTTTCGAAGAGAAAGGATTTGTTGTATACAAGCAATGGAATACATTCAAAGTGAAGGTTGAAATTTAGCAGTATCTCAGTTCAAATAAGTTAAACTTCATTCTTGTTTTTCCGAAAAATGAAAACTTACTATAGACGTTTCCATGGCTTCAAAAACGTGTAATTGGCGGTAGTTTCCAATAATTCAATTCAATTTACTTAGGATAATTTTTGAACAGCCATGTCATGTGTACATTGTGAATACATGCCTTACCTGAATAGTAAAAATAACAAAATATTATAAAGATGGACTTCAAAAACTTAACGATACAACGAGTTAAATTTAAGTAATGAATAATCGTGGCTAATGATTAAATTTTTTTAAATCGAGGAAATACTGTTATCAAATTATTCCAAAGACTTATCTCATTTTAAGCTAATTACATTACATACAACTGGTCGTTGCCTTTCACAGACCGTAACCGTATGAAATTGTATCATCAAAACATTTTGCATAAAAATGTATTTAATTGCAAGTTCAATGAACTGACTACACTCAAGAATAGACCTAGCTTAACCTATGGTTGTGAGTAATCTCAACTTAGGATTACAGAATGTATTTGATTACCATACCTAACAATTTTAAGGGCGAATGCCTTGGCTAAGTGGGATACCCGTAGAAAATTTATTTTAAACATACAATTGTTGAGAAATCGGTGTTTACCGACAGTGTCGCATTTTATTCTTGCGCTTGGGATTATTCATCATCAGGGTTGGTTTGGTTTAAACCAAATGATTTAAACCACGGTTTAAACCAAACGGAACACCTAAAATTTTATTATTTTCAATTCAAAATGCTTATATTTCGTCGTGCACAAAACTTGTGCAGTTACTGTGATATTGTGTAGTTAAACTTTAGTGAAGTAAATAATACTATTAGCTTTTAGTCTTGTACATTTAGAAATTCGGAATTGTTTGTAAAATGAAAAATGCCAAACTTGTGTTAATGCTGCAAAGTTATCGTTAAAATTATATCTAAATTATTAAATATTTAATGCTTTGTGATACTTACTGAGTTTGGGAAATAATTAAATTTGTTCAAATTCACATGTTTTTGCATATTAATGAATGTTTTGGATTGAAAATTTGTTTAAACCAAAAACACCTGGTTTAAACAAAAAAACCGGTTTAAACCACAAAAACCTGGTTGTTTGGTTTTTTGGAAAAAACCAAAAATACCCCCGACTCTGCTCATCATGTCATAAACAATTTTTCTAACTTGTGAAGTTACAACTCAGGAGCTTATACCGGCTCTCCACGGTTTTATGGATGGTTTAAGAATCACATGTACAGGGTGTACACATTTCTTCCCCTTATGCACGTAGGTACATGGCTAGATTAATGGGACATACACCCCTTAGTCCATTTCTCTCATTTAGAGAGTATATCACTAGTCTGCTCCAGCCGAGTAAATGTAGAGTAGGAGATAATTGGGAGGGAAAAGAGGTGTTGGGTTTATTGAAGCAGATTAACGGACGCTCATTGGAATGGAATGCCTGGCGAGCGGTGCAGATCGACAGCTTCTCCTGGTTCCTCATCGCCTAACGTTTTCCCACTGCTAGTTCCGCTTGTGCATCCAGGCCATGGTCCGAGTCTTCAGAGTACAAGTCCCTTTCACGCCATTTCTCCTCACCTCAACCAAAGCTATAATAGAACCTAGAAAGAGCAGTGGAAATTATTCGAAAGTATCAGAACTTTACTGGAATCGAAATCGACTCCAGTCCGCAACGAACGGGACGCTCTGACAACTGTTAAGAAATGTAATCCTTGTTATACAATATCAAGAAAGTCAAGGGAGTGGATTTTTGCTGTGGTATACTTTAAACCCGTTTCTTGTGTGATGATATAAACGTCATTTAGCAATTACATGTAGGCGAGCGTCTTGTTCCTGGAGGTTACGGAGATATCCGGGAATATCAGTTTGAACATTGATCGGGACGTGTAAGGTTCAGAGTAGTTTAATATAATAGTGAAAATGTTAACGGGATATCATGCGTAACATAACCAAATGTGAAGAAATTGTCCTCAATCGATTTGTAGTTGAAGAAAAGATGAAATAGGCTGCATAAATCCTCTAGTACAAAAAATCATAAATTACTACAATAGTACTTGGGGATAGCAAACGAGGCATTCTGATGACTGAATATTCCAATCCGAGACAAAACTATACCTGAGTGTATTTTCTAAGAGACGTTCAGACGACGGGGAATTTAACGTTTGTAGTATGACGTGATCGACCGTTTTAACCAAAGCCGATTTATAAATTTAGAGCAGTAACGTGGATATAACTTTCGAATTTAATTTCGTATGCTGTCTCAGATTTGAGTAGCACATGCCACTGTGTACAAAATATATTATCTAGTAGTTTTATTAAAGCTTTCCAAGAGTCTGTTGTTGAGGTCGTAAAAATTTATGTTGGACCTACGATCGAAAGCTCCTTGGGTTCTTTTTTTGGGATCTGAATGAGCCAAATAATTGAAACTTTACCACACCGTATGTATATTTTGGGTAAATTTCGGTTATTTCTCCTTTCAGGCACCTTCCCTAGGATGATAGTAATAATGTTAAGTAACGTCCATACATGAAGATTATTTCCGTCTGTATAAATAGTGAAGAAATTACGATGGCAGTAGTCGTGTGTTATAGGCAAAGTTTTTAAACAAATATTTTAGGTCTTCAAGGTGTAGGAAAAGTTTGGAATCGGGATATCACCTTGCAATACACCCTGTGTAATCTCTCACGGTCATTACATAATAGACTATTCCTCCAAAACAAAACGTAGTGTGGTAGATATTGGTTACGTGGTTACGGTAGTTGATGTGATGAAATTCGAATAATTCACGTACTGAAATCTCTATTTCAAAAGAGGCTGAAAAGGATTTATGTACAAGAGCAAGTTCCTTGCTGAACGGTTGAAATCGAAGTGCGTCTAGTATGGAAAACCGTTCAGTATTTATACTGGAAAGCCGGGAAAGAAAAGTGAAGAATGGAAAGAAGGCGATAAGCTAAAACGATTCAACGAAAAATTCCTACAAAGCCGTGACTCATGCGTATAAATACAATAAATCATTTCCCCAGGAAATCACGTACCTTACAATACTAGAACCTGATAACAGGTACTTTGAATCATACAATAAATACACAGGCTGAATACAACAGGACTGACATTTGGTATTACGGACATGAAATATACCTATATCAAGAACATACTAGGGGTATCAGAAATCATTACAACACACCTGAATCCGAGTATTCGATCATTCAACGATTGCAGACAAAATAAACATTTGATTATTGAAATAAATTACGATTCTTATTACGTCATCACAGTTAAATACCTTTGCTAAATCTTCAAAATGCCTGAATAACTTGCAACATTAGACTGGGGTTTATTTGAGTTATGGACACCAAGATACAAATTTTGTAAATACAGCTACATTCCTTCCTAAAGAATGTCTTCATCTCTACAAAATGATAAGAGACTCGAAACAGGTGTATAAACGATTGCATAATATTCTCTCTACATATGTACAATGTAAATTTTGTTTAAACGATTGATAATTATTGTACGCTAAACCGAGGTAAACTGTGTTATTAACATTATTGTTGGTAATAGGCCCTGGTATATCTAGTTGAATCTGGATTAAATGTGAATATATTATTAATGGTTTCTTGGGTAACAGTAAATAATCTTTTTCTAATGCCTGTAGTCTTTTCATAGTACCAATCAATAAATCCAAGGGATGTTCCCGCCTAAGAAATTATAACATTAAATCATATAATTCAACTAGTCGATTAGATATACTTAGGTTTAATTTATTAAAACACAGTCTATGGGAATCAGGTAAGCTTTGACGGGGTTGCTTCAAATGATTACTTTTAAAAATAAGGTCACGATGTTTCCCACTGGTTATTTAAAGAGCGTTTCCAAAATGCGACTGCGCTTTAGAATGACTAAGACATTTAAAATTTCAACCGAATCAATACTTAAGACGAAAACAGATGTTTGTCATTAAGCTGTCTTCTATTCCAATTTGAGCTAGTTGTAGTTTGTCTTTACTTTTTGGGAATACACGATATTAAACACGTTTTGAATTAACATTCGCAATATTAAAGATACGTCAGGAAGTAGATGTTTATGACAAAATAGGCAATCAAGCCTCCTGCATATGCATTGCACTTTCACTCCGCTGTAATTCTGATAGCAGCAACTCTGGTAGTTATGGGACTCAAGCCATACCGTTAAAATGTTTAGCGAAATTTTATGAAACCGTATGCTGGTGTTTCACGAGATGATGCAAAGTTACTCTCGTGCTTCATCATATATTCAACACTGAGTTCAGCATAAAATTTTGGCGATCCTAGGTACGAAAAGTTTGTAGGGCGTGAAAAGATACTGACGAATATTAATGAAATTCATTCAAATCAACTAATTTTTAAAATAGTGTGACATTTTTCCACGGATTAGGCATTCGTCTATGGGCTTCCTCATGATCATTCCGTAATATGTTAAGATTATCATGAAAAAGTTCCTCTGCTTGCTTGCAAAGTAAACAGGGAGTACGTTTCTCGCCAATCATATATGTATACTCGGAAGTAAAATTTTGAAAACAGGAGAAAGTTCCGTCGTTGGCGAACATACCAACATATATATCGTAGATGTTTTTCGTACCCACCGCTTGTGTTTATTGCGCTATCTTAAACTAATATCAAATAATTGTATAGTTAGTAAAACGTATTATGATTTTGTAGATATTATGCTGATTGAGAAAATTTAGATTTATTGAAACAAGATGTTGCTTAAATACAAAGATGATTAGTTACTAAGAGTTCACTGGAAGTAAGGCATAGGGATAATAAAATCGGGTAGAATCACACTGCTCCAGGGGCAGTGCAAATTAATGTCGTTTCCGCTGTCCTAAAACCCGAGGTTTGGCAAAAAATAACATTCCATGGTGTAATAGACTCCATTCTTTGGCTTACGTTAACTTTATTAAACTATTAAAACAAGCTAAATTATATGCTAGCTTTCGACATCTAACAGACTGTCATCTTCAGGCACTAACAAGCAAGTGAGAGATAATTTGCACAGCGGAGAAAAATACATTTTTTTACTAAAATGAATTTTTGAGGAATTAATATTTTTTATATAGTTATAATTTGTGGAATTAAAGGCTTCCATGCTACGTCTAATAAATAAAACAACTCAGTGGTGTAATTGGAACAATTTAGTGATTTATTGAGACAACCCTCAACCTTGACGAAAACTCTAAATACTTTGTCTGGGGATAGGTGAGGTGCGATAGCGCCGAGTATTTTCGTTTATTGGAGAAACTTGATATCGATTAGCCGATTAGGTATTACTAACCATTCAGGGTTTGCCTGTCGTGGTATTCACAGGTTATCTAGGATTATTTTAAGTTTAAATCATATATTGAACTGAATACAAATATACCTGGCACCAAACTTTAATCGACTCTAGAGGTTGCAGGGAGGTTAGTCAAACGAGAAAATTCGAAAAATGACGAGGCAGTGCTGGATTTGGTTTTAGTAGGTAGTTAGATGATTCAAATGCACTTTCCTGTTTTGAATATGTGAAGAAATTAAATGCTGACATTCTCACAAACTACACATCTTTAATCAACATAAACGAAAAACATTACACTTGGAATGTAGTTTTTATGACAAGTACGATTATTTCTGGAAGTAGATCAGAATCAATTAAAATTGCATTATATGATAGGAACAATAGGCAAAGGAAGTAACGCTACATTGCCATTTAGTTTGCGATTAAATAATTTCTCCCGTCTAGATATGAAACTATTCAGAATCTCAAAGCCAATAATCTTACTGTAATTACAGCGTTTTCCCGAGCTGAGAAAATCGTTCGAAATGGTGAAAAATAGTTGTTCCACATTTTACGTGCTAAAATTAATAGATTTCTGGGAATTATGTGCGACTAAGATTCTGGCCCAATTTTTAATAAAACCTACCCACGTTTTACACCACTTTTGTTGAGTTTGTAAACAAATGGTACAAGTTTGTGGTAGGTAACTTTCCCAAACATTTAAAGCGTCTGAGTTTGCAAAGTTCTAGTGAGTTGGGCGCAGTTAAATCTGTAAGCATCGAAATAGATACGGGCGGATTGATGAATACGTTATGTTGCCTAAGTTTGGCAATTCATTAACTTGTTCAGAAGAACAATAATGTCTGGGAAAATATGTAGTGTGAAAGCCGATCTTCAGATTCGTGCAAATTACTGGAGACGTTTCAGCTAACAAGAAATTACTACAGAAATTTTTGTAAACCTCTGTTTATCTTGTACTGCGTATGGTTATTTGTGTAGCTAAAATCCACTTCAAAATTAGTGTTACTTTTTCCTGTTGTAGCTTACTTTGCAATAAAGAAATTTTAGGAGCGATCTAAAGAATAATAACTTGGTTTTCACGAAAGGAGCTGACAAAAGTATAGAAGACACGTTTAATTCCAACAAATACCAAGCTGGTTCCTAGTACAAAGGCTCCAAACCGCTTGTAGGTTTACGCTCAAGCTGTAGATAAAATAATTTGTTCTCCGGTAATCTTGCAAACTGCTTTCCTCTGTCTGTTAGGTAATGACATCTTGAGATATTTACAAATAATTTTAAGTAAAAGTCCTAATTTGAAGTTAAAACAATATGGCCAAGCTAATCTTGGCCAGCACCACCAAGACAATAATTGGATTAGTTGCCATCTGTTAAAGGTGTTTAGCTTCAAATGACTCTAACTAGGTTCAAGGACCGGAAATGAGCGAATCTTGAATTCAGATAAAGTCCTGGTGTCAAACATTCAAGTTGTGAATGTTTCAACTGAAAAACCACATGGGCCTCGAATTCAAAAACGCTTCAATCTTAGCAAGTAAAATACACCATTTCATGTTTTTTCGGTGATTTGTTCGGTGACTTTCTACTTTCCACTTTGGCATCTTCTTCCCAGATTCTTCCCATATGAGGATTCAATTTCCAGATGAGAGCTTGGATTAAATTACTGTTGAAATCACTGGAACATCTTTGTTCTACGAATGCTTTTAGTTCCTTAGCAGTGCCCACAATATTAGATCCACACTCACTGTGAATTTCCTCTTCCACTGACGAACGTGTGAAGTCCATAAAACTATCGAAATTCATATCACTGTAGTATATCAAGGTAGGATTTCATTGTGTAAAGTTACAGCTGATCTGGACCAACGTAAGTCCATTCAAACCTCGTCATGGATTTGTGCAATATTTATTGTCCACAAAGTCCATATTCATCATTGAAGGTGGAGGAAACATGTCAAAATGAAATACTCCCCTTTCCACTAAGTGTCAACTCCATACTAAGTATTTGAAGTTTCAAGAATCTTCGATAAACATTTTCAGCCACAAAGCGATTGTTTACAGTATCAATTGACATTTCCCGCCATTCGTCAACTGGGCATCACTAAAAAGGCAACCTTGTTGTTTTCAAGTTGTCTGAACCAAATGGTGCAATTAACCGAATGCTGTTGTACGACCAAATGTACGATATGGACGATAATATCGTATGGCTATATCGGTATGCCAATGCCTGTACATACGCGTTTACCTTCGTTTTACGTTTGCTCAAAAGCTTTGTTCCACCTTGTAAACAATATAAATGACTATTTCGGTAACATAAAACTGTCATGAATTATTTAAAAACTAGAAAATGATGGAATTAAATATAAGTTTAAGCTACTAGTAATTCGGTAAGAATCTGTGCTCTACTTCATTAATAAAGAGTAGAAAATATATTTTTATTACATTAGCCTTATGCATGTCGGCATGCAGAAGTCGCCCAAGTCTGTTTAAACACTAGTGTTAGTACATACTCTTTCGCTATCATTTATGTTTCATAGTAATGTTATCCTAGCATTCGTTCTTACCGTGGCTCAACTTTGGGAGGTTCAGGGATATTCTATTCCGTACTCAGACGCCAGACAGGTACACACATAGACACACCCCAGAAAAAGTGAACTCATTTATGCAAAGGTGATTGTTATCATAGAACCCAAATGAGGCTTTAATTTCAGGCAGAAACTGCTCAAATTATTACAAAATCAAACAAACTGTTGTCCACTTTGCAGATAATTTCATGCAGACATTTTTTTTGAAACAATCAATGCAATATTGGGTTAGGAACTATGACTTTTTGTTAAATAGTAACCTGCTCATTTTCCAGGGAATTATCAAAAATTGCGGATTCATCTATATAGTGTTAAAATTTGGAAATCAAAGTTAATATTGCGTTGCAAACACTTGTTCGAATTAAACGTATAGGAGTTTAATGAATATTTTAAGATATTAAATTTATACGCGCTTGATTCACAACATTTTATGTATTAATTTTTTCTGTTCTTTTACAAATTTTGCGTTGGTAATTTATCGTGTCAAAGTTTTTATGGTGCTTCCAAATACACATGTAATTTAATTTCTGGTTGTTGCAAACTTTAATGCAGATGTTATAAAAATTATTATCATTGAACTCGGTCAATGTTTTAGATAAAAGTCGTCTAGGAAGTGGCGCAAATCAGGTAATTTTTAAGAATTAAAAGTAATAATTTTTTACGGTGATTTATTGGTTAGTTGCGTGATTATATCTGTATTTAAATTTACATTGTAAGCCATGTTCTATTTTTTAGGAAGATTTCGAGTACGAGAAATGTAAAAATTTCCAAAAAAATAAACGTAATAAAACGCTAAAAAATATGCCGTTAAATTATAATATCCATATGTCATACCATGAGCCGACCGCAGCTTTACTGTACTATAATCATGCAAATTTAAGACTACTCAACCTTGACCGATTTAAGGCTGAACTAATGTTGAATTCAGCTAGGCAAATACAAAATACGGGACAACAGCAGAGGTGTGGAATATTTTGAAATATTGTATTTGAAATAGTATTTGAAATATATTTAGTATTTGGTATTTTTCTAGCCGTAAATTGTTTAAGGTATTTTGTATTTTGTAAGTACCAACATGTGTACTGTATTTTGTATTTCATATTTTGAAGATTACGAACGTGGTAGTATTTTGTATTTATTTATTTTGTAAAATTTATCCACCCCGTATTTAAAATACAAAATAAAGCTTTAAAATATGTACATGAGTCTGGCAATTGATACGGTCGTCTCTAAAACATGTTCAAATAAATATTTTAAACGTAAAATCATTAATTTAAAACATTTTGAAACCAGTTTTGAAACTTGTTGATACCAGGCCTGGTTTTGGCCGCTTAGAAATGCATTACTAGAGTTGTTGTATGCCGATTTGTACCAAATAAAATGCTTTTGTGCTTAAAATCAAATCCCGAATCTAATTTTGGTAACTAATGTTTCACCCCGGCATCCAAAGTGGGCATCATGATGCCCGGAATGACCAATCGTTTAAAATTTGCCCCAAATCACTGTATTTTTTTATTTTCAAGCACGGTGGTTATATAAATAAGTTATTATTGAAGATCCCATATTGCTCTACCCGGGTAGAACGATACCCGGGCGTTGACAAAAACAACCAAAATCTCCCATAATTTAAAAACAGGCATTTCTTACGATACTAGATGGATCTAGCTTTAACTCTGATGAACTATCCATACCAGGTAACATAATACCCGGCAGAGCAAAGCGGACAAATGTCCTGCAAATTGTCTGTCGAAACGTTGTTAATGTTTGTGTATGAGCACGCTCGAGAACACAATAAATACATACATACATAAATACATACATACCCGGCAGAGCTAAGTTGTACTAAGTTACCCTTATGATGGTCACGATTCGTATTATTTGGCCGAATTATATAAAATACTTGGGAGAATAAACTTAATACATCTCAGATATGTACTTTGAGATCAATTTGAGAGTATTTTCAATATGTATTTCGTATTTCAAATACAGTATTTTTATTTCATATTTCTCTTTTTGTTGGAAGCAAAGTATTTTATTTTGTATCTTGCCCAAATGACTCCGGATATTTGTATTTTATATTGTATCTTAACTAAGTTACACCTGGTATTTGTATTTTATATTTGTATTTTAACCTTTTTGAAAATGTATTTGTAATGTGTATTTCGATTGTAAATTTCATGTATTTTCCACACCTCTGGACAACAGTGTACGTAAAGTGTTTCTGATTTATAATTTACCGATTTTCTATTTTGGATAATCTGTGAATAATTCTAAATTCATGATCATTAGGTGCCGTTAGTTTTGTTGCTGAATTTTTATTCAAGCCAAACCACAAAACATTGTTATTTTGCTGCTGAATATGTAAATTATTATATTATTTCGTCGGCATGTTATAACGGTTAATTTGTGCCCCCAGCACAAAATCCGTGGTTGAGCGCCTGGTTCTATCACTCACAATCAGACTCACTCCATTTCCACACATTTCCATATCCTCGCCATTAACTTGCGAGGGTAAACTTGAATGCCTTATTTATTTATCTAATGGCGTGTAAAGTTGAACTCGTAAGGTTTCAGTTAATTTTAATACATAATTAGAAGTAAACTAAAAGATTGTATGGAACATTATAGATGTTAGCTCTTACATTAGTGCAAAACAAATGTTGTAGTTGAAATCTGAAAGTTGAAACTTCTGGGAATAACCAGTAAAAGTCCTGTACTTCACAGGGGCAATTACTTGGAGTGGTGGTAGTGTGATTGTAGAAATTAAAATATAAACGGCATGCGAATCAAACCCTACCGTGGAGACTTATTGTATGCCTAAATCGTGCGCGTTTATTTTAAGAGTAGCGCACGGAACTTTAAATAAACGGACAGAAAGTTCTCTTTAATAAGAAGGATAAGCAGGATTATCGATTCGGCTGAAGACGAGAGGTTGACATTTGGTGACCTCTGACGGGCTGGTAAAAACGTTAGTGCCGCTTTGTACAATTGGCTTAAACTTGTAACCAGGTGTAGTTACACCATTCGAATAATATGAACACACATGAAGTTATTTATATTGAATGCACAATTACATAAATTAAATATTTAAGTTACTAAAATACCAATACTTTGGAGACGACTTAGTTGAATAAATAAAAATAAGAATTTCATTGCACTTTATGTAAACATTAAGATTTAAAAAATTTAAAAAATTAATAATTAATTAATAATAATCTTGATTAATCAAATATTAATTAAGATCTGGAATGTATCCGAAAATAGACCCGACCGTAATATGTAAATTATTCGAATTTGTCAGTTCAGTATACAGGCCAAAGGTGTCCACCTATCCTATTTATAGGCCTATATATAGGATAAAAATAGGCAGGATGCAAAATCCAAGTAATTATAGGTAGTAAAATAGGATGCAGTAATTACCGCTAAAATTAATCCTATATTATATGTAGGAGCTGCAAGAGTTCACTTTTTATTTAGGAACAAGGTAGGTAGTTTGCGAAGGTAAAAATAGGCATATTTAATAATCTATTGACAAATTTGTCAAGCAATTATTTGATTTAACCTTAAAATAAATCTCAAAAATATCCTTCAAATACGTGACATTTTAGTAGTTCGATTTTTTTCATGTGTTACGATTGCACGTACATACTTAGATGATTTTTAGTTGAAAAAATAAACCTTTATAGGCTAAATATAGGTCTTTATAGGCTAAAATATAGGCTGAAACATTACAGGAGTAAATATGTAGGCAATTTATTTTTGATAAATAATATAGGTTAATATGTAGGGAAGGCAAAGCTGCAAAAAATATGTAGTATTTTAGGTAGGCTGAACCTTTTGGACACCTTTGATACAGGCATGGAAGCTCTTGTGTGATTAAGTAAGTTATACTTTCAGTGTAAACCCTTAACTCAAGAACTCCTAATCCGAAATCTTTAATAAAGTTTATTTTTATTAAAATTCTCGTTATTTTAGAACTTTGATTACCTCATACTTGTACCAAGTATTGGCATTGCAGCTAACTACGGTTTTGACATATATGTAGGTATTCTATGTGCAGATTTGTGTCGTTTTCCCCTGTTATAAGTTTGTTGTTAGCATAGAGGAAATAAGCCATAAATTAAATAAAAACAAGTGCACTTTTATCTATTTTAATCGTGTTCGGATGTATTCCCTCCGAATATTTTCCCTCCGGATATTATCCCTCGAACAGATTTCCTTCGAACATATTCCCTCCTTGAGAGGAGATTTTCCCTCGGACTGTTTGTATAAACACCCAATAAAATTAAGCTCCCTATGGCAACCGAATTTAACAAACCCTCATATAATTAAGCATGGTAGGAATTGTCCGAATTCCTTTTTAAAAAGTAGCTACACCAAATGAAACACTAGACTAGTCAAATTGCTGTAACGCATTGTTTTGAATGTGTAAATAACATTTTCGTAAAGAATCATCTTCCTTAATATATCCTAACTCCATTTTATTAAAGGGTCCTAAAAAACTTTGTGTTCCTTGTATACACCCCAGACAGCCAACTACGGCAAGTATTTGTTCCGAGTTTTTTCTGAATATAAACAGCACATACACATGCATCCCCTGAAATGTTGAATTAATAGAGTGGGGTGAGATAACCGGAATTTGGTTAGATTTTGTATCTCTGCAGGGATTCGGATTTTCAACCTTGCAGTCAATTCAAGGTCACGTAGGACCATTAGAAGGGGCTGGTCAAATTTTTTCAACGCAATTAATTAGTCCAGTCAAAAATCAGTCTATTTTATTTTTTCTCAACCACGCACGTCTACAGTATATCTATCTGGAAATGTTTTCTTTGGCACCTTCCAGGGGTGGAGCATTTCGGAGCAGTAAAGTCCAGGAAGTTAGCCAATTTGTATAGACGTTGACAGGTACCTAATTATTACTCTTTTGAAGTTACGTCGTACAGAACATTACCTTTAGCAACAATATCTGGAAGCAAAGTGTATCTAGTCGTGCACCACTGTAAGTAGGGTTTTCACTTTAGACTTTAGAGTTTGCAGCGGGAGCGCTATAGTCATTTTTTATTCTCAATATTCGGTTAGCAAATTTAGTCGACAATATCTTTCACGCATAACCATATGAAGGATAATGATGCAAAATATGTAATTCTCCTGTTTTTAAACAATTACATTTCCAGATTTTTAAAAATATTCGTCATTGACGTCGGTCCAAAATAATTGTAATCATAATCATCGAACCGTGAAGCAAAGTCGAAATTGAGGATTTTAGACATTATATATTTATGTTCCTGACCGAAACATGTTCTCACATATTTGAGCTAGTTGTTAAAAATTGTACAGGCTTTCCTACAGGTCTCAATGTTGAGAGTTTTGGACATGACCATGTGACATTAACCCATAAAAGCGAAAACAAGGTAGGACAAATTCAGCATCAGGAGCGAAAATGATAAATTTTTGAAAGATCTGGAAAGTAGTAACCACATGTTTAACGTCATTGTCTTTTATATGGGCTAGGGAAGGGGAGGAAAATGATGTGAAACACCTTGTAAAATATAATGCAAAACGATTATACAATTTAGCACAGATTAAATTCAATAATATGGTGAGCCGTGCAAGTATTCAAAGGTATTTTTAATTTATATTCATCGTCCCGAAGAATCTTGAGATACTTCGACAAAATAATCATTCCAAGCATTAGGCGTTGCTTTTGCGCTTGAACAGAAGAATCTCACATTCGAAATAATGTTGAAGTGCATGATATTGACTTAAAACTGATTATGTTGTATCGTAGGGTAAGCAAAAAGCAGTTATTATTTACGATTATAATTCGTTTACAAGCCCAATCCAACGGAAATAAGTTGTGTTTTATGGTCAATTCACTTTCCCACTTTCGCCGTTACAAGTTACAACTGTTGCAGTGCCTCGTTTAATTTTCTGAGGTCAAACGGATGGCCCAATTTCCTTAAAAATTACTAAATCTACCCCTGCAAATAAATTGATTTGTTTATACATAGGTACATATGTTACAATATCGACCACTATGAGCCGCGTAAATATCACCCCGCCCCTTGGTGACTTTGCACTTTAGGGTTAGTAACAGATGATTTGTTAAACTGATATTTGAATAGTTGCAACAGCTCGGTTGGCATTTTTATGATTTTAACTTTGGATATCGTCGGCTAAATTCTAAAAAGTACCATTTTCATTCCCGAGCCCGTTTAAAAAGCATAGGTTGTGAAATGAAAATTATACTTTTTAGAATTTAGCCAACGATATGCTCTTTTATATTTCAAACATTCAATGCTTTTGATCGAAAATGTTGGCTTACACTTGACACAATATACTTCAACTTGTCTCCCAGTGCCTGCAGGGTATTAAAATATATTAATGACAATTAAAACAACTTTGAAGATGTTTTTCCATGTTTGTTTTGTTATTTTGAAATTTTCCTTCCACGATTGCTGCTGATTTTAAAAAGTCGTTAAAAGGAGTAAAAATAGCTCATTGCTGACAAAATAAAGTAGTTAAAATACGTATTACAGGAAATTGTATGCTATTCCTTTGCTTGATACTTTGATAGTATACATATTCATACTGGAGCTATATAATCTATATACAACGTTTTGAAGTCCAGGCGTTCTGTTCTGTTTAGTAAATTACATGCGTTGTATAAAATCACATACTTTTTCTTATGAATTTTTCATCAATTATGCTATCATTGTATGTGAATACTGGCATAAACTCAGAGCTTGCTTAAAATAAATTCCGAGTTCACAGTGACCCGAAAAAGAGTGTTGTACAGATACTTCGAAAACAAGTACTGTACGTCTGACAACGTTAGCTAAGACCTATAATCCCACAACGTTTCAATTCGATCCACTTGTTCATCTCGAGAGCGTACCTGTTAGTAGAGTCATTAGGGGGCATGCATAAATTATATAACGCTAATTTGCCACATTTTTGACCACCTCCGACCCCGAGTAACGCATACGTAACGCTGTCATCTAACCCCCACTATCATACATAACGCAATGATAACTAATTTATGCATAACTTAAATAATTAGTGCTAAAATTATATCGGAATACTCCCATTTACCTTATTGTGTTAATCCAACTTTTATTCCAATATAGTCACAACGCATTCTGTGAAAGGGCACATTATACACAAATAATTTCACTAAATATGCCAAGAATGCCTACGCGTTAAAATCGGGTCTAATCAAATATTGCGTTACGTAAAAGAGTACACAGGTACTACCTACTGTGCGTAACGTTAGCGTAACGTTAAGAAAAACCACCACCGACCGTCTAAGCGTTATATAATTTATGCATGCCCCCTTAGACTATTCAGCGCTAATCCAAGTTACCATCATTGTTTTTTTGAAGCATTGTGCAATACAGTGGAATTGAAATGTGAGTAAGTCAAATATTTGTGTGAAGGAAGTAATGGTCAGAACGATTCAGTTCGGTCCAGGATTTTTCGATTCGTTTCAGTTAGGGCACTGGACTGAACCGAAAATTATTTTTCGGTCCGGTCCAGTGAAAAACGGTTCAGTTTAATTCGGTTACACCGATTGGACTGAATCGAATCGAAAACCGTTTGCCTTTTGCAGTTATTTAAATCTTAAGTATTCGTCATTTCAAGTCTACATTAGTGAGTTGGCACCTGCGGACTGCAGTTTCAGCGTATGTGAGTGCAAATTATTATTTATGTGTTTTATCAGCACAGTACCATTTTGAATTGTCGTGACTCAAAAGTCAAAAAAGACTAAACCGTTTTTAATTTTCAAAAATGGACAGCCCCAAGGCTCGTCCTGTATGTAATGTCAACTTCCGACGAAATTTCAATGATTACATAAAAATCTATGTATGCTAAATGAAATATATGTTCACGTGTTTGTAGGAGTTTGACAAGGAGCGATATACCTGTAAAATAATATTGGCTAAAAAAATTAATATTTTTATTAGAATATTAAGGAAAATAATTGATTTTAGTAAAAATTCACCAATTTCTATGAAAACGTGACGACCTTTAAATTAACCCCTCAAGTTACCGGAACTTAGAACGTCCGACAAATCTCATTTCAAATTCCTAAATTTAAATCCAAGTTGTGTCTGAACCGATTTTTACCGACGTCGTTGAATAGCAGGTAAAATCTATTTAAGCCAAATTTATAGTATATAAGTGATAGTTTATGCAAATTCCGAATGTTTTATTAAGCATAAATAATAAATTTTAAGCAATGGTCTCCCTTTATTTAGTATGACAGCAATCCCAAACTTATACAGATAGCACAATAACCTCTAAAATTAATTAGGACAGACGGATGTTGTATGAATAAATGTTTGTAGTACACTCACTTCCTGTTTAAGTGCTTTGAATTGTTGGGACAGACTTACAAATATTTGCTTGCACAAACCGTTTGGACTGCAGTCCAGGAAAAACAATTCAATTCGTCCAACATTGTGGATTGAATCGTTCGGTTCAGTTCAATTGAGGATTGAATCGAAAAAATCATGAATCGAACTGAATCGGATTGAAGCGAATCGAAAATTTTCGGTCCCGGACTGAATCGGTCCGACCACTAGAAGGAAGTACAGATTGTGAGTGCAATAATGGCCGACTTCCACGGCAATTTCTCTCAACGCCCATGAAGGTGTCAGTAAATATCATTGTTGTCTTGACAATGACTGTACTACTGAGTGACCACAGGGAATACTACTATAGTGCGTACAAAAATTCAAAGTCTAACTGGAAGCAGCTAACGAAACCATAAACCACGAAGGAGCTGACGCTGACGCCTGATTTAAATATTACTAGTATTCCTATTATCAGTATTTGTACATCCCTCCTTCGAAAGGAGAATAGAATACCTAATAACACCTATAATTCAGTACACCCAACAAGCTTTAATGAAAGCCCATAAAGCCCTCATATATAATTAGCAAGGACGAGAACAGCTGTTAGCTAAAGCTAATAATCAAAGTATATAGAGTTAAAAAAAGGATGACAACAGGTTGCTTTTAATTTTTGTTAGGACATGGGTACAACAAATGGTAATTTTATTATTTTTGAAAAAACCCCACATTAATTTTTATAAAAACACGAGTAGAATTGAAAATAGGCCATATATTATGCATGTAAGTTTTTATGTAGTATATTTATTTTTGGAAAATTGTAAAACACTTTTGTTATATGAGTTGAAAAGTATAAATACTTATATACTTTTGATGTACAAACCAAAAAATAATTTGGAGAAAGTAATCGTAAATTTACGAATGAGTTTTGAGGTTGTTTCTGTGTTTAAAAAAATTGAACAAGTTCACATACAGTTTTGATTTTTGTTGTTGTTGTATATTTAATGATGAAAAAACGCTTTGTTGTTTTAAAATTTCTTAATTGTTAATATCTTCAATCTTAATCTCTGATTCTTGTCCGTTATTGGCCTGAAGTTCATAATTGCAAAAGAATCGGAACAGAATAATGAATACTCCAACGAAGAGAATGATACTACCTATGAGAATCAATGGGAGACTGAATGCTTCCCCATCCGCACCGGGTATTAACTGCACGAGTCCCACGAATAAAAGTAAAGCTCCACATAGAGGGGCCAACACTGAGAGTTGAAATAATAGACGTTTGTTGGCACAATGACGGGCCATTTGACCCGTCTCCGAATTTGCTGACTGACTATTGAGTTGGGGTGGGCGGAAATGAAGTGACAGATTCTTCCGATTCAAGTGACCGATCGACCCTTGCTGTTTCGACGAGCAACGGTCGAGTGCGAGGGAGGGCATTGCTCCAATCATCCTGTTTTAGTTCCAATTATTTTTAGATCCAACTCATGAAACTTGCCTCAACTCATTAAAAAAAATCACATGTAATAAGCAAAAACTCACTCAGCGGTACTTTGTGTTTTACATTAGAAGCCACCTAAGCTCAGTTATCATGTTCCTTTTCTCATTGCTTCCACCTTATTCCATTTCAACCTCAAGTCAATTTTTGAAGCAATATTTATGTACATACATATATGAATCGGATGTTTAATAGTTAAAGTTCTGCCCACATAATTTGTCAGAATTACACGTAAACAAATGTAATTCAATTT
The DNA here is from genome assembly GCA_947179485.1 of Allacma fusca. Lineage (NCBI taxonomy): Eukaryota > Metazoa > Arthropoda > Collembola > Symphypleona > Sminthuridae > Allacma > Allacma fusca. The sequence continues at coordinate 51,340,213 of OX359249.1, read as the reverse complement.
GTAGGATTGTGACATAATGAAAGAAACATTCATTAAACATTTTGTGTTCTGATTTGTCTTTACTCGTAAGTGACATAAAAGTCCTGGAAATCCAATATTGGGTCTAAACTGTAATAAAAATAGATGAGACGTAGAAATAATAGCACCTTGATGGAGATTATTTCAGTAGTTTTGGAGGGAAAATATTTTGTTTTAAACTGGAACGGCAAGGAAACATTTGAATTTCTGCAGTGCCTGCATTCTTTTACCAAGACAACTAACATAAATTTACATTTTTAACGTTATTTTAATTATGTACAAGAATGACTTAAATTATGATTAAAGTTTCCATAATAAACTATCACGAACAAAGGACGAGAGTGATAAATATTTCCGGGAGATAACAAACTGGGACTGAAATGAATATAACCTTACCAGGAGACAGTAATCAGTTAGCACAATTTCTTTATATTTTAATAATAGCTGAATTTCTCAACACTTATAGGTAGGTATGTATAATAATTGTAGTAATTATACCGAGGGAGTAACTGCCTTGACATAGTATTTTTAACAGTATGTTTCATGTTTTGTAGTTAAGCTTATATTATGCTGGATAGCTTTTCACTTGGATTTGTGTTCACAAAACTTGCGACTGGGCGCACATGTTTACATGTACAAATATCTTATGTCACGTTAAAAATCTTCGTAAATTCACGAGGCAAGCACGCTCTTGCTTAGCCGGCATAAATACCAAGGGACATTTTGGACATGGAAGAATTTGCAAAGCAAGGTCTGTAGTAGACGTTTCAGTTAGATTATTTTTTTTTCATTTTTCTACTTTTTTTAAACTTTTCATTTATATGTAATTATATGTTCACTATAGAAAACAATTTAACGGCTACCTGAGTTCCATATTACGTTCCATTTGTTGGGGTCTCACTAATTAGCGTGAGGTCGGGAAAATTTAATAATTTGGGGGAGATCTGGGGGTTGGGTGGTCGGAGAGTCGTGAAATTCAATAATTGCCAGGAGTTTGGGAGATGGAGTTTGGGAGACTTCAATACAAAGTGAGAAAGATGGATCTGATTGGTTAGTCGCTCACTAGTCGCCCCGAGTTGGGTACACAATTATCCAACTTTCTAGATCTTATTTGACAAAATATTTATTCTGAAATTTGTAGCGGTACTCTTAGTATTTTACCTAGGTGAATTGATAGGAGCTATTACATGGACCAAAAATAGCAGTACTAAAACCCGTACTAAAGCAAGTTTAAAAAAATTATTACAAGGCCAAAAATAGGCTTTATTTACATTTCATAAGTACTTGATTTAATTTCAAAAATCATGAAATTTTAACTTTTTTTGATTCCATGATTGCTAAGTTAGCTACACACCGCACTCTCAATGATACTTTTGACCCATTCAATAGCTCCTATCAATGCACCTAGGTAAACCACCAAGAGCATGGCTACAAATATTACAATAAATATGTTTTGTAATAAGTTCTGGAAAGTTGACCCACCTCTGGGCGACTATTGAGCGACCAAACATTCAGATCCATCTTTCTCGCTTTTTATTGAAGTCTTCCGAACTTCATATCCCAAACTCATTTCCACCATTACTGACCATTCCTGAGTTTCACGACTCCCCGATTTCCCCACGTCCAGAACCCTTAAATTTCCACAACTCCCGAGTCCAGAATCCCCGCAAATTAGGGAGTTCCCAAACTCCAATAAGTAAGTGAGGTCCCGATTTTCCACCCTCTCACAAATTATTTAGACCCCGTTGTTGTGCTGACAAAGGATTTATTTTGTTGAATACATTTAAATAGACGCTTCTAACTGTAATTTTCGTTTTACTTTCTTCTTAAGAATTTGCAAATGTCGCAATACTTGTTGACGAACTCCGTGCAACTACACATGTTAGAAAAAAGTATTCAAAACATTTATATAGACGAAATATTAGAAAGGTAATGGTATGAAAAGTTTGTATAAAAAATTCGCACATTGTATTCAAAGAAGTAAAATTATAAAATTATTTTGTAATCGTTAATAAAGATACAAAACCTAAACTATAAAAATATAGACAGTCGACATGGTCAGGTTAAGTTTGTCAGGAAGGAATGATTCGCATGAAAAAAGTATTTAAGCGTTTATAAGTGTATGAAAACTTATAATTCAGTTTCACTTAAAAATATTGTTTTAGTAAAAGTAGGAATTCCTTAGGAATCATTTGGTAATTTAAGGTAAATTATAAATTAGTTACAACGACAAGGCTTGAAAATACAAGAAGATTCTTCCTTGTCGTATACGCAAAGTGATCAAAGCGTGTTTCTGAGCTTGTAGGACTATATGTATATAATGACTATTGGTATTCATAAATATTTATAATTAGAAACCCTAACATGTTCAACAAGTACACTTTTCGTGCGTATAATTAATAATTACATAACATTGTTGTTGGAACTGTTCAACTTTTAACGGATAATTTAACACTACATGAGTCCTTCTAAACATAACTTACTGAGAAATGTTTTACAAAGAATGTTTTGTCTTATCAACAATAAAAACCAATATCATCAAACACACAGCGGAAATTTTGATACTTTTTGTATACAATAAGAAACCGTTTCTAACCTCTACAGCAAGAAGTGTTGTATTTAAAAGTCAAGTTCCAATAATTATTACTTCATCTACGTCTTTAACAATTACCTGCGTGTACTAACAATAGTAGAGGCCCAACTGCAGCGCGTTTTATACGAAGACGCCAATATCAGGGCTAAATTGTGCATTTACTTTATAAAGTGACCAGGAACTATGTGAACTATGAAGTAATAGGAAGTTCAATAATTTGGGTACAACATTAAAGAATTTCCCGAATATGAAAAAATGCATATCGTCGGTGAAGTAGCAAAATTTTCGATTAAAATCAAAATGCTGAAAAAGGAAAACCAAAAATACATTGAAGTGTAGTATCTACAAGAAAGTAGTTCATTTTGCTTTTAGTGTAATTGCATGTAGATCATTTTGCTTTTAATCGAAAATGTATCTAGACCATTTTGCCTGTTCATCGACTACAACAAATATGCAACAATTACGAATAGTCGCGTCTCATTGAGGTAACACAGGATTCTTTGGCTTCAATGAATAAATACATGATTAAAGTCCATGTACATGATCTTGGTGGAAGTCTTTGATGGTAACTAAGTCATCTGGTAAGCGAACATGATTTATCGTCTTTTATCGTTTTAGATTATCGTCATAACAGTAACATTGGTTCACAAGTCCGAACATTCGGGTTTTAGCAATCTTCCTCCATCCGATTAGAAAATGTAATAATTTCCTTTACCATAAACTAATATTTCATTTCCAATTTCAAAAACTTGACAACTTAGGTACCCATTGGACAATTACTAATAATACTTTATTATAGCATTTAAATTCTGAGATTCGAAATTGTCAAAGGACAGTTTTACGTTGTCATCATTCCTTTCTGATTTTAAAGTTTTAAGCAGTCCTAGGTTAATACTCTTCCTAATTTAAAATTACTTTAACTGAGAAATTTCCAAATAGAATTCTGTATAATAATTTTACGTGAGAGACGAACCCAGAATGCAGATGAAATTCAAGTAGACTTTGCTCACAATCAGTGTAAATTGTTGGAACGAATCAAAACTTGCATCATCCTCTCATTTCATACAATTAGCCTCTAATTTTGAGATCTGGCGTAATCATGCACAAGTTGAAAACTGAGTTTTACTATCTTAGTGTCAACTGTGGAACCCTTAAGAGTTGGACATTGTACTAATGCTAATTGTAAAGTAAGCAAGCTTCGCTAGCCATAGGACTTATAAAATCTCTTGTAATGTAAAAACTGCCTAACGCCTACTGCTATTTCCCGTCTAATTGTAAAATTTCAGGTTTCCAAGTGTGTGACTCCGTCCGTTTGCGTAGAGACAGTTTGGGTCAGCACACAATTTCTGTTCCCCGTGTGCAATGCACGATTTCTTCCACATGACTAAAGTACAGGAGATTACGACAAAGTTAGTATTTACTATGATAACTCGAGATAACATTTGTATAATTAGTAATTGAAGGTGGTTACACGTCATTGGAAATGTTCATGATATTTGTCCAACCGACACATTGCTTATTTTAGTGGTAAATCCGAAAGGGAGAGATCAAGGCTGAATTGTAATAATTATAAGTATTATCTTCTAAGGTCTAAAGTTTCATTGTAATAAGTTGTATGTAGCTTAATGTAGTGAATGAGCGATAATATTTTAGTATTGTGCATGGATGTCGGTGAAAAGGTCAACCATCCATTTTCAAAACGCTACCTATTAATAACATTCTGACAATGAGGCCAAATATTCATGCTCAATGTAAGTTTTCTATAAATATTGATGCGTGTGTGCAGGAGATCTAAAAAGATTTTATATAATTCAACAGAGATATAGCAAAAGTTGGCGTCAAGTTTGCCTGCATAGTGTTTAGAAAGTTAGGCGCACTGCTTGACACAAAACATGATTACGTTATTTATGTGCATAAAATTGTGACGGTGCTTCATCTTTAGTCTGTCTCCTAGGTATATATCAAAGTATGTGCATTAAGTTAAAAACACTTGAAAAAACTGGATAAGCATAATGTAGTAACAATGCAAGTGCATTACCATTCATTTTGAGCCTGCGGTTTGCACAGACGAGTGCATAATATCTATATCTACATTATAGAATACTTTGGGTTTTCTCTCTCAAGTATAGTAAGAATGACATAAGCAGTAATCATACGTTGTAATGGCACGAAAGTTTACTGCTAGGCGAAAGCTGCATACGGTATATTTTCCCCCTCAAAATATCCTCCTGTGCAGTAGACGAGTTCGGATATTTTTTCTATAAACAAATCGTACTTTTAAATGTGCAATGTGTGAAATTAGTAGTGGTCCCCCTGAAATGGAATTAATTTCATGCTCGGTGAAATGGTGTTGTGGTTGTGATGTACAGTTTTAGTGATAGAATAGAAATTCTTAGCAGATCCTCATCTTCTTGATGTCTCTTGCTACTTGGGCAAGTTCCGCTGCTTGTCATAGACACGATAAGTATCTTTGCTTCGATTTTCTTCATTAACAGGTTCTAAACTGCAATCCTGAATATCAATAACCACTGGAGACTCTGTTAGTTCAGACTGGTCTCGAACAAGCCTGTGGCCGGAAGTGGTTCTTCCAAGTTGAGCTTCCACATAGTTTGACAACTCCTCATCTTCTTTATCCCCGTAGAATCGGTTGAGGCAAATGAGGAAGGTTCCGATTGAGAGACAAGTCACTCCTGTTGCCACCAGGTTCACCCATTCGTTTTTAGTTGATGTTGAGGAGGGAATTATAGCTGCCACCAAGAACAGGAATCCAATTAAACAGAAGATTATTCCCACGTGGAGTGTTGTCACCGTCCCAATTACCTGTTTAATGTACACAAACAATATCCCCTTGTAAATATTACATTTCACATTGACATTTGTTGCATCCCAGGTCTTTCCAAAGAAAGTCATTAAGAAAGTCTTGAAAGGAAATCATGCTCCTCCTCGTATAAATTCATAATATGGCTCTAACGGAGATCGTGTTTAAAAAAAAAAACCAGAGAAAGTCAGAAATTGTAAGTACTAATCCGGCAAAATGCATGTCAAATTGATTCAGGGCTACACTGGCTGAAGGAAATCATACTACTAATGTAATAATACACCTACAGTAACTCTAAATGGGAATGAGTTGGAGAATACTTGAAAAATTACGGAAATTGAGGCCTCCCATAGTGAGGTTCATTGTTGACGTAGTTTGTTGGTTCTACTGTATATGATCGTTAATCAAACATTGGCCACACAATGAGAGACATTTAAGCATCAATTCTTTTCCTTATACTTTTGCTCTGCTGATTTAAAATCAATGTGCCTGCTTCCCATTTCCTCGAGGCTACTTCATTATGCGTGTGTCCTAATAATAGACGAAGGTTCATCAATAAATTATGCACTCACACACGATGTCCCGCTTCATTTTCCCCTCAATTTCCTCCTGACTTGTTCAACTTCTCCCATAAAAATCAAACAACTTGAGTTAGCCATACAATTGAGAGAAGTGTGACTTGAAGATGACAAACTATCTGGTTACATTGTTTCCCAACCAAAACTTACACAGGAGCCCACACTGAGTGAAAGTATCCCTTGAGTCCCACACGGAGGAGAAAAAAGGAAAGATATTGTCTTAATATATGGTTTTCATGTATAATTTGTAGAAACGAGCAGAGAATAAAACTTTGGGGGAAAAGTATTACAAAAAAGCATTGTTTTACCTTATGAGTTGTATTACTGCCTCCACCAAGATTGGCTTCTGACACAGAACCTTTGTTGGCAGCTCGTCTTCGTCCTCTTCTTGCAGCCTCATCTCGTCTCTTTCGTTGTCTTTTGATGGCCAATGCCGAATGGACAGAAACTCCGTGCATTATTTACACATTTCCTCTCGTTCTATTTATTTCTAGAGATTTGTTATTTCGCACAAATATGGACGATTTCATATATTTTCAAAGGAGAAGGTGAAACTATTGATTTTTAATCCCAAACACTATTTGATTGCGCATGGCTCAGTTGATAGTTTCACGGGAAGCTTCTATGTGTCTGAACTGCGTGCATGTAGCATTTCCCACTTGTTCTCATCAAAACCATCGTCTTCTTAATTATTCAATTGACCAACATCAAGCACATATTAATATACAGTTGTAATTATGTATTCATATATACACATACATATTTATGTAAGAAAAAAATTAAATTCAGCCCAATTCATCTAAAAAGTAACATTCGTCCCTTTAAACGTGAATACGGAACTACTTTCCACACTAGGATAAATTATATCAGCTACTATGTCGTTAGTTGTTACAAGTACTTAATTAGCTCTAGTAAACATGTGATTCACTTGACTACGGAAAGATATGCTACGATATGCTACAAACGCTTGTATAACTTAACGCTACCAAATATTATGCTCTGGAAAATACACAAGCCTATGACCGTTAAATTAGACAGTCTATTAACAGTAAAACGTTCACATGATTTATTTATTCATATTCCCAATAAGTTGGAAACCGTGGACAAAAGAGCACGGTCTCTATCTCTACGTGTGCGTATGTAAGTATGGAAGATCTCCAGAGAAGAGACTAATGTCAAAACTCTCCAAAAATTGACTCGATAGTTGACAGTTACATTGAATATTGGTACATATATGTACAGTAACAGCGTATGTACATACATGAAGGTTCGAATGTACCGCACATGCATCCACCGAGTGAGACTTGATAAGCAACAACAACTATTCGGATCTATATCTCAAACAGAGTATTTTATTTATATGGACATTGAATAGAAAGGTTCTTACTTGATTAGGATGATTTTTTGGTACTCAAGCAATATAAAACAGCTACTATGTATGTACAAATATGGGGTTTCTAAACTGCTGTAATCTCCATGCTATAATCTCCCGAGTTAAGTTATGAAGAGTTCACAATGTAGAGTATATGCACAGGAAACTTGTCTTACTGAGATGGCAACGAAGAGATGGAAAAAGTAATTTCCATTCTAAAATTCTTCTCCAGTTTAGAAGACGTGAATCAATTCGAGATTTGTCGGAAAGGTTTCAAACTGGCAACAAACGTTGATGATTCTTTTAGGAAATGTATTTCTGCTAATGATTTACTTGGACAAATTAAAAACACACTGTTTCTGAAAATGTGATGTATTCTACAAGTTGCCTCTCATCGTTGAAACTTTTCACCAAAAACCCCCGCACCAGTGTAACATTCCCCCTTTGCCTACTAGCACGGATCCAGGCATCAGCTTTCACAGTGCGCATAACCATATACTTTCACTTTCTATTTTTTCTTCGTCCCTTCCCTTACACCAGCTTTCACTTTTCATAGATGGAGTTTCCTTGTTCAATATGCTCTTGAGGAAACTGTAGGAAACAATACTTTGTTACACCTAAATAACTTTCACTCTAACACGTTCCAAACATTATGCTATACATTGCCCAGGCTCATCGTATCTCCTGTCACCAGATTTAACTTTTCTTTGCCAACAACCTGTTTCAGTCTGCTGCATTGTGTATACTCATTAGCATCCTAAATCTTGATGGCTTTGGGGAACCTTGGGTTCACCGTAACTTGCATATATAATTACCTCATTTACAATGATAACTTGGTCATGAGTTTGGCCAATAATGATTGTTCCAAATTTGCCACAATTTCTCTGGCAAATCTCCCCTCTTTCCTTCACAGTAAATACACAATGGTTTCCTCACCACTAACATTGACGCATTTGTTGTCCATCCATACTGATACTCATTCTTATAGGTCTGTAAACGAGATACGTCAGCGATATCTACACCGAACGCTTGATTAGATTTAAAAAGTTAATGCAAGTTTTATCTTGTAATGAATAATAATTACTTCTCTAGCTAATGGTCACGTGTGCAGATAACCAAAAGGCAATACATCACATTGTTTTAATACGATCGTTAACATATTACTCTTTCAAAATCAGTCAATAAAACATTATTGAAATACTTACGCACATGTGTGCGATTCATTTGAGAAAAACATAACAAGTTGGCTATAAAGTACAAAATGATCTGCCACAAGAACAATAGGAGAAAAACACTCGTATTCACGTGTAGTCAGTTATTTTTATTTTCCTGTTTACTTGGTAAAATTACTTTTAAATTTAACGACATATCAACATTTATTTTTATTAGTTAATATTGTAAAAACTTAAGCAGTTTGCAGGTATGCAACAACTTTACCATCATGTAAAGGAATTATTGAATCATCCCTAATAATTTCTTCATTCACGATTTCGTCCATGTAGTTGCACTTGAAAAAGTATCTGTAATTTCCTTTCTTTGGAAGATATTCTTTGAATACATTCAAACTAACATTTGTGGTTGGGATTTTAAAACAGAAGGGTACGCCGTTGTCTTCTTGATAAAACACTACACATGAGATTTCTTTCTTCTTTGTTTTAATGGGATTAGTTTTTGTACTTGGTTTATTACTACTACAACTATTATTCAGCCATGTCTGCACGTCATCTGAGGTAGATGTTGTTGTTATTGAAATGCCAGAATCTTGGTCATACTTCGCGGCTGAAGGAAAAGTTTTAGATTTGGGCAGTTGATGCTCTTGGTCTTGAAACTGTAAAAAAGTATATTATTGAACTTTCGGTACTTTACATTCTCGTTTGTAGTAGAAAGAATAAGCAAAGCAAAGGAAAATGTCTCCAGTAAAATCCGTTCATACAATGTCCACACCGTTTTACTATGCACGCAACTTCTAAAAATAACACTGCCGAAAATAAGGCAACACTAGTGGCATGTAGTTGATTTCAGTAGTAAAAAGAAAAGTTACCTTCATGTGAATTCTGGGACGGAGGGCAGTGTTGGCAGCTGCTTTCATTCTCTTGTACTCTCTGTCTCTTCTTCCAGGAGGTGACCTTGAACTATCGGGAGTAACATCCGACCAAACACGACTGACATGTTCGTCTATACGAAGAAAGAAGAAAATCATTCCAACATTTGATTCAATTCAACTGATTACGACACTAAACCTTTATCTGTGACATTAACTTAGAGTAATCTCACCTAGGATGTCGTCGGGTTGCGTTTCATCCTGTATACATCGTGTGTTTGCTAAATGCAGTTTATCCCTAATAGCAATTGCTAGCAGAGAGTCGTCGCTGACTACAGGGGCTTTCTTTTCGCCTCTTTCTCGTTCTTGAATCACCGCGTTAAGTTTCTGTATTAACACAGCGGCAAATTTCCCTGGTTCCGACTAGAGATTCCAAAATATTGTTAAATTTGAACTAAATAAGTACATAATACATCTTGGTTCAACTAAGTTACCACCAGAATGAATGCCATAGTTAAAAAACATTACAGCAACAGTTACCCTCAACTTCTGCATTATAACATTACATGTGTGTGTAAGCATTCATTGCATTTTTAGCCTGAAGAAATAAGACAAATATTTTAATTAAATTACATTCGCTAATGATGATACATCAGTTTTCTTGGGGCATCTCGCATTTTGCGCCGGCAGCATATGACTCCCCAGGTTATCACAATTAAGTTCTTCTGTTTTCCTACTTCTGCGCTTGTTTCGCGTTTCGCTGTTATTGTGTTTGTAAAAACAGCAATTCAGATCAGTAAACCATAGAATTATTACCTCAAAATCGTACCAAAAGATTAATATTCAAATCAGGTAAAGCATGAAGTAAATTAATAGGTCACAATAATTAAACAAGAAAGGAAATATGTAATGTATAAATAAACAAAATGAAAGGTGCATTCAAATTACATGATTGCCTCAGAATCTGTGAGACACCCAGAACTAAAGCTTTGAACTTCAGAGTCTTGTCTCGACACAGGATTGTAACTATTGTAGTTGGAGAAATGGTAAGGGAATTTTGGCTTTTGCTTGCACAAACTAGCAAAAAATACAAACATAAACAAATCAAAATAATTAATAAAGCACCGAGGATGACCCTCGTGCAGTTCCCAACGCAAGACTACTCGATTCTAAACTACAAATTAAGACATTATAAAAATGATAAATGTCGTGACGCACTGTTCGTGATGACAAACATAAAATTTACCTCACAGGCATTTGATCCATACCGCTACGAAATTTTTGTGTAGCTTTAAGCGCTTCTCGAGTTAAACCAACGACCGTATTAGAGCTCTTATTTCTCAGTTCTTGACCCTCAATAAGCGGTTCTAAACTTGTTGGAGGTATTTTAGGGACGGATGAACAAGGTTGAATTTGGTGAACTGGAGGAGCTGTTAGTTGTCCTTGTAATCCTAATAATTGTTCTTGCGATTGTAATTGACGTTCTTCCAATTGTAATTGTTGATCTTGGAAATTTAATAACTGGCTTTCCTGCTCTATGCTCATTAAACTATTCAAAAAGTCTTTATATAGAGCAGCATCCCAAAACTTCCATACTTCTTCAACTGCCTCGTCAAAAATATCCTCAGAGAACTCTCTACTACTAATTTTATTATTTACACTCCTTTGAACACTCTCACTAATTACATTTAATTGATTGAATAAATGCGAGTGAATAGTGCTAATCATTTTAGTTACTGATGTTGGTTCACTTTTAAGTCCATTGACTGCCCATACAAAATTAAGTTGAGTTTCATATCCTGCGGAAGTTACAAATTCTTCGAATTTTTCCATAGTCGACGGATTTTGGAGAAACGACTTTAAGTCTGCAAAAAATAAATGTAGCCCGCACATATTAGCACTCTGAGTAAACCTAAGTTCTACTTACGCAACGTCTACGGAAATCCAACACCAACTATTTACTAAGGCCAGTTAAAATTTTAATTACCTTGTGGTCTCTCCATCGCGTGGGTTCGAGTAATTCCTAAACATGGAAAGAATAATTCTTTTACAGTTTACACTGCATTTGAACATTTCCCACATCCCTTCCCGCTTCTACTTTCTACAAGTATTCGTAGGTGGCGCCGTCAACGTCAATTTTGCAGCCCAATGTAGTTGAAGCCGAGTAAAAAATGCCCAGGGTTGAGCAATTATAGATGTTACGCTTCAGTGTTGACAGGGATTAACATTCAAGAATATTCCAGTAACTTTAGGAAGTTTATACAACGAAAAAATAGGCTGATAAATAATAATGAGTACTGCACAGCAGAGCTGCTTGCAGGTATCAGGTAGTACCTGAAAAATACCCTTCGGGTCAAGTTCGGGTCAGGTACAAAAAAAAGTACCTGAGATTCGGGTCAAGTGCGGGTACATCCAGGATCCGCACCTGATATTACAGGTCGGGTTACGATCAAGTTCGGGTTTAAAAAATATACCTGAGCTCAATGTCAGGTACAGGTTCGGTACAATGAATTCAAAATACCTGAACGCCTGAACCCGAACTTGCAATTTCAGGTATTTTTGAATTATTTTTTCCCGCAATAATTTAACTTTAAGTTCACGTGAATGAAACTCACGCTGAAATGAAAGTTAATGTAGCTTGACATAGCTGAAGAGCACGTGGGATTTAGTGATGCGTGAGAGCCGCCATATCAATTAAATTTACAAACAACCAAACTTTGCTAATTAATTTCATGATATAGCCTTAGCGTTGTAGCAGATATATACATCATCGATTTGGAATCTATTTCGTGTATACTTGTGCCTTAACTTCGTTAAAATTTGAAAAGCATGATGATTATCTGCGGTCTCTTTCTAAAGTTATCACTCAGAGAATGCTTGGGGAAGCTACACTAATGTTCCCATTCTTTTTGTGCTCATGTTTTGTCTGTTGTTGCTGTCACTTAAAATTAGTAAAAAAATGTGCATTTGTAACTTAACGTCATTTGCAAATAATATTTAGTTGGATAAAGTCTTAGAATAGAACTCATGTTTATAAGTTTCCTCTGAAAAAATAAATGAAAGTCGGGTTCGGGTTCAAGTTCGGGTCGGGTTTGTTCAATCAACGAACTAGTTCATTGAATGAATTTTTGCATGCATGCCTGCATCTGCACTTACATATTGCTACTGTGTAATGCATTAATAATTTAATTTTTAATTAAAAATAATAATTCTCTGCTGATTTGAAAGAGTAGGCCAACTTGGTGGTGGATGCTTGCCCGTGACAATGTCATCACCCTTGTATTGTATAATGCATTAATAATTTTAAAAAATAGCTTAAATAGTTTAATTATCGTTTAAACGCATCATGTATATCCTTTATGTATTACAAAAATTAATTATATTAAAAACATTTATACCCCGCAACATGAGATTAATTTTAAAATAATTATGATTTTTTTGTCAACCGATATACAGGCAACTTAATTTAAAATACAGAAGATCCGATTTTGAAAATTGATGCTAACATAAAATGTCAGTTTCCATAATATTTTTGTTTATTAGAACATAAATTCATTCCAGCAATGAAGATACTACAAATATATAATTACGAAATCTTGAAAAAACAGTAATCATTGAATATGAGGTAATTTCTTAAATAGACTAGAGATGGGAAAAAATTAAAACGATGAATGTGGATGGAATTCATTTGAGTGCAATTGAATTAGTTTATATAGCACTTTTTTGCGTGCGGTACCAACTACAGTCGACTCTATAACGACATCAATAAATCTCCCTAAAAGTGACGTTATAAGGGAACGAAGTTATAGAGGCACATAAAATAAATAACGGTTTAATTGTAAATCTTTCGTTTTTAGTTAAATTGGACTCATGTCTCGTTTCATTGCAGACATATAGCACATCGTCGGCTAAATTCTAAAAAGTACCATTTTCATTTGCGAACCCCTTTAAAAAGCATAGGTTGTGAAATGAAAATGGTACTTTTTAGAATTTTTTGTAAACAATCACACTTGTACTTACTTATACATATTGAAGGAGCGGAAGCTCAAATCTATTAAAACTATACATACATACATACATACTTTTTATAATTTAGCCAACGACATACTATATGTCTATACTGTATGCAGAATGAGAATAAAAATAGCTAATATTAATGAATAAATAATCATATTTTTCAAAGTATGCAAACCACAAACACCGTCAACAACAGAGGTCAGTGAATAAAGTATTTTCTGAAACTCAGTAAGACACTTGTCAGATCATTTACAAAAGTTTTCAAACAGTGAAAAATGTAATTCCGTTAAAACAATGAATATCAGTTCTTTACTGCATGAGAAAATAAATCTAAATGTGGATTTTCCTGGGTGGGACTTAGTCAATGTCGTTAACCACGCTTGCACATATATTCCTATTTATTCCTTCTTCTAATGATCTAGTGCCCGCATTTTATTCCTCGTCCTACTATCCTACAATCTCATAGATACAGCAATTTATTCTTTCATTCAGCCATCCCGGTTGGTCTCCGGGTTTTATCCCCATCCCTGCATCCCAGCATTGCGTGTCAAAAAAGATGGTGCATTTTCAAAAGCCAACGATAAATGGAAGCCTGAGTTCCAAGGTGTAAATCGTAAAGGTGTAAACTTTTATTTTATCCGTCCTATATGCTTATATATTTGCCGTTATACTAAAATGACATCAGTTGCCTACATACATACGAGTATATAATTGTATGGTGATTGTGCGTACCTACTTACTTTTTAGGCTAGGCTTTACCATACATTCTAGTACCCCATTTTGCCAACAAGGTTCTTTAAAAAAACCATTGCACCCTACAGACAGCCTAGACGTAAGTCTAGATATATATTGTAAATACATTTTGTAGTTTGCATTTTCAATTTCTAGCAATTGAAGTATTTTGTAGTTTAATTTTCACGGAATATATGCATTTTATATTTTCTGGTTTGTATTTATTTTCTATGCTTTGTAAGGCGTCACTGTATTTTTAATTTTAGCAGACAATGACAATCGTTCCTAATCTTCCAGAAAATTCAAAATTTCCTAATTTATGTCACTTGAACCAAACACCATGTTAGTTAAAACGAAAGGTATAGCATGGAGACGACAAACCTGAGGTGTCAAAAGCACATTGTATTTTTAGAATGTTTTAGTAATTTTAAAATATATTTTGTAGTTTATATTTTGGGATAGTATGGTGGATTAAAGTATTTTGCATTTTGGGGTATTGTGCTGCATTCAAATATTTTGTATTTTGCTGCGGGGCAGTATTTTGTAATATGTAGATTGTATTTTGGTTTAAGTGCTCCAATATCTTGTATTTTGTAGTTTGAATTTTCTGTGAATGTACATAGTTTGGAGAGTTCTGTAAATTATGTATACGACTGTTAAAAAACGTGTTATGTTTTAATAACGTAATAATATTCCTGATTGTTTGAGCAGTAAATGTTATTTTACGAATGTTTTGTTTTACAAGGGAACCAATTATTGCAAATGAGATTCGATCGAGATCGATGATTTTTTGCTTTGTATTGGCTACTTGTAGAAAGAGTTGTTTAAAACTTGATGGCTTGTCGTCGCATTTTTGCTCATTGTGAACCATTAAATTTTGGAATCCGAACTACGACATGAAATGTGAGCTTTAATTTCTGCTATTGGCCCAGCATTTGAAAACATTTTCATAACGACCAGATCTTGTACAATGCATTAGTGCTAACCTTATTCTTAATATTCTACTCTCAACAGGGAATTTGTGAAACCTATAGTTCTATATTTTCTACCGTCCTGTTGAAGATACCCACGAAATGTCCATACAGCGTGAAAAATAAAGGCGACGAAGCATCTGGAAAGGTATAATACATATTGGAGGAAATCTTTTAAAATCCGACTTCGTTTCGCTTTTTTAATAAACTGTAACTATCAACATTTTCTACAAATGCTTTGTAAATCGATCGTTCGGGTGGGCTAGAGTTGAGGTCAAAGGTTTTGAGCCTCCCTGTACTCCTTTCGACTTGCTCGTATGAACACGTTAATAACAAACGAAGGACCGGCTGCTAACTTGACAGTTGTAAAGATTGAAGATTATAGCAACTGACGATAGCTGCTATCTTTATGTAGGTCAACTTAGAAGCTGGAGGCTGGCTGCTTTCTTGACGCTCTTAGCTAGTGCTATTTGTCATTGGTACAGAGAGATAGACATGAGTAAATGAAAAGGTTAAATTAAAGTACAAATGAATGCAAGTCTTATCTTTTTAGTAATACAAACAGTAATAATTTATTGATGAATGAAATCCTATTGAATGTTTGCTGCTGATAGAATATAGAAATTTTATTTACAGTTTGGGAAAAGGCGAGGGAGATAAAATAGCAAACAAAAGAAGTATTTTCAAGAAAACTAACAAGACACACGATCAAAAGATAATTAGCTTGCCGTAAGCCTTTTAAAATCTCAACAATATGAACAGGTACGGGGGCGCTCAAGATAAAACCTCTCTGCTATTTTTTTTATTATAAAAAGGTTCCGACCGATACAAATTGTAAAAATGGATTACAAAAAAAAAGATATAAAATATAATAAGAGATTTGATGATAGAATGTTGTAGCTATAATATGGAATTTAAACAAATATTTATCGCTTATTTATGACGCCATACACCCCTCGACGTTCTCTGGCCAGTCACACACATTTTCATTGGGATTAAACACAAGTTGAGCAGGGCAAGGCATGTGATGTTTCCTCTCACCTTCACACATGAAGTATTTGGTGCAGTCTGATTTATCTTTGTGGTAGCTGATGTGTCCGTCCTCTTCCGCACAGGTAATTTCATTAGCTAGAATTTAAAATTCGGGTTAGTCCCATATTGACTCCATTCATATTGTCAATGTCAATGAATAACAACATCTTTACACATTCTTATGAAAACTTGTAATGCATTTCATGGACTAGAACTTACGATCACGCTTTTTGCTTCCAGGGGCTCCAGGACTACTACTTTCATAAGGTCCTTCGTAAGTTTGTTTAACTCGGTAGCCCTTCAATTCCGTTTGGACGCTTTTATGCAGAGGGAACTTTCCACTCCCACAGGCATCTCCAGTGAAATCATCTAAATCCATGGAGTAGATGAAGATCCCAGCGAATCCCTGCTCTTTCAACCAATCTGTTTTCGTCTTGAGTGATCTGGTGTCGTCGAAACCAATCCATTGGTTATCATTGTAAGCAAATGGAACGGACTGTTCGTTATCCCAAACCAGAGTAGTGTTTGGCAGATCCAGGAAAGGGCAAATCTATTGGTTTGATATATTATTATATTAAGAGTATTTTATCTACCGCATATAACTTCAATTTCCCCCTTAAGCCTTTCCCGTTAAGAAACAAATAAGCATTTTGAGTTTTGAAACAGTTTTGAAACAGCTTTGAAAATGTTGAAGGAATAAAATTGAATAAAAACTTCTTAGTTTGGAACACTGCACATGTTCATTTTTGCTTGTGGGAAAATGTAATAATTACATGTAACTTTCGGAATTATAAACCCTTGCAGATTGACTTATTGGCTTCTTAACTGACTTTGCATCTAGAATAGTTTAAGTATATGAGATTTTATTAATGAGCTCTGTATGTATCTAGAAAAGAGAGTAAATTACCTCGTAGTATGCCATAAATCCTTTTTGTCCCAACACCCCTCCGCCAACACCTCCTCCATTAATTCCTGCCCCAATGTCGAATTTACTACGGTCTTCCAGTTCATAAGTACGGCCAAATGCCCCAATTCCAACGTTGACCTTCTCCTTAGGGGCATCCTTCAGGTAAGTGGCAATAATGTAATCAACGCTGTCATCACCCTCATTGATAGAGTGCAAGGGGGAATGATGAGACAGCTTGTCATCAGTAAAATCGTAGGTGACCACGTTGAACTGGTCAACATATTTGGACAACTCTTCAATGTCGATGTTCTTCAAAGATTTTTTATTGACTTTACATGAGAGTAGCAGTCGCACGGCTTTGGAGGATTTAGCCTCTCCCTCAAATGCAAGTCGGAGTTCTTTAATCAGTTGCGTATACACTGAGGCTGCTCTGTTTTCAGAAGATTCCGAGAAAAAAAAAGTAAAAATGATATTGAGGCTTGGCAATGGGAAAAAATAACAAATTGACAAGTTCTGTCCTTGAGTGGTACTTTTCGATTTACCTGGAGTCAACATTCCAGTCCACATCAATTCCATCGATTTGGTTCTCCCTCAGAAATTCTACAGATTCGTACACGAAGTTGTTCATTCGGTAAACACTGCTTGTCATCTCACGAAGAGCAGCATCACCACTTACAGACAGCAAAATCTGTGGAAACATACATAATAATCAATCCATAGTATCAAGTAATCCTGCGAACTTTGCCAAGCTTTTATTTGAGCTCACTGACCTTCAGTTCTGAATTTTTTTCCTTGAGTTTTAGCAACTTGGCCGCAGTCTCAACCTCATCGTTCGAACCGAGTTTGTTATCCTGAAATCACAATTTATTGCTTTTAAAACATTCCATCAGATTCTCTAATGCTCGACGTGTGTACTTATGCACATGATGAAGGAATCTCTTATTTACACTAGCACAAAGCCCTGCTGCATAGGGGCAATTACATGGCAAGAAGGAGGGATTGCCATACTTAAAGCTGTCACATGTCTACTATTTTTATAAACTAGCTACTATTTCGCTAGGCAGTCACTGCAAAATGTCCAGATTTACTAAGTCGACTATTTTAATGAAAATCCTTCCACACTCTACTTATTCACGTTTACCCAAAAATAATTCTAAATTCATTTTTAATCAAAATTTGAGCCTGGTTGGGTGACACCTACCCCAAAATTTACAACATGATGTATTTCTATGTAATATTAAAGAAACTGTCCATTAATGAGTTTGAGTAAGTGAGTCTTCTACCATGACCGTATACGGCACACTATTGTGAAGGTTCGTTAGCGTCTGTTCGATACAGTGTGCGAAGAAACGATTGCTCCCCAGCTTAGCTCACATTAGGAGTAACAGTAGAAGAGTTTTCAGTTTATTTCAATCTACTTCTTAAAACTCTATACAGCGGTCAAGGTAGTGAAAAGTGGAGCAAATGATTTTCAAAAGGTCAAATTCTGAATTTAAATGATTTTTTAGCAAATTTGATGGGCTTGACAGGGAGCTGAGCACACAGATCACTACGATGATGATAATGGCTAAGAGCAAATGGTTGCGGGAAATTTCTGGAAAGAGGACTTGACCTGAAATCGAACCTGTCCATTTTTCGTTGGCAGTTTGTGGCCCATAAAATCATTTCTTAACGCTGCACAAAATTCCATAGGGATTAACATGGCCTGAAGTCAAAACTTGCGATTTCCGGAATCGAAAACGGAAAGCAAGGCCTCATATTTTTATTACTGAATACGCCTTACTATGGCTGTCTGTATACGGGTCTTGCTATTTTCACAATGCTGATGTGTAGGGATATATTTAACATAGCCCTGAACAGCTCTGTTGTACAACCTAGTGTCAACAACTTATTTTAAAACAGATTTTGAAATGCGAAAAAACAATTTAAAAATTTCCAAATTTGATCTTTCCTAAAAAGAATCCTGACTTTGTTCCAATTCCTTGACTACTATATCTATAGTTTTTGGGCTATGAGGTTTTTTTCAAAACAAATTTTTTCAAATCTGGAAAACGATTTGCTAAATCATTTTTCAATCAAATTTCAAGGGATTTGAAATTGTCTCCAATACCTCTTATGTGGGCTAGAGTGGGGTCAAATCGTTTTTTGGTGCCCGATACAATGAACACTCATTGTCTTGTCGAATACTACTCTGTCGGTCTATCCTGAAGTTATTTTCGGAGATATGACTCTGAAATCGCTTCGAAATTTCCAACGGTAACCTTAGATAAGATTTTTTACATATCAGAATAAATCTTGTAACAAAAATTAGAAAGCCTACTATTTTGATCTTCGAGATCTGGCAGTTGGCAGGAGAATGCATATCAGTGGTATTTTATTATTTAAAATATTATCGTGTTTATACGTGGCCTAATATAATTTTGTAAGGTCAAACCCGATCTCCTTCAAAAACAATATGCGTCTTGCTTTTTTCCCAAATTGTCCCTACAAATAATTTGCCAATAGATTGCCTGGTGTCATTGGTTTGGCAAGGCTACTACAGCGTGCTTAAGCAGCAAACAGCAGGAACGGTCTGAGGCTCTATGTTATACTAAATACCCATTTGTTTACATTCACTGTGTCCAAATTTTCATTGTAAAAACTTGTGCTAGCACCCCATCACGTATATATCTACAAGAGACTTCTTTCTGTCACAGTGATGTCACGAAATCCAAAAATCGCCAGCAGCCGTAGCTATAAGGTTTCGCTTAAATGAACCCAGATTGTTTTAGCAAATATTGTTTCGGTGATTGAGGGATCAAATGTTACATTAAAGTTTAATCCATCGTCTAAGGGGAATAGTTTAAACCAGATTATATAAAAATGTAGGAAATAAAATATTTAACAAAAACGTTTACAATCGAGTTGCTTTTGCGCACTTAAAAATACAAAATAAGATTCAGCTCAAATAGGTGACATATTGTAGAAATATTTACGCCATATATGACACATGTCATGTTCGATTATGACCAGTCTTTGAAATGTTCAGGACACGTATAATATGATAATTTTTATCTTTCATCGTCTTCTGTTCTCAGCTGCTTTACTTTGAAATTTCCCTTTCGTAATAACAATAAATAAATAAAAAAGTAAAATTTCAAAGCAAAGCAGCTGAGAAAAGAAGACGACTTAAAAATTGTGTTACACGCTTTCCTGTGCACAAAAGGGGCAGATCATTTCAGCCATCCAGTACAACCTTACTCTTTGCATGACCATGTAGGCAATATTTACTCAAGGCATTGAAAATAATTTGGTAATAAATGCTTAAAGTAATAATTGAAAATTGGTTCACGGGAATTAGTACTTAATGTGATGTTAATGGACTCATGACTCATGATTAATTTTTGCAAAACCAAATTTATGGTGTTCCATAAGGTCAAAGATAAATTCATATAAAGTAGCTTATTTGTTCAATGTGACGGCGGACGCTCGTTTATTTGAGGGCGTGTAGGTTGTTAAATATTAAGGTGTTAATATGAACTAACACTTGAATTTTATCATGCATTCTGCATTCTCAATATGTAAACCAGGAATGGGTTTCCGTCAGTTATATTACACTCGTTAAAGCCTCTGTAAACTTTGAAATGTTGAAGTAACTAGTTCAATTGAATTTTTTTCTAATATCAAATTTGTTTATGCGTAACAAATTCTTATACTGACTACCTGCATAACAAAATAATAAATTATTTCACTCATTCTTGTAGAGAAAAAATTGTAAAGCAAGAGCTATCAAGAGAAATTATTGCACGCATAGAGACAAAGTGTTTGTAATTCCAGAAATATCCCATCTTTACTTGAACGCACACTGAACACCAATGTGGCTCAACTGAGGTTTCAAAATACGTATACTATCTGTAACAATATATAACAAATACTAACATTAGAAATTGACAATTTCCAGTATGACTATGTGTTTCAATAAGTTATTACGTAATATAATTTCTACGTCTTTTTTCATTCCCTTAGAATTTAATCAAACGGATCAGAGTGCAAATATTATTAAACAAGCTCTGAAGCTTTAGATCATTAGACCCTAACATCAATATTTTCTACTCTTCCTGCAAAAACTACATACTTGGAACTAAACGGCACTCCTACCAACAACTGCCCCCTGCAATTGACATTTTCTTCGTGAATCCGTCAGTCTGGAACTTTGGGATTGCACAAATACCGCCACAGTTCTACAAAAGGTGTTTGTTTCAATGTAGTATTTGGGACACGCAAAGCCACCAGGTTTTATGCATGTTCTACAGAAATCCCACAAAACAACCGAATCACAACTTAATCATACAGAGTGGCATGCACGCCAACTACACAACCGAAAACTCTCTCGAGCGTCACCAGACTGTCATTCTCTACGTTAATATGACCATTTCTAAGCTTTTGAAAAAAAATCCCACTACATTGGTTAGAAGGTCCAAGGGACTGCTCTTTTTCTTTTCTGGATCTGACGTTGGTCATACCATCATACTCAAGTTTGATGCCTTGTGATTACCAAGTAAATTCAAATCAATTTATTTAATGTCTTCTCTGTCTCGCTCAGAACATTAACACTTTTTTTTTTGGCTCGTAATGAATTTACACAATGTTTGAAGAACTTACTGACAATCTAACACTTGTGTCGTCCTACATCCTGGAATGATGAACCGACTGCACAAGTTCTCTATTCTAACATTAATCATCCAGAAAGTTTTCTATTAGGATTCTGTTGTCATTCAGTAAATGGTGCATCCAGAAAGTTTTCTCTTGGGGTTTATGCTGTTGACATTCAGTAAATACTGACAGTGCATACCATTCATTCCAACTGCTATACAATCCTTAGAATTACAACAACCGTCCTGACTAAATCTAACTTTGCGCTTTCTCGGGATTATTTTTTAACTGAGCTATTAGACTCTTCTGACATAACTTGGAATTGAATCTTAGGCAGTCCGATACTTGTAATTATACTATTCGTGCTGAGTCTGTATACTTATGCCAGGAGGATACCCCATGCCTTGAATTCATGTGCTGACACATGTGTTCATGCACATATTCACACTGTTTCTTGACTAAACTGAGGGATCCCTGGTGAAACCCGAAATCTTTCAGGACTGGGGAGGGGACAGCAGTTTTTAAATATAGAGATGTGTCAGGCATTTCATCACCATTATCCAATTTTCAGGACAGAACTGGTGAAATTTAAAAAAAGTTGTTAGGACGGGACTGGGAAGAAAATTGTCCCCGTAGATAATCAGGACGTGGTGAGTACAGTAAACTTTTCCCCCTAGATAAGGGGAAGGGTCATGAGCAGGTAAATTGTCCCGTACATAATCGGGACGGAATTTCTGCCATTATAAATGTTTCCCCTTTCAAGTTGTATGTACTGCTATCTTTATGAAAATAGTTAAAAATATGTAAGTAATTTGGCACGAAATCACGACTCATATGTACATGCTTGCATGCTGTGTCTGTAGAACAGTTTGTGTAACCTTCGTCGATGTTACATACGTTAATTTTGAGCATGCAGAAAAGTAAATAAAAGGTGATCTAAGAGCTCATTGTACGCTATGGAGTGAAGAATACTAAGCTGGATGACTGGGGGGAAGGAAAACTCTGACAAATATTTGAAAATATCATGAAGTTCAATAATTATTTGCTTACATCGTTAGTACACATGAAGCAATATTGGCCCAGAAATGCAAACCTGACCGACAGGTTGAAGATTTTACACTTCAAAGTCGAGTATAATGCAGCTCCTACGCCTCACTTACTTACTGAGGCGTTTGACCTAACCTACAACACAAACTTTTCCTGCCAATGCACTGAATGCGTCACTCACTCAGAACGGTGTGGAGTAGTTACACTCATTACATAATTCCCTTCTTATGTGAGATACGACACAGGGATTGATAAGCATGAATTTCGAGCAACATTTAGCCATTTGATGGCTACAGTCAAAGAAAAACTTGAGCAGAATGGGTCAGGTCAATACTTTGTTGTACCGATCATATAAAGCATGTCTGAGAGGCACGCTATATACTTTCTTCGCTGAAGATGCCAACGGGAAACGGTGGAAAATGTGGAAATGGTTGGATAAGGATTTTATCACGTCAATTTATCCTCTTTCAGATTTCCCGTTACATGTCAAACTTCCATTACTTACAATTAGCTTGTCGTCTACGCTCAACATACATAGTAACTTCAAATAAAGGAGGGATGTAGCATAGCTTTAGCATTGTAGTCTTAAATTTTTCAAAGATTTAGATGGCAAGGGTCTCTAAAGGCGCTTTTTAATGTTCCTGGAGGGCTGACTAATCTCTTGAGTGCCGTGGGGCCACAGGATGTTATTTTTGAAAATCCAAATGTGAAAGTCTCTGACAGTAATGAATGGGGGCTGTGCGCACACAAATATGTAACTAACTGTGAGACTAAGAATAAAAGCATCGGATAGGACAAGGTGATTTGCAATTTGTAAAATAACCTTTAAGGGTGGTCCTGAATAGATGAGAATAGTGCAGAGGCTTCCGTCAATAGTGTCGAGACTCATTTTCCCAGCACCTCGACGCTTGAGAGCCGCACTGTCAAAGTAACAGACAATGTTTCCGGGTTTGGCTGCTCATGAAATAAAATTAAAGAGGAAATGGCTGTTAGTATATACTAGAGACGAGACTTGCTTGGGTGGAAATGAGTCCATTAAAATAGTAGTATTAGGGATAAAAACCAAAATTACTGTTTAGATCCTCCTCCTCCTCTTCTTCTTCTTCAATTTCAACCAATTCCTTCTCCTTATCTTTGACAAGTTTTCGTTTAATGACCTCACTGACGGGGATACGAACAGCCTCTGGCTTGGGCTTCAACACGATCTTCTTGGAATGTTTACTCCAGTCAACAGGGACTCCATCCCGTTTTATTCCCATCATCTCTTCTCTGTAAATTAGGTCGAGGATGAACACATATTATTATTACTTACTATTACGCCGTAGTTAGCATAAATTGTCCTTGTCAATTAGAACCAACATCTTTTCATTACCCCGAGGATAACAAGAGTACGAGAAATTGAGAAAGTCCGACTCAGGGAATGTGTACGAAAATGAAAATTATTAGAACTTACCTCATAACTTTGATCAATGGGTACTTCCCACCCCCTCCGCAGACATCCCCTTTAAAATCGTCCATATCAACGGTCCACACCATGGCTCCAGCAAAGTCATTCGATTTAATCCAGTCCATCTTGATCTTAATGGAAGTTTCATCATCAAAACCAACCCATTGGTCCCCATCCACCAAGTATGGAACCTTCATCTCATCATCCCAGACATATTGGGCTTTGTTCGTTCTCAGGATTTCGCAAATCTTCGGGTACAAACACATTCCAAAAACTAAATTAAACTTTCGAATCGATTAATTACACAAAATTGCTACGAGGTAGTAAAACCGACTAGTGTCTCCCAAAGGACTAGTCTTTACTTAATTTTGTGAAACTTCTGCGTATGCAGAAGAAGAACTCTTCTATCAGATTAGAAGAAAAATTCAACTTCTAAAAAGTTTTTTGACAAGCCCGAATGAGCACATGTGAAACATCCAGTACAGAATCTAATGAAAATGTATAAGTAAATTTGGCTTCCTCCAAATAATTATATGATAGTCTCTTTTTTTTTGCAAACGTACATGGAAAATATTTTGACAATCCTTGCAGTTACTTTTTTTTTTTTCATAGTCAGTAATACATACTAGCCATGCTGAAGGGAATATATCTCGAAAAGGGCACAGGAAACTTTTCAAAGACTCGCTACTATGCTTAATGGTGGTGATTCATCAGCATTTTGTGAAATGATTGAGGTAAATATTGAAATTTGAATTTGGTCCATAAATCTCCGGATGTGAGTTAAAGTTCTCTATAAGGATACAAAGGTTTCGCGGAAATTGCTACATGAAAGTGTAATTAGGAGAGGACTGAGGCTTCACATAAAAAAAGTGTACTACTTTTTTTTTCTTTTTTTTTTAGATCTGTCTGAAATAATTTGTGACAGGTTTTTCCCAACTGACTCAGGAGTATATATTTATATTTGAGGAAATGAATGTGAGTAGAAAGAAATAAAGAACATGCAGAGTGGGGAAAATACATTTCCAATAATGTCAAGAGTGCTGTCGTAGGGTCTGTTAACTCCGCATGCACCGTCGGAGTTTCCTTCTCCCTTGTTCCTGAAAATTAAAGAGCTAGAAGCCGTGTAGACAATCACATGGGTCCCTAACCATTTTCGTAGGAATGTTACTGGAAATGTAGTAACATAATCTTCCTCTGGTATGCACTTGGAGAGAAGTGCTGTATATAGGCCTGTAGGGCTAACACAATTCTACAAATGCATACTACGACTCGGTCCGTATTTACATGCTTGGAGGCCCAAACGTCTGCAGCCCAGGCTCCTTTCAGACTCATCAAAAAATCATTTGAAAGCGCAGTCAATAATATGTGCTCGACATGTTTAGTATTTTTTTTGTGTCAGTGGACATCCAAGGCTGAAGTTAGGTTTTTTTTTGTATTAAAGGTAAGTAGAGGCGGAAGATTGGTGAGTGGGGAAGTAAATGGGTTTCGTAACAAGACTGACTCACATAATGTAACCTGTATTAGAGCGAATGGAGCAAGGGTATAAGAAAGATGCTGTGAAACTTGTCTAGGTAAGGAACTTGAAAGGATGAGATGGAAGTGCATTGAGTGGAGACAAGAGATAATTTGCGGATGCGGACAGAAGATACATTGCATATGTACATACATACGCTCACCTCACACTTGTGATCCGACTATGTTGGTTGTGAGGAGAGGAGATCTAGTTATGGAGGATGGAGCATGTGGATTGTGTGCATAGATACAGAGATACAGATAGTCTGGACGGAAACTAGGGAAATCTTACCTCATAATAGGCCAAAAAGCCACCTTCCCTTGTGTAAACACCAGCCACACCACCGCCTTTCGTGGCCACGTTTACACTGAAATTCTTTGGATCACTCAACGTAAAACTTCGACCATACGTTGGCATTCCAATAACGAGCTTTTCTTTAGGAGCTCCAAGTCTCATCCACATACTCGCTGCATGACTCACACTCAATTGCTTACGCCATTCCGAATCCGAGGATGGGGCGTACAGTGGAGCATTATGTCCAGTCTGAGACTCCCATTTCCCGTGGAAATCATAGGCCATCAAATTAATAAAGTCCAAATATCTATGGAAAACAAATCAAAACTCATTCCTATTGATAATAAATAGAGGAATCTTTGAGAGGGGAGATTCCTTGAATTTGAGTTAAATGACGTACGTTGACACAGCTGGAACATCATATCCGCCTCGAATTGAGTCAGGTCCAACGGGGACGGCTGCAGAGAGTAAGAGTTTCTGCTTCCCAGTTTCTTCAGCCTCGGCCTTGAAAGCCTCATGGAGCTCTGCACATTTTTAACATGTTTCACTCAGCTCGCTTTCATTATCAATTATTTTATTATCAATTCTGTTCCGGATTCATGACAATGAATCAGGAGACTGTAGCACTGATATACATCTCCTCATTCACTCACTTACAATTATCAGAGACCTCGACGTCAAGAAAGAAATTATCATAGTTTGTTCACTTTCCTGTACGTACATTTTTACATTTCCCACTCGGGGTTACACATACGACTCCCTTACAACTCTACACATCTCACAGGTGCATATATATATAAGGTGATACATACATATGTACCTACTGTACAGTACTACAGATACAGTTGAAAACATAGATAGCCACTGTAAGAAAGCGTCAGAGACAAAGGATATGCAAGGTTTTTATTTGCAATCCCCTCATTAACACTCCCTTTAACTCTAAGCTATTTAGTTCATCATAAATTCCAAGTGGGCTTGTACTTACAATGTTACGTGCTACTATCTATACATGCACTGGCAATAGCTTCCTTCATAAAACAAATAGTGACTAAAATATATGGCAAAATTACAGACCTTTCAAGAGCAGAACATAGTTTGCTTTGTCCTCCGTTCCTTTGGGATACTCCCAATCGATATCCAAACCATCGAAATTCCGTTGTCTTAAGTAAGGAATTGAACTGAGAACGAACAATTGTCGAGAGTAACGAGTACTTGACATTTCCTTAAACTTTTGAGTTCCGAATGACCAACCACCTGTAAATTTGTGTAAGATAATTAAGAACGTGTTAATTTTCCGAATGTTGCTCTTATACTCCCTGAGTTTGCATGTTGGGAAGGAATGGTCTCAACTACTTCCATGCATCAGTTTACTCTGTATCTTTTTCCCATCAAAAGTGTACGAGAGGTTACTGAAAGTGTGTCTGTATTATGAACTATGACTGTGGCAAAGGAGCTTTTAGTATGATATTAGCATTTGTATAACAAGTCCTTGCTTCACTTACCAATAGCCAGGAGCGTCTTCAATTTGGGATTAGCTTTCTTCAGATTATTGATTCTCTCATACAATCCAACTTTGCCATCCTTGGTCTCATCATTGGTTTCGAAGGAGCTCAATTTACCTAATTTTAATTCATATAGTTCAATGTTTGAAAGTTTACCACAACAATAATGACAATGGGAGCTGTGACCCATAGTTGGTAAATTATGGGAAAGGAATGTAGGAGTTTTCCAAATTGAGGTAAATCTATAATTCACTGTAGATGATTTATATGTTTGCACCTGAGGAGTTCCAATGAATTCAGAACTAGAAAAACCGAACCAACTTGCTTGCTAAGTGCGAGTAAGCATGAAAAGATGAGGTTGAATGACCATTTCTCTCTAACACACGTACAATTACAAGGAAATATATAGCAATTAAACATGAGCATAAATTATTGTACGTGTTGTGTCACAATGCCCCACGATCAAATCATTATATACTTTTTATTGCCAGGAACGTTGGGCAACGTATTGTCAAAGAGTCGTTGTGTGTAGATACAATTGTAAAGCTCCCTCATTATTCCTACCTTTCGAGGGATTATGTAAATAACTAGCACGATTCCTCTGTATATCCTTGTGGCAAACCTTCCATTTAAGACAGTTCTTCTAAATTGTCTACACACACACACACACACACACACACACACACACACACATACTCACATACACATCTACCGCCTGCCTTCGAACTTCAAAAGTGAGCCCTTTCTGAAAATACATACTTGATGTAAAAGTGCACGAAAGAGTACCCATCGTGACAAGTCTTTGGTAGACGGAGCGGCGGAGAAGGGAAAAACTAATATAAAATACAATATCATGCAAGTGGATGAAGCTGTGAGTAAAAAAAACTGTACGAGTACCCCGAACACGCACACCATCATCGTACTACTTGAGCACGGCTTTACAAAATTGCTCACAAATAAAACACGAAGTGTATGGAGGAAAAACAAACAGCATGAGCTCCGAGCATATATGATATTTATCAATGTGTTAAACACGACCATGTATCATCGCCACTTAGTAGAATACAAATTCAACCCTTCAATTCACTGACTAATTAATTAACTACAAGCGCGCCTCCTCACACATTATATATGGCAGTGAAAGAGAAAAAACTAAAAAGGTTTCTTATCTCCACGAACATGTTCATTTATTTGACGAGTTTCCGTTTGCCGCTTAAGTAAATTCTGACTAGCAAGAGCGCTCCTCAAAGTTCAGGAATATATACACGCGTCCTGTCTGTGCTGATTATGAGGGATGTAGAAACACGTGAGTTTCCAGCTCCTTAAATGCATCCAATATCTGTATAGATAGATGTATTCATTCCATTTGAGGGACATGGAGCTCTGGTGCAGTCCAACAACGGTAACAAAGTTATGTTATGCTCCAACTGTATCATAGTTATGCTTCAGGAACAGCACAGTTCTACTCTAACAGTATCACCGTTGTTTTTAGTCCCATCATAGTTATGCCCCAACGTTCAGCCAGCCTCACTTTTATGGCTAAACCCTATTTTCCCTCATACTTACTTGTTAGCTACGTCTCTTTGAAAATTGTCGTAGTTAAGGGCAAATAGTACGACGGCTGCTCAAAGACTAGGCTCAGTAGGATGCATCTCTTCCCAGAGGTTTTTATAGTTTTGCTAAATCAGTGCGATAGTTGTGCTCGAGCGGAGTCTAGTGGTTATAATGATGAAGGAGGAAAAGGAGTCGGGGTATATATATCTACGATCATGTAAACAACATGAGCAGGTAAGGGAGAGAAGGGAAAAATGATAAGTACTGAGGAGAAGTAAGTAAATATTTTCCAGTAATTACCTTTCTTCATCCATCCGAAAGCAAAGATTAGATGAGTACACAAGTCGGCTGGGATGTCTTCAGGAAGGAATTTGCCAATCTTGGGTCTGTACTGTGACCAGTTAGTGTAGTAGCAGACGAGCTTCTTACTCGTGTCTCCAGCACGACCGCCCCCACTACTTCCATTGCTCGTTGATTTTACTCGGATTGAATTACTGCTACTTGATGAGGGAACATTATCCGAGGCTGTCTCATTCTTCCGACGAAGACGTAACCTGCGGCGTGGGTTATCTGTAGATAGTTTTTGTGTCAACATAAAATCAATTTATTCCTTATTCCATTTCCACTCAGTCATTTATGTATCTAAACATCCATGGATTATCCTTTTTGCAGGAGGCACACGACCTCGGTCCCACCTCCCATCCCCAATCTCTTTCATCTTATCAGTCCTTTCCCACTACAGCAACTATTTCCCACAACAAAAACAAAACTCGACTAACGTAAAACCAATTATGATTAGCATTATTACAGTTATTATTAGGTGTTTTCAATGGGAAAAACGTTTTAACTCTCTTTTTTTAAAATTACTCCTAGCTCAGGTGAGGGGGGCAAATCATTGAGGAAATACATACAAATAAACAGGGAGAAAGGCGGAAGGGAAAATCGATCAAACGAACCCAATATAGGAAAAAATATCTTGGAGACAGACGTCTGATTTGTAAATCAAGACGACGTTTCAGAATTTGTCCCTTCCCAAGTTCCCCCCCCCCCAAGATTCCGGGCATTTAAAATAGATGATTCAGCTAAGGATGACAGGGACTATGGGGGAAGGAGGGCTATTTGGCTGGACTGTACTGGAGTAGTGGGAAGAGTGATGGAAGAGGAGTAGAGGTGGATGAAAGGTGACATGACATCTGTATTTAATCTCGAAGATTCTTATAGTGAAACGATATGCGCGAGAAGAGGACTAAGTGTATCAGAGCAGTCATAAAATATAAATAGTCCCAAGTTCACATACGAGTCCTCGTTTCATCTTTCCTTCTATATTCCTCCATCTCCCATGTCACATTTCCTTTGAAAACTTTATTACATATCGTCACATAAATCTCGGAAAATTTCTTCCTTGATGAACAAACTTGGTGCATAAAATCTGAGAATACAAGTATGAAATCAAGAATTCCATCAAATTCAAACATAAAATTTATGGGTTTTGTTGCTAAATAAAATTTTGCAAGTCAAGCAAGGCTATGATGGAACTGACTGTAAATTGAATTTTTCCACGCTGGATTTTGAAATGCTCTTTTCTAAGGATATTAAATGAAAACAATGCGAACATAAATTAATTAAGTATTATTGTCAGATGAGGTGAAACTGTTATGATGACCTCACCCTTATTTTTTTTTTCTTGCTCTGAATTGCATATCTCCTGTCCATAGAAATCATTAAGATAACAATACAACCTGAGGTATTCCACCCAACGTACACATTTTTCACGTACAGAGAACAGCCGGCTTTGGACGAGAGCAATGAAGAGCTAAGGACTAAAATAATAATAATAATAAAAATGATGAAGAAACAAACCTCCGTGAGAAATGGCGATAAGAAGGATAAGGCAGCAAATGGTTCTCCAGTCCATCACAACCTAGAAACAAGAAGAGCATGAGAATTATCTGGGAAGCAATATGATGAGTTTGGTTCTGGTTGTAAAGAGCCCAGTTAGATTTTCTGGTCATTTACAGCTACCATACAGTATGACAGGCCTCACGTTCTTACGGATTCTTTATGATTTCCGAGGAAGTTTCATCAAAAGGACGAGTGTCAATTAAAACGGAGGTGCTCACATTATTACAAAAATTAACCCATCATCCCAATCCGTGTTCACTGTCATTAAAGAACGCTATATGTAGTTCCCAAAAGATTCCTCTCCCTGCCTCAAAGACAACATGGATTAGAGAGGAAGGAATCGTAAAAAGATGAGAA
Source organism: Allacma fusca (assembly GCA_947179485.1). Taxonomy (NCBI): domain Eukaryota; kingdom Metazoa; phylum Arthropoda; class Collembola; order Symphypleona; family Sminthuridae; genus Allacma; species Allacma fusca. The sequence continues at coordinate 51,308,886 of OX359249.1, read as the reverse complement.
ACTCTGGAAAATTGTTATGATGAAGGATTGACAACTCCCTCCAAAAGTAATTCATTTCATCTGCGTACACTCGTGTGGAGTAAATTGAAACTGTAACTCACTGTGAGAAATGGTTTGGAGTCAATTTGGAAAGAATCTAGATGACAACCTCGAAGAATTTTTCCCTGTGTCAATTATTTTGAGAGCGATGAAAATCATTGAGATTTTCCCACACAAGGGCACACATTGAAACGGTATATATAAAAATAGGATATAGATATAGATATGTAGATATCTATATAATTACATATAAAAATATATATTATATATGAGACTAAAATGAAATTATTATCTCTCCTCTGGTCTCTCCTGATGACAAACTTTTTAATCAGCCGACTTTGTGCAGCAATTTGAGGGTACAAACGAGATCAGTTGAGTGTAACAACAATCTTTCTCTCTGCAATTCTTTAAATTCACTGCACATACCACTGCCCTTCCAACGTCCATAGTCATGTGTCATTTACATACATATTTATATATACACACCTGCCATTTCACACATTTACTTCATACCTATTCCTATTCCTTGACAGTAGTGCTGCGCTCGGGTCAAGTATTTATAAAGATCCGACCACGAACTTGACTTGACCCCGACTTTTCAAGTACGTATTTCAAGATTACCCGAACTTGACATTTTCAGTTCAAGTAATACTTGAATGAAACAAGTTCGGGTTCTCAAGTAATTCTCAGATTACTTGACCATGATTTTATACTCGTGTTTCGGGTCCAACTTCAACTTGACTTGACCATGACCCGAACTTGACCATGAACTTGAACTTTCATGTACAAGAAACTTAATTTTTAGGACACCAAAATCTTAAATTTGACTGGAGAAATTTATATTTGTAACGAAAGAATATAGGTATCTAACACTAGGTTTCACCCAGTTTTTTGCGAGCAACCGCCTGTAAAAATAATAATTGTATTTTTGGTCCTTTTCACTGAATGTTGAATGATGGTACACTGGATATCTACTCTGATTTCGTGAACCTGGTGGGTCTGGTGTCGCAGTTGACATATTCGGTGGCACATAACTCTTTTAGGTTTAGCTGACACATACTATTGTAAAAACGGGTGCGAGCATATTTAAATCAATTTCTAAGGAGTCATATGAGTGTTGAGCGTTCTTTTGTATTTGCGTACACGGAACAAGTTAACAAAGGTCTCTTAAAGTGGTGCACTAAAATGCCGCTTTAAGTATTGTTTAGTATACAGTAGTGAATCGTAAGTGAATTAAAAATTCTCTCAGTCATGAAGTCTTGCGCATACAAAATTACTTGAACTTGTACACCAAAAACTCAAGTTCGTGGTCAAGTACTTCTTAATATTTACTTGAACCTGACCAAGTACTATGGTTCAAGTAAAATAATTATACTTGACCACGAACTTGACTTAAGGTAAGAAATCATGGTCAAGTCCATGAAATACCTGAACACGACCCGAACCGTTCATGGTTTTAAATTTATTTACTTGACCACGACCCGAACGCGAACTTGACTTGAAATACTCGTGGTCTACTTGTACTTGTGCGCAGCTCTGCTTGACAGTACACACACACACAGTAGAACACTTACTGCTCCACAAATATACTATTTTGCTTCCCTCTCGAAATGACTCTGTGACTGTAACTACAATTACTCACTCGCACAACATATATGTAGGAAACCCAATCACTCCAAAAGTATTTGGTTAATATTTGCAGGAAGGGATTCATTTATTTGAGTCGAAATGAGCAGTGCATATGACATGTGTGTGTGTGTGAGTGTGTGTGTGAGGGTTGATGTAATACAAGCATCCACAGAGCACACGTAAATTTCGAGTTAAATGGCTTGAAAAGACACTAATACAGATAGCTTGCCCTACAGGAGTGTAATAGAAGTGTATGTGAATGACTGAATGACATATGTACAGGGCTGAGAATGATGCTATTGATAGAGCTCTCGAGCATAAGAGGAACGTGAGGTATACAAAGTTTTAGGAAGGAGATGGTAATACATGACAGACAGAATGACATGAACTGGTTGATCGACTGAATTTAGCAAATGGACATTTTAATCTATTCCCAGTATCAGATTTCATTTGAGTAGAGTGCCAATGTGGTAAAATCTCCCTAGGGCTATCAACAAGATCAGAGGATATTTGCTATACAGATAGAGCCTCAATGGAAGTGGAGGTACGCCTTTACAAGCATATGCAGTATGTAGTATGTAGATATGCATACTGACAATGTCCGCACCAAGATTTCAAATGGTTGTGTTGTGCCTGTTAGAAAAGAGTGAGAGATATGTAGATATAGGATTGACTAAAACTCCTTAGTCTCGTCTGTGTACTTACTCCTGCTACTACTGAAGTTACACCTTCCAACTCCTACGACTCATGCCCTGCATGATCGTATGTACATACATACTTACTTCTGCCATGCAGCCACGAAAAAAAAAATGGTTTCTATAAATTAATCCTTAGTCACTTGTTGACTACATTTCCTTTGTGCTCTCCCGTGCTATGGTGCAGGTACCACAAGCATGTGTGCTCGTATGGCGAGTGAGTAGCCCAGAAATATTACACTGTACTGTATATTGGAAAAGAAAAACTAGAGCAAGGAAAAACAGTTATAAAAGATATCTATACCGTTACAATCCCCTTTAAAATTAACACACATGCTTCACCACAATGTCCTTACATATACATATACTTACTTATTGTAAATATATAATTCCACCATTTATACCAGCACACGAGTATTGGTACATATGCACTATTATGTTAAGCATCTACTCTCCGCTACTTATACTCTCAATAGAGAACACAGTGAGAGAGATACACACGTGAAATGAGGAAATGTACAGCTTCCAAGGTAAACAAGTTTTGTAAACATATGTATCTATATATCCAATCTTTCATCTTTTTTCTCACTCTGTCTGTCCCTCTTGACCACAATTTTCATGAATTACACGCAGATATTCTGTTTTTCACTAAACTCTTACTATAATATTTGCTTATTTTTTTTTGTATTTTATTTTATTTTATTTTATTTTTTTTTTTTTGCACAAAATCTTCCTCAGCCTAATCCCACTTGATACTTAGATATCCCCACACTGAACCTTCCAGCAACATTCAATTAGAGACTCAGCTTGAGAATTAATCACTTAATGCCAGAGAAAAATGATGATTTGTAGACACACCACCGTGGAAAGGAAAAAAAAACGTTGATTTTCAAAGGGGGAAGAGAAGTGGGGAAAAATAAATTCTTACCAAAACTTCAAGATAGGTATGTATTTTCAAATTGCTTTTCACAGTTATGGAACGAATCAGAGAAGAACCTCTTCTCCAGAAAACTTTACTTAACTGTTAGAATGCTTGACAACAATTACTGACGAGATGATGAAAAGTAAAATGTATATAAAGTTTACCCAAAAAGATGTAAGGTGGTGGAAGTGCAAGAAGAAGGAGAGACACTACAAAAGTGTACACACAAAATGAACAACAGGTAAAATGTTGAATAAGAAAAGGAAAAATAGTGAACGTGAAGAACTTTTTGGGGGCAACTGGGGAGTAGTCAATATTGAGGTCAAACTTGAAAAACCAACCCCCTTTAAAATTTCCTTGGCTTTATTACTTTACAACAATAATAGGTGTATGAGGAGAGGCGAAAATTCTATGTATGCGTGTAAATCGTTCCATTCGAGGTACTCAGCAAATTTCATTCACTCTGTCCCGTAAATAAATTTGAATTTAAAAATACAGAGAGTCGCTAGAAAAACGCAAACTTACCTTGATCTCCTTGCTTCTTCTGCAACAATCACTTTACCACCACTCGGCAGCTCTTGAGGACAACTTTTTTCTACACTTGTAAGATCATGTCCTTGTACCTTTCTGGAGAAACATCCAGCCCACTTGGGTTTATGCAAAATCTTCCGAGTCACTCATACGTGGTTCTATCTATTATATCACTCCTGTTATATAAACAGCTCTTAAAACCTCTAACTTTTCTGTTATTTTAATAATTATTATAGAAGGGGGAAAAATCCGTTAAAAGTCTCTCTCTCCTTCCAATATCACTGCAATGTCAGAGAGCCTCTCTCACTTGGATAACTCTTCCTTGCAAATTCCAACAATCATTATATTATTATTGAGTTAGTCAAACTTTGGAACAAGAAAGTTTACGTTGTTTTTCCTGAACAGTTCCTGAGGACCTTAGGTGTGGCTCCATGCGGCTCCAAGTTTTTTTTTCAATCGCGTATGTACCGCGCTCAGTCGCATTCCTATCATGGTTTATGGAGCCTAAAATTTTGAATGGTAGCATAATTACCCCTTATTTTAGGCAAAACTTGGTCAAGGGCTTTGCATGCTTTTCAAGTACGAATAAAGCATGGAGCCTTCTCTATATTTCGTTTGCTTAGTCCAATCACCCATCGATATGGTCTCAAGAGGACAGCAAGAATTGTGCCATTCAATTTACTATGAGTTAATGAAATGATGGGAAACGGAGTAGATACTAAAGAAAGTATTTAGTTCCAGTGAGATATCCAAGCAAGACAGTGTCTGTAATTACATCCCTCCAAATACATTCTTAGGTGTTTTTTTTTCCTCCACACAAGTGTAAATGTATTAAGAAAGTATTACAAATAATTACACGTAATTATGCTATGTATATGCCAGCGTATTTACATACATGGAAAGATCTCTGCATACACGTAATTACTGTAAGAATAGTTGTTATTGCTTCCATACATACAAACTCGTTTACACTACATACAAATGAGTATCTAAATATCCCCACATGCCCACAGATCCCTTCATGAATAGATACTCATATCTACTTATAATTAAATATACATAGATGCATCCAATGAACATCACACATTGAAACTGAAACGAAACTGAGATTGGATAGAACATTCTTGAATGTTGGTCTGGTGCACTTTTCTTTTCTTTTTTTTTTTTAATAAACAATAGTTTCTGGAAACTGATGTTTAAAAATGGTAATGTACGGACAGCCATAGATACTTGTAACCAAGCATCGTCGTGAAATCCTTCTGAGTACTGGTTGTAATTAAATGACTAGGGACAGCGTGATGAAACGAGTGTTGTGCAAGATCCCTAGCGTTATCCCTGCCTTTCGCTGTACATACGAGGAATCAATTTCTAAAAAAACTCACTGAAAGAGCTAAATCGATACTTGAAAAGTTTTAATGAAACATGGTAATTAAATAGAAGTTACAGAATTCCGTGGAGTATCACAAAAGTGACCAACTGCTATCAAAAACTGAGAGACAATCTCCACTTCCTTGGTATCTACTTTTCTTTAAAAATTCTTTCAAGTAGAATGTTGTTGTTGTAAAAAAAAATCTCAATTTCCTTTGAACTTATTCCTCCCACATTACAGTGGACGGTCTACATTGCTTATTAGCTCTGCTTATTGTTAGTTCCATTTCCCTTGCATGCGCCTATCACGGCTCCTGTAGATACATAATGCAGATAGAGTAATATATGAGTTGAGACAGAGAGAGGGGACAAGAGACCACGGCCGTCTTTGACTGATTGTGTGTACATAAGCAAAATGAAAATGCATTTGATATTGCTTCAATGCAATGGTAGGAATAAGAACAAAGGAATTTGCAATTGCCACAGTAAAACATTCGGTTGGTCTCATGTGGTTCTTGTGTGTGAAGGAAATGATTATGGAGCATAATTAAATTTTGGAATGGAAGGCCGGGGAGTAGAATGCTGGCTGGACAGGAGAATGGAGTGTTGATAAATGTAGTAATTAGCGAGACTTAAAATGAAACTATGTAGGTATGTAATTATATGTGTGTATTTGTCTCTTGTGGAGGGGTTTTAGTGCGAACTCTGGTATGCTAACATTACTAACTATAGGTTAGACAATTATTTCTGCTGTTACTCAGATTGGATGTGTGACTTAGTTGGACAAGTTGGACGACAAGGATCGCAACCTCCGCAAGAGCCCCAGACATGTTGTTTGCAAACGAGCAACACCGACAAGAACATCAACAGCAAAAGCAACAGCAACAGCAACAGCAACAGCAACAACAACAACAACGACAACAGCAGGGGCGACAACAACAATTGCTGTGGAATCGCCTGCCTCTAAAGTCGTAGGACTTTGTTCAAGCACATGGAATGACACATGCATGAGCGTATGGGAGAGAAGAAGCACATGAAGCTCCTGTTTGTGAAATGGAGACGCAATCGTATAGTAAGTAGTAAGTAGTAGGCTGTGAGACATGTGAGAACTGGTGGACAAGATGACTCCATATCCCTTCAACATACTCCGTCTCTCAGTATTGAAATAATGCAATTAGTAAATTAGACTATAATAATTTGAATGAGAAATTCCCTCATTTTTTTGTGGAAAGGAAGAAAATGAGCAGAGAATGAAACTTTATGAAGAAGAGACACACGAAGAAACAAATCTGATAAAATCATTTGTAGACAAACATGTAAACATGAGAGTGTTCCTGTGTACATACAAAGAGAAAATCAATGAGATGGATTTTAACATGCGCAATTTCCACTTTCTCTCTCAAAATCTCCGTGTCTTTTTAGTCTCCTGTACTGTATCCTACCGTACCGTTACATGTGAACTTGTGTGCAACCTTCTTCTCCTCCTGTAGCATCAAACTCTGTCTATTCCTCCCTTCTGCGATAAGAATAAATAATATTTAAAAAAAGCAGCGAAAAAGTTACCAAAAAATACAGATCAGTTCGGTCAATAATACGAATTCTTCGTAAAAGGAAGGGAAAACTTTTCAAAGAAAAAATTCAAACGTTCCCTTACTTTGACGTATTTGTACATTACCCTGCTTGAATTACTCTCGAACGCATTTTCCCCCTTCATCTCTCTCTCTCTTTCTCTCTCTCTCTCGCTCTCTCGCTCTCCCTCTCTCTCTCTCTCTCTCTCGTGGTCGTCGAGGGCATTTCCATTTTATTTTTACAAGGTAAACAAAACTTGAAATTATTATCATAAGTTACATAATTGCTATTATTGGTGTTATAGATGCTGATTGTAGTGAGTAGTAATAGCATGGCTTGATGTTGGCAAGCGAATCCAGATCCTTTGACTTTATCCCTACTCCCAGTCCGTGCATTCTTCCAATGTGATATCTAGTTCTGACATAAACTAACAATTTGATGAGAAGACAAGCTCCCTTGTCAGTCTTTCCCTCACGACTGCTGCATTTTTCCATCGCAGACTTCATTACTATTTCCTTCACTATTTCCTTCTGAGCTTTTATAAGAAAATATTTTTTTCCTGTCTTGCCTCTCCACTAGAAACTCCAACGTCTTGGCATGGCATATGGCTAGACGAGCTTCTCACAAATCCTACTATTTCACTCTCCTTCATTCTGTCAATGCATTGTCTCTATTGCAATTCTTGTAGCTCACATTTTCCTCCAAGTCAAGCTCCCTTCACATCTCTTTCCTTTTGACTCGTATTCATGATTCTTTGCAGTCAAGTAAGTGCTGCATTCATAATCACCAATTATATGATACAGGTTAACCCTTGGCGTTTTACACTTTTTAACATGCCCTGCAGCAAATACAGCTTTTTCCCTTGTGGTTTTTTTTTTATACATGTAATAGTTACAATGGATTTTGAGAGAGTATGTATTGAAGGAGCAGTGAGGAGTCTCTTTGGTAGTATCTGTAGATATTGTAGCTGGATGAAAAATTACTGTCTATTCCTTTTCTACTTAAAATTATCCAAATGTTTTCTATGCCAAGGAAAACTTTATTTATGAGGGAGCAACTATTTTTCCCGATTGCGAAATATCTCCCATTTCAATTGACTCTTCTTACATGTGACATTCAAAATGTTGCTATACTGCAGCAGAGGGACGCATTGGCATTCAGTGAGTCTCACAAAACTACTACGCTGTCATCTACAGGGTTGATAGTTTTTGTGACGCTTTGGAATGTACATACAGGCAATTATAGTAATAATTATTACATAATTATATTAATTATTGTTCTACGCTCTATCAATTGAAAATACAAAAATACATTTTCCTGACATTCCCTATTCTTTTGTATCAGTTTTTAGTAATTATTATAGAACAGAGAATTATATGTGCATACTTTCATATCTACATTTAAAAAATTCTATGAAATTTGTATGGTACTAGTAGCTTAGTATCTATTACACATCCAGACTATTTTATTTAACGCTCCAAGCTAGAGAGCTATAGAGTCTAACAAAATAGATGTGCATTTAATTATATAAATTATTACAGTAAAGAAGAAGAACGTAAACCGCTTTGTGTGAACAAGCTGTGCGACTAGAAAATCTTGAATGTAATGTTTGGGACAACATCTACAATACTGTTGGGACAATAATAATATTATAATAAGATGGTTGGACAAGTTTAGCCTTTCATCTTGATAGATGGGAAGGTGTTTGAACCCTTATTGGTTTGTGGATGGGTGACTGATGAGGAACGTGATACTATGTATATGTACGCATTAAAGGAGAGTAATTATTTGTTGGCAATTAAATATTTCCCAACTGAGTAAAAGTGGTAATTGACTTTTTTAGAAGTCAAATGTTTAAAAAAAATATTTTGCTTATGAGCTTATCCTGTCTTGGCTGACTGATTTATTGTTCCTAGAAGATGGGAGAGACTTATTGGGGTAAAGAGACGACTCTGCTTCCACCGAGGGTGAATTTAAGGAGTGAGGTTTGATGAGTAATCAAGGTAATACATACATTGTAGTGTATTAATGGTGTTGGTGGGATGGGAGCTCGTAAGTTATGGATAGATTTACTTTGACTCTCCTCGTCTCCTCTCATTAATGGTTTGGAGGGAGCTGTGATTGGAGCTTGAGTAATCTGACAGAGTTTACCAGCCAGAGAGTATCGGAGAGATGAGTATAGCGCTTGGGGTAGGATGATGAGGGAAGATAGAGAGACATATATTAGACAAAAAAAATGAGATTTGGCTTGTTGGTAGTGATTCATGAAATGAAGTTGCAGTCCCGAGATTCAATTATGTCATAAGAAATTGAGGGATTAATCAGATGAGACCGAGAGAGTGAAAGCGTGAGTCAAAGGGAGGGCAGGTGAGAAGGAATGTGTAAGACTAAGTGATTGGAGGATGGTAGTGGTCAGAGTGGTGACTGGGATTGGAGTATAGGCGTCTCGGGTTACAAGAGTAGTCTAAGGGAGCCGGGCCGGGCAGGATACAGCCCGTTGTCCTATACTCGTTGTTGTTGTTGTTGTTGCTGTTGTTGTTGAAGGAAAGACGGAACCTTTGCGCTATTACGGACCTTTCTTTCTGATGAAAGTCAAGATTATTTAATGAGGAACAAGAGGAGAGACATAGGAGTGTGGGAAGTTTCACAACGAGGGCTTGCAGAGACGGATGCTCCTTGAGTGGGAACACACAACACAGGTAAAAGCTACGGTGGGGACTCAAGCCTTGACTACGACAAAACCTACGAGTGTGTTTTTGGGAAATAGTATAGGACTCGAAAGACGTGTTATTAGTGTACAGTTTGTCGGAATTCACGTATGATTTCCCTTGGAGACTTGCAAAAGAGAGGAGCACTGTGAGAGGATGTTTATACAGGTCGAGTGTGAGCCCCAATGTGTGTGTGATAAAAGGAAAGATCAAAAGTCAGGACAAATCGATAAAGCCAGGTTCTTTCCTGCCCCTACTTCAATTAATGTGCAGGATAGATGTGTTCTATCAGGTAGTATACAGGAGAGGTGTGTAGTACTCTATCACTGTCATCACTCCTGCTCTCCTCCATCAACTCATTTCTTGTACTCTCCGATTTGCTCCAGGATTTCCTCCCCAAGTAACCTTCAAACTATGGAGGAGGTAAGCGAAGTCTCTGTTAAAAGCCTCACTTTATGTCCCCGGCCCTTCCGTCTTTAGTCTCTATTTCCCTCGCCAATTATTCCCAAATTTTAATTATAACTCTCCTCATCGCAACAATTCCCAATATCAACTTTCTAGAAGCTCCATTTCTCAACCGAGCTCCCTCTCCCAATCTCTTTCTCGCTCCCTGATTCCCCCTTCCCAGGTCTTCCAAACATTTCATTCTGCACAACCTCATCTCCTCCTATCCTAGTGCCGCAATTCCCTATCAATGGACCATTTTTAATAGTCGGGTCAGTCCGGCTACAGGGCAGACAGAGCCATGTGGACCCAGTGGCCCTCTAATAAATCCTTCCTATATCTTCAGCACAAGTGCTGCTCTTGTAATGAAAACTGGGCTAGATTCCCCGGAGAAGGCTTCTTTCGAAGGGCCTTCTGTCCAAAAACTCATCGACTCACTTCACTTTTTTTTTTCAAGGAAAAACTGGAAAGTGAGGGAGTTGTTGGATAGAAAGAAACCCCCCTCCCCCCATTTCGAGACCCGCTTCAGACTTCAGAACCGCGTCCTGTTCCCTAACAAAAACACTTTTGCATAATTACTTAAAATTCTCATTCTCATTAAGCTTCCAAAGTCCCCTCCCCGCCTCTTCAAAGAATAGAACATATCCAATATTGTACACATATAAATCAGGTAAATCAGTTAAAGGAAAGGACTAACGAACGTGGAGTAACAACTGCGGCAGGGTAGATACAGTAACAAGAGATATCTAATATCTACAGTATTCTAGAGTAGGAAAAACTATAAATTGTTTAAGATAGATAATTACAAAATTTATATAGCAAGGATTTTAGAGTACGTAAAAAGATATAGAATATCAAAAGTTTCCGTGAGCTGAAGGATATAAAGTATCAAAAGATGTGTAATGTTTTAACAACTACCCTTCTTTAAGTAATTACTGTTACTATCGCACGTAATTATTTAGTGCATGGTACCTACTTAAGTTATAATTATCCGGAGATCCCGCAAGCGATTTACATAATTCCAGATCTAACGGCAATCCCTGCAACTTAGTTATATACATACTTGCAACATCTAATGTAACATGTCTAAGAAGTCTGTGTGTAGTTGAGAATGTGGAGCAGAGAGCTATCCCGTTGTTCCTGCTCCATTTTTATTAAACTTTCGAATTGTTATTTTGGGACGGTAACTTTTCCCAACGATATTTCTGTAAATTGAGTCCATCCAAGGTAGTATCTGTATTGTCAGCAGCGAAGTAAGAGAGAGAGAGACAGAAAGTAACGTGTGAATCTGAGACTGTTGAGTAAAACTGTTCTAATTGTCGCTGCTCTGTCAGACAAAACCTTGAGAACATAATGCATACATACATATATGAATATTAATACAGACATTTACGTTACTGAGACAGAACTTAGGCAAGACTATATTAAATATTTAGGGTAAATTGAAATCTCTCACATACATTGTGGATGAAACCCACAATAAAACAAATTCTGAGCAAACTAATGGAATACAGTAGCCTACTACGTCAAATGAGCATGAGGGCAGAGCTACTAGAGGCACATCTAAAATTGAGTTAGTCAGTCACTGTAGCTGTGTACTCGGTCATAGGCAGAGATGCGGATTTTCATCTCAATTACACTAAAAGGGGTTTTAAACCAACCTATGATTTCCCATTGAGTTACTTGGAATCAACTGCTTTTACTATTTTCTGGAATTGCTCAGTCGTTTTAGTAACCCTGAACAGAAGAAAGGAGCTCAATTCCAGACCGGGAAAAAGGGCGAAAGTAGAGTTGAAAACTAGGACATGAAGGAATTAAGGACACGTTCTGCCAGGAGGTAAAACTGAGGAACTCCTAGAACCGTATAATAATAAGCATGTATGTACATTAGTACTCAAAAGTAAATATGTTTGTATCTGCAGGATTCATTAAAAGTAAAAGTGCACATGTACAATTGAGAGGATGAATTTTCTCACGCTTATTTTGTCAAAATGTATGCCCACGTAGAATGAAAAATAATAGCTGATAAATGAAGTGGTTGTGTACTGACTATATATTAGGCTTTGTAGCCAATATTTATATACACTTTATATTTGTCAACAAATAATTATCTATAGATTGTTTTGAAAAGTATTAATATTTAAAACTTGTCCCAATCACCTTGGACTTTATCATATCATGTAAATACTTCGTGTAAGCTATTTCTTCCTGCTAATGCGTGGTAGTACATACATACATAGACATTGCAAGGTCTGCTACTCCAAACCGAAAGCTAGGGAAATAAAAAAAAGTAATTATCCCAATACATTTCCGATGTAAACCAAAGGATGTGACCTAACACACAATTGCAATATTTATTTTCCCCCCTTAGCTGGAAATATAAGAAAATGAGATCCAGCAATAAGGAAAGAAAAATGAGGATGAGTTGAGTGAAAAATCGCACCCGCAGCATCCCCAGTCTTTCCCCTTTATTTCTTTTGAATTTCTTTTGCTCATTGGCTAAATTTCCTACCTGAGCTTGTGACATTTCTGACGGAATGTTGGCAGTGCTTATTGTTAGTGATGTGAAAAAGTTTATTTACTGTTGACATGGACAAACGAGACATGATTTTCCCTGGAACTGCAATAGTGGATTTTGTTTGAAACTGTCTTTATCCAGTGTTTCATGTTTACTCTCACTGTTAGTTTGTATGCAGACTCCCACAGAGCATAGTCTCACATTGTATACATTTGTATTTGCTTTTACTTGAAGGGATTCGAAGTTCCTGTTTAATTTGGTCGAGCCTCCCATTTCCCGCAAAATCTTTCTCACCGACTCCGTCTCTCCCCTTTCTTTACCCCTCTATGCTTCCGAATGTCAGGCTGTCTCTTGCTCGCTAAAGATTATAACAAGTTTCTGATCCGCTCAGCAATTTCACGATTGTCGAGTAATTGATTCCAACAAGTTACGAACAGTGAGCTACGCTCCTGTCCAATGTATTATCCCTATATCTATCCCACCATATAATATTTTCTGCACGCGTACTTATATCTTGTGGAATTCAAACACTCTTTCCCTGTCTGTCAATATCTTGCCGAATTTTATAAATTCTCCCACCAAACTAACATTTGCTAAGGTATTGAGCATTCCCCAGCCAATTATGTGGATAACTTGAGTTAATTCTCTATCTTTACACGGGAAATCAATTTATTTAATTTGTTTTTGATTTGGAACAAACTCCACATCCATAATGCGTGCAATCCCTAATTTCAAGTGTGACCAATCCCGAGTCATTGCATGTGTGTATATACTCACAATCAGTGGTGTAGTCATAAATGTTTTCTTACCCTGGCCCTCAGTCCTAAAATCAATGGGTGAGCCTCCAGTACCTATTTCCAACTTTTATAGCGCCATTTTTCTGATACAGTATTCCGAACCTTGCTCATAAAATATCTAGACCTAGACTGCTGAAATGTTTAAAATCTAGAAAAGAGTTTTGAGGTGGTACTCTTCAGCAGCTCGACGATGCTATACATGACTTTCCATACTTGACAGTGTCATATGTATCTTTTGATAGTCCAATCATCTTAATACAGGGAAATATCTCTATAACTACATGTTTGGATCACGATAGAAAGGTGTGTAGCCAAATTTAGTCCCAATGGGTAAATCAGTATCATCCACCGAGAAATAAAATAAATTAGAATAATTGACAGTTCAACAGTATATGTTTCGTTTGGGAATATTATCCCTTTTGAATACATTTAAAATCGGTAAGATCAACTCACTGGCTCCAGTGGCACTCATAATCCTTCCCCTAATTAATAAAGGTAGAACAATAATTTAACCTCAACATTTTACAAAAACCCTGCCTCTCCCTACACCCTTGAGCCCACCATTAGTAGCTGTGAGCATTTGGGATGGAACAAATTTTTAAAAAAATTAACAAAATTTTGCTAGAAAATAGAGAAATTATTGAATAATTGTTACCAAACAGCCTTATTTGGGTTCTGAGGGAAACACGAATTTGCGCCACCCTGATCAAACGGCTCCCGACAGGGTGAATACACGTCCCTTATCAATGCAAATTTATTTTATTATTATCAATTTATAGCGATTATAAATTATACCTCAAAAGTAATTACTGCCAAAAGTTGTCTAATTGACTCCAATTAATTTATTGTCGAATTTTGGTGATATATTCATTTCTTACGGAAATCGGCATGCAAAAGATTTGAGATAGGAGGGGCGCTTGGAATGAATTCATGTTGAAATATGGTCTTTTGGTGGCCCCTCTAACGGCCGAACTGACACGAGATTTAGTGCGGCTTTGAAAATTAGGTCTAACACAAAATTGCATGAGGGCTCCAAATTTAATACCATGAGGTTCCATTGTTAGTGAAACACTGTTAACTGGGATATATATTTCGAAGCGACAGAGCGAATATCCAAAATGGCGATGGTTATACATGTATGTATGTATGTATGTATTTGAGGGGACCCAAGTCTATCCATTGTGGATTTCCTTAGGAGGCGCTCAAGCCTTAAGGCTTATTGCACTCGCCCAGTTACTTGCATTGCTTAATATACGGACTTGCATTTCGCATGGTCACACATATATTGTGTGGCATGCTTTGATTTGCATAATGTCCGATTTACCTTATCTTACCGCTCCTCTTGCAGGTCGGAGCTGCCCTTGCATAATCTATGCAAAGATTTCAGGTTTGCTGGTGATCTGATGGTGTCGTATATATACGTCCCATTGTCAGTCACCAGCATTCCTAATTCTTGAGATTACCAAACCACATGAGCTCCAACGTAAGGTCTTTACCCCCCGGTCCAATGTTCCAAGAACGGCAGAGGCAGAGTCATGCAGATCTGCACGAGCTTACATACCAGTCCTATCCAGAGTCAGGAAAGGAAGGCAACTACTTTGCATAGGTATGCCGCAACCTGCATGCACGTTTTGCGTCCCCGGATGCTGGTACACGCTCAACGTACATACAGCCACAGCACACTACACAAATGGTATGTAGTTAGTGCAAACCTTACCTGTGCAGTTCCCGACTCCGGATTTAGCCCTTGGATCCCGGGTCAGTGAGGATCCTCCGGCACAGGTACGGGCACTCAACTCGGCAGTCCGCAGTCACTGTCCATAGAGGACCAGAGGGCTTTGGGACTAACGAATGTTATGCGTCCCCCGAACTGTAGGTTGGAGAGATAAGAGAGCCACTGACAGCCACTACCTCTCTCTCCGGCTCCTACGAGCGAACTATGGTTATACATACATATCAATTTGCTTTTGAAACTTCAGTTCATCGACGATTTTGAGGGCCTATGTTGAGAACTTTTTCCCCGGCCCTGGAATTTTACACCCGGGCCAGGGCACCCCACCCGTAACTTCACCACTGCTCTAGATGTACTTACAATTAGCGCATTTGCATGCATGAGTCATAGTCCAGGTGAGCTGTAGCTTTTAGAGTAACTGTGATTTAATTTGTTACAGACGATATGATAGTGGGATTAGAGCTAGTTCGCCAAACGTAATTTGAGCTCATTATTAGCCCGTGCTTAGGTGAGTCCCTGGAGTTGATAATACAAGGAGACAGCTATAAGAAACTACAAGTATATCTACATCTGTAATGCTATACATATACTTGTACGTAGATACATCCGTTCTGAGTATTCTGACTTTTGAAGCCAAAAATGTTAGTATAATGAGATGGAGCGAAGACTTGTGTGGCATTGTCACTACTCGTAGACTTTTAAAAGTGAAACTCTATGGACGCGGAGAAACTTTTTAGTTCTTTTATGAGTATAGAATAATGGAAGGATGGGAGTAGTATCGAATATACCCGTCTTCTGGATCCTTATTGTGTGTAGATATAGGACATGTTGTGGGTATAGCAGTTAAAAATTTTATGAGTGTAAAATGCTGTCGGGATGGGTATCAAGTTTGAAATACGCCGATGCCTACTCGGATTTTATTGTGCTCGGGAAGAATATGTTCTACGTTGCTCAAAACTTTAGGAAGCGCAGTTACGTGAAACATGGGACTTGGAATGAAATCTGTTTTTCGACTTGGCTCTGATTTAATTTCCTCAGCATAGTTTCGAGGACGGTTGAAAGTCTACTTTTGATGGTGTATTGTATCATATTCGATTACAGAGTGAAGAAGCTTTCCTATCACGGCTGGATCCGTACGGAGGCGCAGAGCGTTGGCAAAAGACACAGTACTTGTAGTTCACTTTGCTAACTCACAGTTGATGTCTTTTCCCCCAGATTTTTATGCACCTCTGTTGATTTGATAGCTGAGAGTCTCCGCCTGGTCTTACTTTTTACCCGATATGATCAATGAGATGGGAGCAAATGTAATTTCCGATTCTTACGACCACTTACGCCCTATCCTTTTAGTATGTACATGAGAATTAGTCGGGACTTTACAAATTGAGCTGAAAGACAACGGGAGATTATTCTATTTGTTACGAATTTCTTCTAAGGCGAAATTTTTACCCGGAAAACACAAGACTATCTTCCATTCTCCCTAACCACCACAAAACGCCTCGTCAATTGATAAAACCCTATTAATGTCAATAGTTTTTTTTTCTTCTGGTGAGCTTTATTCAATACTCACGTCTTCCTCCTTCAACTCAGCCTTTTCTTCACTTTCCTCCTTCTCCCCCACTCCAGAATTTATTACCAGATCTTCTGAATACGAAATAATTTCATTCAAACGATGATTCTCCGTCAGATAGGTCACTGGTCGTGTCTCAATTTCCAGGGCTTCTTTAATCTTTTCATCTTTTCTATACTCATTCAACCACTTTGATACTTGTGTCTACTTTGGCTTCATAGATGTTGTTTTGATTTATTAGATTCTTGATACTAAGGGCAATCCATCACCAGCCGAGATACGAAAGTTATTTTGATTTTAGCCACCGTCACATTTATTTTACGTAGCACTATGTATATAGCAGGGAATTCGAAAGGTAAACTGCATTCATGGTACATACATATATGTACGTCCATGCGGTACATTAGAACTACAAATTCTCGTCTATGCAGTAAAAATAACGTATCTGTGCGTTTTAAGTGTCAACAATTCAAACTTTGGTCAAGTACAAATTATTTTTCATGTAGATATTACATTTTTCATATCTCATGAATCTTATTAGTAAAAGCCATGTGCTTTTGGGGGATTTTTGGGAGAGGGGTTATGAGAGTGTGATTCGAAGATAAAGGGATTCCAAATCAAGCCCAGTCGAGGTTTATCCTATGCCGTAATCACTGAACAATGATTTTGAATTTTGAGCTTCAAAGATAAAGAAGCATACTTGTAATCCGAGTTCAGAATTCTTTTTTAGGTTGAGTACTCGGAAAATTTTGAAGCACTAGTTTGTACTTTTCAAATTTTGTTCTAGTTGGACCGGTTTGAAATAAGCCATGAGTTTATGCCAGTTTATAAATAACAATAACGGAGCTGTTAATAACGTATACAGAAAACGTGCTAGGTAAAACGAGTAAAACCCAACGTGTGCAATTTATGTAACATGTCAGAAATCCTTACAAGCGATTAAATCGTGACTTGTTGTTAGAAACTCCGAAACGTTTTCTAAAGATATAACATAGCTCCCGTCTGGATATGCTTTCAAGTATTTGTGTACGCACTGCAAGTATTTTATGTCATTTTGCCAGCAGTAAGTTAATTTTGCCAATCAAACTAGCTTTATTATTTTGTGATCGCTGCAATATTACCTCCAGAGCTCAAAAACGCAGATTTCATCTAAAAATGAATACTCCAATTAGCTCTTTTGAACTGATTTTCATAAATCGTATGTTGGAACATACACTTTTGGAAAACATTTTTCCAGCTCCACCTTAATTACAATAATTCCACGTGATAATTCTTTTGAAGTAGGGTAAACCGGGAAATATCTCTCGCATTTACGGTATGTCGATTTGCTACTAGATTTTGACATACATTGTACAAATAAAAATTGGGCGCAAAAACGTAGGGGCTTTTTCGTAGACACGCTATTTGCAGGATCGCATCCCGAAACTTCGAAGAAAAGAGAAAAATTAAGCATATTAAATGCTTTAATTTGACAATTATCCAATTAAATTTAAGAAATTCCAAGGTTTTTAAATATCTCGCATTGCAGGCCTTTGTTTCAAAAGGTACTGTCCCAAATTTTCAATAATCGGCATTGGTAAAAGTGTACTTATTTCTGCCTAAAATTTATAGGAGCTTTATTCAAAGAGGATGCGCACGAGGATGTAAATACGGAGAAATCGTATAACACGGAGCTAACTTGCCACTTGGAGTATGACTAGTACGGCGGCAGGCAGAGCCAGCAACATTGCTAGCATAACAACGTAAATAACGAAAGCTAGTTCAAGTTCTATAGATTAGTTGTACGTGTATTTCCTTGTATGATACTGTATTATCAGGCAGCTGTAAGACCCATGTTACAAAGCGCGCTGTTTGCGTAGAACGCGCGTAAACATTAAAATATCACTCAAGACGAAGACCTCCCACTCGTTCAAATTAAGAAAGACAAGAGGAACCTTGACATTAACATTGCGTGGTTATGAGCATGTTTAAAATTTCGCGTCCTCTTTATTAAAGGCGGTGTTGTTTAGTAGGCTTAAGCCCTTACGCCAAAGGTGTCCAAAACGTTCAGCCTACCTAAAATACTACATATTTTTTGCAGCTTTACCTTGCCTACATATTAACCTATATTATTTATCAAAAATAAATTGCCTACCTATTTGCCTACATATATACTACTGTAATGTTTCTGCCTATATTTTAGCCTATGAAGGCCTATTTTTTAGCCTATAAAGATCTATGTTTTAGCCTATAAACACCTATTTTAGCCTATAAAGGCTTATTTTTTCAACTAAAAATCATCTATGTATGTACGTGCAATCGTAAAAAAATCGAACTACTAAAATGTCACGCATTTGAAGAATATTTTTGAGATTTATTTTAAGGTTAAATCAAATAATTGCTTGACAAATTTGTCAATAGATTATTAAATATGCCTATTTTTACCTTCGCAAGCTGCCTACCTTGTTCCTAAATAAAAAGTGAACTCTTGCAGCTCCTACATATAATATAGGATTAAGTTTAGCGGTAAGTACTGCACCCTATTTTACTACCTATAATTACTTGGATTTTGCATCCTGCCTATTTTTATCCTATATATAGGCCTATAAATAGGATAGGTGGACACCTTTGCCTTACGCAACTACCTTTTTCACGATTGTATCGGAGGATGTCAATCTTATACTGAACGGGCGGATGGTAGAATCGTGCGTGACTATGTGACCGTCGCAAATTTTAAAATGCGGTGTAAGAAAAGCATTGTGTGGGATTAAAATTGGGATTTTCAAGGTGTAAGATTTCTACACCAAGTTTACAATCCCAAATTCAAATACTAAATAAAAGTGAATGTCACGAGACGTCTAAAAATGCAGCTTGGAACTCGGGTTTGTTTTAACTAGATTGTTACTTCAGTTAGTTAGGAATTGACGTTCCAGAAAACCTTTCGATATCATTGCCTGATTATGGTACTAAATTTGAGTTTGTCATAATTTTGTTGATAATCTGAATTAGATTTATTCTTAGCTGCTGCATGTTATCATGATTGTGGTGTTCGTTAGTGTAATATTTAGTATTGTCTATATGTGCAATTATATGTATTTATTGGCACATATTTCCATAGAACAACGAAATTTCATCCCAATTTTACATTATTACAGCTAGACTGTTTTCATCTCTTTAACAAGTGAGTCTTATACCGGACCTCATCGGTTTACAACCCGTGTGACTGTGTGCGAATTGTGGGATCATATGTCTATCCCCTGCATACAGCAGGTACATGCACATTTCACACATAGCCAAGTGTATACAGAGAGATAGAAAATACCCAGGAAGTTATGCAGTGTGGACTGGAGTCGAAGCCGACTCCTCTGCAAACCGTACAGACACGCTACATCGCCGAGGCGCCGGGACACCTCAGTAGTGTACTTATAAGGCTTGAAATTAATTTCATATTTTGGCCTTTCTTATTTTTATTTCCCTGCTGCTATATAATTTGTATAAGAAAGGCAAAAGTCCATATAAATCCAGAAGTGCTAAGGATGGAATCACGTGCAATACAATTTTGATTTTAATTTACGGATTTTCAAAATGTTTACCGGAAGTTTTTGAAAAAACCGTAAATATTGACCTGTTTTTTTACATGAATTCTTTTTCAACTACAGTAAAACCTGTATATAGTGACCACCTATACAGTGGTCTCCTGTTCACAGTGGCCAGTATCATGTGTCCCCGTCATGCGCCCTATGTTTTAACATTACGTTAACCCTGTATACAGTGGTTTTCTCTATAGTGGTCCCCTGTCAATAATGGACCCGGGCTGATGTCCATTCATTACGAAATGCATGCTTCGAACTCTGAATACAGTGGTCAGCATTAAAAACCATGTGCACACGAAATCGTCGCTCATAATTTCTATAGATTTCTAAGATTATTCTAGATTACGGTTTCTTAAATAAAGCATATTCCCAGTACCATACCTCCATACCACGCACAGTTCAAAAACACTTTGATTTCCTTTTCAAAAAAATAGAAATATTAGAATTATTGGAAAATCTCAAAGTGAAGGTGGTAGGCAGGATAGCCAGCAAGCAATGGTTGGATTGAACCTTGGAAGAAGAAACATTATATTTGTTTAAATTATACTATATTTACGGAGAATCTGCCGGGGTCAATAATAAAGTAATTTTACGATAGTTGGTAGCTATTTCACGTAGTATTCAAAAACAATATTTAGAATTACCGTATAGAATTATCGTTATACAGAATATCTTGCTACCACACGTTAAAAAATTGTAAACGGTCAAAAATTAGTGATTATGTAAAAAAAAAATGCGACCGTTTCAATCATGTCTTCTTAAACGCGTTAAAATATTCACTTAATATATGCACCCTATATAGTGGCCCATGACCACTATACTGAGTATAGTGGTCACTGTACATAGTGGTCAAATATTAGGTTCCCTAGAGAAACCACTATATACAGGTTTTACTGTAGAAGGAATCACCTGACAGCTGGTCCTCCACGGATTAACCGTCTTGACAGAGTTTTTACATAATTACAATTAAAAAAAAGTTTATCGACCGTGACTCAAAATTTCTTTAAAAAGCCGATTTTGAGGCCTCGAAGTACTTTAAAAAAACTGATAACTGTGGTCTCACAAGGGTCATTCCTACTAGTATTCAAAAATATCGAAAAAGCAAATGTTGGGGCGCCTTAAGACTCTCGAAAAATCGTAATAACGTTTGTTGACTGAGGTGCTTTGTCTGGATCACTGATACCTCATTTGAAATCTACTTATACGCTTTACACGTTAAAACAATGCCGACCGGGATTTTGAAATCCTAG